>JAUYWG010000055.1:4934086-4945419 GCA_034779775.1 Enteromius afrohamiltoni
ACACACAACTGAAGTAGTTCAAGCCTTTTATTGTTTTAATATTGATGATTTTGGCATACAGCTCATGAAAACCCAAATTCCTATCTCAAAAAATTAGCATATTTAATCCGATCAATAAAAGAAAAGTGTTTTTATACAAAAAAAAGTCAACCTTCAAATAATTATGTTCAGTTATGCACTGAATACTTCGGGAATCCTTTTGCAGAAATGCGGCGTGGCATGGAGGCAATCAGCCTCAGTACATTACAGAAAATAATGAACTTCATCACAATATGCTAATTTTTTTAAAAGGACCTGTACTTGCAAAGTTTCTGATAGTCAGTATGTTGTATGTTGTGGACCCCTCAAAATAAAGTATTAGTAAACTGTAACTTATAATACTCTTATGACTGCTAGTTGATATGTAGTTGCAAATTTACTTACTTTTAGTAGAATGTCTACTATCAAAAATAAAGTGTAAGGACATTTTAGTTTATTTCTCTTTTTAAAAGTATACTATTTTTATTAAAGACTCAAGCCAAATTCAAACTCAGGGTTTCACGGCAAGTTCAACCAAACAAACAGGCGTAGAGAAAAAAAGTGTACGTAGAGCCACATTCAAATACTCAAATACAAGAATATTTGTTATTATATAACACCGGTTCTTTCAAAGCTGATGGAGGTGGTGTTGTTGACCTCGCTATTGAACTTTGGATTGCCCAATCACAGCTCTAAAAACATCTGAGGCTAAGAGGATGTTATGTTATTCAAGTACTATTGCATTTCCGTCCCCTTCTTCAAACCATCGCCTCCTTTCTTTATTACACTCTCTCTTTTTTTCTCTTTTTAAGCCACTGCATTGTCTTATTGTGTCCTTCTTTGTAACTCTTCTTCCTTGCTCTAGGAAGTCTGCGTTGGTTCCGGCAAAACAAACTCTCGCTCGCAGACACACCTTATCAGTCCTTTTATCTCTTCGATCTATTTCCTGAGCAGAGGATGAGGGCCTTGTATCCCTCGCTCTGTTTGCGTTCAGTTGAGTGTGATTATGAATGAGGAGAGCAGGTCTGAAACGGTCTTGTTTTGAACGCTTGAACTCTTCTGCTCGTGGGTAGCTTACAAATGACCTGTTCTTCTCTGAGCTGTGACATAATTACTTACAGATTTCACTACATAGCACAGCAGATATTCACGGTGGAGGTCAAGCCTGAGCTCTGAGCTGAATAAAAGAGACTTTTGAAACATGTTTCATTTAATGGATTTGAGGTTTAGGACGAATGGGATGTGGGTATTCTCTCTTTTTCTTTCCGTCATTCATTCTCTTATTTGATGGAATGCTAGTCCGGAGGCAATGGAAACGTAAGGGCTTTATGAGTGATTGCTTTTATACTGTACACAGTAGTACGTGACTCAGGATTATGCTATTGTGAATGTTTCAGTATATATTTCTTTGACTAACTATCCTGGTTATAAGCTAACCTAGTTAGTCCATGGGTTTTTTTAAAGCATAATAGTTAAGTTAAAAAAAAAAACCTAGTGAGCTGCCAACCTACTCTTTTAAGTAAAAAATCAATATAAAATTTTTTGTACACTACAAAATTTCTATGTGTTGCTAACATTCAAAAGCATCAGTTTTCAAATATTCATATTCATATTAATATTGTTTCGAAATCATAACATGATATTCTTCACGTAATTGTGCAAAAAATTACACTTTATTAATCGTAACTCTGTAAATTGGTATGAAAAGAAGTAAAAGTTCTCCAAGTTTTACTGCCTCTATTGTTCATTTCTTTAAAAAAAACTGCAGTGGTATTGTCACAAGCTTCACTGGAGTTGATCGGAAGCCTCCAGAGGACACTCCAGCTTGGACTATGTTCATTGTGTGTCTGTCTCTCTGTTCAGGACTTTTATTATGAAGTGTCTCCGGCTGCTTCCATGCCAACCATGCCAGATTAGTTCATCCCCCTCGTTACCTTGTTATGTATTGTTTTTAAAGGTTGTTTGGTCCTTGTCCTGGTGCCGATCATTGTGGATGTACCTAGCGTTTCCCCCTTGTGTAAGCCCTCTGTGTTCCCTGTGTTTATCTTCCTGTTCCCCATTTTCAACCTAGCCTGCCCTGGACTCTCGTTTTTGCCTAGCCCCCTGGACACTGTTTGCCTGACCTTTGCTACGTATTTGGATTATTCTCTTGCCTGTGCCTCTGATGTTATCGGTGGATGTTGATCGACCCTGCTAGCCTGTATCTTGAGTTGTCTAAATAAAAGCTGCATATGGATGCGCCTCTCCTCGTCTTACCTCTGATTCATGACAGATATGTACTTATTAGCCTGATCTGGCGATCTCACGGCAATTCGTATATTTTTTATTCGTACAAATTCGTACGACCTTACTTTTTGCTAAATGAATTTGTATGAATGAACTACACATAACCCGGCCCACAAAACCCACCCATCAGTGGGGTTTTAGACAAATCGTAAACACGTACAAATAATTTTACACTATAATTTCATCATGAATTATTAACTTGAATTATTATTAACTGTTAATAAAATGCAAATAACATTTGAATGTAAGTTGAGAGTCCAAAAACATTACATTCAGTTTGCATTGTACATTCTTTTAAATGATATTATTTCCGAAACAATAGTGCATTTAATGTATTTAAAAGAATAACTACACAAGATAAACATCTAGCAATTTCTTGGCTCTCTAAAAATAAATGTACCCTACAACATGTTCATTTTCAGTTCATTTAGTATGGTTTGTAAAACTGTATATTTTAGTTTATTATTACTAATAGGGTTTTTTATATTTTAATTACATTAGCCATTTAGCCGCGCGTTTATTGTCTTGTGGCACCAGCAATGGCCACGCTTGTCAAAACAAAGTATATGCTTTCAGTGTGAGGGGTTTCTTAATGTTAAGTAGGGGTTTTTCCCTTTCAGATTATTATTTTGATAAATATCCCCTTCATTGTCTTTTATAACAATGCACAAAAGGCTGCATTTGATGTAGCACTGAATGCTCTGCACCCCTGCCCACAGCGGCTAGTCTTTTGAGGCATGGGTTTCTTTTTCCAATGGTTTGGCAGGCCAGGCTGGATGTTTAAGCAGAAGGACAGAGAGGGGGTCTATGATGGGGTGAAAACTTGCAGCAGCCTTTGGGACAATTACAAGAGAAACAGCCGACGGCTCCTGTGTTTCATATCCCCCCTCCGAACTCCTGCGAGTCTGTGTCTGTTGGCCTGCAGTGAATGCCTGCTTTGTGTTCTCACACCTCATGTAATGAACTGAGGTATTATGGACCGGGTCTGAGGTGTCCGCACTCACGATAAAGCACACAAGATGTCAATTAGCGCTGTGAGCAAACCTTTCATTCATCCTTTATTTATTCTGTTTATTTTTGCTGGACGCAATTATTTCTGACACAGTGTTTCATTGGCGTGAGTTGTGATGTAAAGCTTTAAACTGGCCAGTGATTGGTTTGTTGACAGAGCCGGTCGCTGCGTCCTCGGGGAGCTGGGTTGTGTCGCATTTCGTTTTTGGACGTACAATTGACATGTTATTGTTCTGTCCAGACTCAAAGCTGGGTAGTTGTATTCTGCTACCTAAGTTAGAAACAACTTAATGAAAAATCCTATTTAGAAAAATCTGGAAGTTGCACTTTCATGTATTTATTAGCACAATATCAACATGAAATTCTGGTGACTAGTATAATATATATGTACTTTCTTATTATAAGAACATTATTTGTCCTTATGAAACATTCCAGAGGACACTGGCTCTCCAGGACCAAGTTTGTAGGTTTAACAGATATGATATGCCTCCATTACCTCCTTTAATTTCACTCTATCATTCTGCTATCACTCCTGTGTCCTGTTTTCTCTCATCCATCTCTGTAATCTAATCTCTACAGATAAACTGTAGCATCCTCTGTCCTGGTGGTGCTTGTCAAACATGTCTGACCTGAAGTCTGCTCTCCCTCTGCTGTTGTCTGCTGATTGATCACACTCTTTCGAAGTGAAGGGATGTATTCGTATAAGATGCTCATCAGAGCTTTAAGTATAACGCTGAATACTAACATTGAGCAAAGCGCTGTTTTGTGGACATGTTTGTACATCGATTTTCTTTGCTCTCTCTAGATCTTAGAACCTGTCTGAAGTTGTTCATTGATGGACAGATGATGGACAGGTCCTCTCTTATCTTCACTACTATAACCCTCTATCACACAGTGTTTCCTCTCAGGAACAAACTCTTTTTCTTTGCTAACAAATGATGCATATACAATGACAATAAAATGGTATTAAAGAATTCATTCTTTTTCTTTATTTTTATTGTCTAGTTTTGTGTAGTCAAATTATTTTTTTTAGATTAAATCAGATAGCAGTTAGTGTCTTTATATTGTATATTACTATTGTCTTGACAAATTTAAAAGACAGGTGGAAATATAAGTATATATATATATATATATATATATTTTTTTTTTTTTTTTTTTTTTATTATTATTTTACATTTTTTTCTACAGAGCTCAGATTGACACTTTAAAATCTGAGTCCAAGCCCCAATTACTAATTCGAAAAGGTCACTTTTAAGAAAGAAACATTAAGTTGCTTATTGTATTATATTATGTAGAGTAGAGTATCATTAGATTAGACATTGGCTGAGTAAGTGTACTTACAAAGCCCTGAATGGCTTAGCTCCTCAGTACTTGAGCGAGCTCACATTATAGTCCTCCACGTCTGCTGCGTTCTCAAAACTCTGGCCATTTGTCAATATTAGTCTGTCTCTCTCTTATTCTGTTTCTCAGTCCGTATCCAGATCAGATGGTGTACCAGAACAAAGAATTTATCACACCTAGATGAGCTCCGTGGAGAGATCACCGGAACCAAATGCACACAAATACACACACACTATAAGTCCTTTGCACAATCTGACATGTGCTTAAAATTGAACTGGAAATTAGGTGCTGGGCGTCTGGCCAGAGGAGAACTGGCCCCAACTAAGCCTAGTTTCTCCCAAGGTTTTTTTCCCCATTCTCTCATGGATGGGGTTTTGGTTCCTTGCCGCCGTCGCCTCCAGCTTGCTCAGTTGGCGACACCTGATTTCTAGTGATTATCGTCATCGTGACTACAGAGACCGTCTCCGCATTTAATAAATAAATCATTTAATTTTGTCATTATACATTACCATTACTCTGTTCTTCTATTTGATAATGTTCAGTGCTTTGCAACGATCTGTATTGTTAAAAGCGCTATATAAATAAAAGTGACGGATTGATTGATTGATTGATTGATTGACTGATTACCTGCCTTGTACATCAGAGGCAAATTCTGATGTAATATTATTTAGACATCAGCTCTACCAATGGCTTGACTCTGTACAATATGCTGAGACAGTAGAAAGTATCACTATCACACATATCACTAAACCTCTGTTGTTTCCTGCTTTCCACAGAGCTCTTCAAAGGATTAAAACCAGGACTCCCCAGTCCAGCAATGATATGCTTTGCTGGGTGTCCCGGAGACACCCACTCTCAGTGTACCATCATGTTTTTTGGCTGCTAACTTGTGTCGTGTTTCCAGATCGTACCTGGTTAAGAGGAACGGCTGTCAGCCTGGCACCAGGCAGCGTTACGTAAACATCCCCATCTGGCACCCAGCAGTGAATGAGTCGTGAAAGCTGTCCTTCTTTCCAAACACGCTTCACAGACATGTAGAGACACACCAGAGTCTTGAAACGTGCCACATGAACAGAAGAGCTAGTGCATGTGTTAGAGAATCTACACTTAAAATAAATCTATGGATTAGTGAAGAACTTTTATCATCCATGAAACCTGCATAGTTTCCTTATTAGAGGAAAAATTTCTTTAGATTTTTTTTTTAGAATTGTGCACCAAAAACACACTTTATTCACCTTTACTTTTAAAAGTGGAAAAGGATTCAGGTTTTTAAAAAAATTCAGATGACAAAAAATGGTTCTTCTATGAAATCACTGCAAAAAACAATATATATATATATATATATATATATATATATATTGTTTTTTGCAGGGAATCAATAAATCATGTAAACAAGTTCAATTCTGAGAACCACCTAATATAAGAAAGACTGGTTATTTCAGGAAAGTAAGAAAAGCCACACAATTCTGAAAAAGCTATGCTACTGGCTACTGAAAAAAAATTTAGTTAAGTTAGGAGTGCTGCTACTTTAAGTTAGTTTTTATACTTATAAAAGGACAAGGCGCAACAGTGTCTCGCCGGCCCCTACCACCATATGCCAGAAATTATCATACAGATTTGCCTTTGTATCCATTTTTAACACACTGGAGAAGAATCAAGCCTTTATGCAGGCCGGGGTTTCACTGTTTACTCTTCTACCTCCAGGGCCAAAGGACAGAAAAAGAGAGAGCGGAAGACTCTGGTTTGAGTAAATGAAGGGAAAGGTAGAGAACTGTAAGGTATAGAGGGAAGGAAAGGGGTGGAGAGAAGAAAGAAAGGAGCCCTTTGAGTGACAGTAATTTAGAAACCTGTGCTTTTTATGAGTTTCCTGCTCTTAGAAAAACATACAGAGAGAGAAAAGCTCTCTTTGAGCAGGGCTCTCGTGCCAGGACGCTGCTTTGCATGTTTGTACATGTGTCTTTAAATTCAAAGGGATTTTGCATTGTTTGGTACTTGGGAATATGGTAATATGTTTAATATAAATCATAAGTTAACAATTTGTTTCAAGTGACTATTTATTCCATGGTGCAAAAAAGGAGACATTTTGCAGAATGTCTGAGCTGCTTGATTTAAGTACTATGATAAATAGTTGTGATCTATACTTACAAATATCAAATACCCAAGAATACCCCATAAATCTTGTGCACTAAATTACACAAGCATTTTATTTTACAACATTCAAACACACCACATAATCTGTTACAAGATGTACAACAACCAATGATATTTGATACTATTAAGGTCAAATATGTGCATTGCTTTCACATTGCTTTCACAAATCTTGTACAAAAGTACACTTAAGCATACTTTTAGATTTAAAATACAATACAAATGCATCATATACGTTGACTACATCTAGTAACGACTACTTTATGGCTGATAAAACTGGGTATTAAGCTTAATATCCAAGTAGGGAGGTTCTTAGTAATCAAACATAATTTCAGAAAAATACTTTTGGATGTTCAAGGTTTTTTTAGTTTTGTGTAACAGGAGGTGGAAGTAAATGCTTTAGTTTAGTGGTTTTCCACAATGCCTTCAAATGCATGAAACAACACGATTTACCTCCAAAGCTAACAACTCGTCTGGTTTAAAGAATGTAATGTAAAACTTAGAAGAATGACTAACGAAATGCTGCATCGATCCAGCTCCTAACGGCTGCATTGATTGATTTGTATTTTCATGTTCGGTAAGGAGACACAGTTATGAGTTTGTTTCCCCATGGGTCTGAAGCTGAAGACCAGGAAGAGTTTGTGGATTTGAGGTTTTGAGAACCCCTCTGACCCACGCTCCCCTGTGTTTCCAGGTTTTTTCAGAGCCTCGTGAAAGGAAACACTGGATAAATTATCAGCCGTTCTGAAGGCAACCTTGTTCTTCAGAAAAAGGGGTGAAAAAGTGAGCCTAGTGATATTTCCACAAGCATTTTTATTCACTCTGTAACATAAGTTCTGGTGGATAAATGAAGGGGGTCCAAACAAGTGTGTATGTGCAGAAGTGACTGTCAGTCCGCTCAAGTTTGGCATATCTCGTTTGCTGTATGATTGATGGCATCATTGGTGTGTGTGTGTGTGTGTCTGTGATCTTACAGCACGCTCAGGGGCCCTGGTGGCAAACACTTGTGCCATGTGACAAAAACACAAGCCTCACTCTCTTACTACTGAAAGTAAAATAAAGGGCACCTCTTTAAACTAGTCACTGTACATTTTCTCAAAAAAATATGCTCGCCCAGTAATTACGATTGGATAATTAGGATGTTTGTACTGTATGCTGCTAGGGTGGTAGTTTACACGGTTTTGTCATTCCAAAAGGCTAAAAGGGTGTCACTGTGTGAGTGCAACATGTCCTCCAACTAATACGCCCGTATGGGTCGTTTCTACAATAGCTGTGAAATACGACCCATCAGAGTGTATACTACAATTGCGCCCCTATCGGCAACAGAACATTTGCATATTAATGTTTTGTACTATTTTATCGACCATGTGATTCGGGATTGGTGTAGCTCAGTTTGCAGAGAGATGCATTTTAAGATGAGATGGGTTCAAACCCAGAGAACATGTTTTCACAAAACCTACAACAATATTTGTAAAGGGTAGGTTTAGGAGTGGGTTTGTGTAGTCATTCGTACAAATTAAACCTAGTAAAATATGTTTTAATCGCCGTGAGATCAGTGTAACGACAGATGCAATATAACACTGTTGTTATTTTTACGCCCACTAGAGGCCGCTTACCTTTAAAACGTAAATATAGGTCGTAATAAGGTACTTGCAGAAACGACTTATAGAGTCGTTTTTGTTGGAGGACAGGCTGTGTGATTTCTAGGGTTGACTAGGGTGATTTCTGATAAAAAAAGGTGTTTCTATGTGGTTGCTATGGTGCTTTGGGCAGCGGTTCTCAATCCTGGTCCTCGCTCCCCACCACTTTGCATATTTTGGATGTCTCTTTTTTCTAACGCACCTGATTCTGACACTTAAATGCACTTTAAATGAAAAATGTTCGCTTCAAAAGTGGAATCTTGGCCACTTCGCCGGGCACATACATTCGAATAGAACAAATGTCTGAAGCAACAAAAGAAACATACAAATGTGCAGAGCGGTGGGGCGCGAGGACCAGGATTGAGAATCGCTGCACTAGGGTATGCTAAATTTTAAAAAGCAGTGTTGCTATGTGGTTGTTAGTGTGTTTTTGAGTGGTTGCCAGGGTGTTTCTATGTCAACATCAATAATGTGTTCTGACTGATTGAAACGTGTTTTTATGTGGTTGGTTGCTAGCCTGTTTGGTTGCTAAACTGTTGTTAGGGTGTTTTGGGGTGTTTTTTCAGGGTAAGTCAACTACATTTAAATATTTTGAGTAGGTAAAACGGATGGAGTAATGTGGTTTTTATGATTTTTACCAGTGGTTGGTGGGGTGTTTCTTTTTGGTTGTTAGGGTGTGACTTCAATGTCATCTTCAAAGGGCATTTTGTGTTGTTTATAGGAAATTACTAGAGTGTTATGGGTGTTTGCCACAATACATTATGTGGTTGCAAAGGTATTCTGGGTTGTAGGGAATTTCTTATCATGTGAACCACACTAGGGTGTTCTGAGTGGTTAAAAGGATATTGCTATGCTGTTTGGGGTTGTTATCAGGGTGTTGTTATGTCAACCAGGGTTCCTATATGTTCTGAGGTTAGGGTGTTCTCTGTGATTCTTAGGGTGTTTCTATGTGGTCGCAAAATGTTCTCAGTGAGCATTGCTATGCAATTGCTTGTTCTCTGTGGTCACCATTGTGTTTTTTTAATTCTATGGAGTTCAACATGGTTAGCAAATGTGGTTGCAAGGATGCAAACCAAGGTAATTTGGAGGTTTTGCCAGGGTGCTGCTATGCAGTGTCTTAGGTGTTCTGGGGGTTGGTAGGGAGTTGCTATGTAATTGTTAGTGTTGTGAGCAGTGCCTGATCTTTTCAATGCTGCATCATTATAGTGGCATCCAGACATGTGCTGTCTGTCTCTGTGTTTAATATAGTTATTGCTCACCATGTGGATCCTGTACTGACAGCATAAAGAGCCTTTAACACTGACACCTCTCCTGGCCTGTGATGCAGGTTAACAGCAACTCTCTGGATCTGTCTAAAGGGGCCGTTTGTCATTCAGTAACTGAGCGCCAGTCTTCTCCGTTGGGCCCCATGTCGGGATGTCTTCCCCTTGGGCCACCTGACTCTCCCATCCATCCACACGTTATTAATAGGCCTTGCATGGCTCGACAGAAGCGCTAACAATCCGTCGGGGGGGTGGGGTGCGTGTGTGATAGTAAGACTACATACAGGGGTCTTACTTGGAGGGCTGGCGTACATCATGAGTTCAGGTGTGTGTATGTGTATTTGGATGGGGTCATTTATTTTAAACTTTCTGTGAAGATCTAATCGTTCCAAGGCAACTGTCTGGACACTATGCATTACATTCACAATGCACTGTCTGCACACTTCACCCCCATATCTTTATATTGTATTTATCTACACATTTCTTCTACATCTACACATTTTCACATACTACCTATCAAAGGTTTTGGGTCAGTAAGATTTTTTGTTTGTTTGTTTTTTAAGGACAGTTCTTATGCACATCAAGGCTGCATTTATTTGATTAGCAATACAGAAAAATTCATTTGAAATATTATTACAATTTAAAATAATAATATTTTAATATTCTTTAAAATATAAAAATGCAAAACTAAAAATTCATCAGCCATTACTCCAGTCTTCAATGACACACGATCTTTCAAAAGATTGTTTTCATTCTAATATGCTGATTTATTAAAATATTTTAAATATTTGTGCTGCTTAATATTTTTTTTTGCAACCTGTAATTCCTTTTTCAGGATTGTGAATAAATGTTTATGACCAATGATATGAAAAAATGCTAAAAAGGACAGCATTTATTTCAAATAGAAATGTTTTGGAACATTATACACTACCACTGAGAGGCTTGGGGTTTTCCTTGTTTTTTATTGAAAAATTAATGTTTATTCAATAAGGCTGTGTTAAATTGATGAAAGTCATCAAATACTTATTGTTAAAAAGATTTCTATTTTGAATAAATATTCTTTTAAACTTTCTACGCAGCACTACTGTTTCATACACTGATAGTAAATCAGCATACTGGCATAATTTCTGAAGAATCAATAATTTTCATCATATGACAGAGAAGACTAGAGTAATGGCTGATAAAAATTCTCCTTTCAATCATAGAATTAAATTGTGTTAATTGCCCGGTTTCACAGACAGGGCTTAGCCTAAACCAAGATTAGGTCACAGTTGAACTAGGACATTTAATTATTTGTATATACATACCTTAGAAAAAGGCATTACTGGCGTGCATCTTAAGACAAAACAAAGACCCTGACATGTTTTAAGATCAGTCAGTGCCGGTTCTTTTAGTTGGAAAAGTTTAGATTTACATTTTAGTCTAGGACTAGGATTAAGGCTTGTCTGTGAAACCAGGGGAAAGTGTATTGAAATAGAAAAAGTTTATTTTAAAGTATATGTTTTGACAAAAACATGGTTTCGGGAGGAACGTGAACGCAGTAATCACCTACGGCTGGCAGCCGATTTCCCAATCAAGTACACCCAATCATTCCCCTTTCCTTCCCTATAAAACACCCCAGTTTCTT
>JAUYWG010000055.1:4967516-5002868 GCA_034779775.1 Enteromius afrohamiltoni
TTCACAATGAAACAGCAGATTAACGTCGGTGGACTTGAACTTAAAAAATGATGTGAATTGATGTCAGACGATATCTTCAGATGTTAATTTATGTTTATTTAATGATATAAACATGCTGAAGTATGCTGAAGAGATTATCATTTCACAAGACAACAACATCAATCCATCACGAATCAAAAATGGACACAAAATGGTATTTATTGTTGGAAATTCATAAAATATTACTACATTTGAAAGGTTTGTTTCATGCCTTGTCTTGTCTTGTTTGGCCTCTCATTTACAAGAAAACCCTGTTTTTATCACAGAAAACGATTATTTCTAAAAACTCCGGCCAAAGTGGAGATATCTGATAACGCCGTTTTTGTGTTGCAGTGTGGACTGTGAAAATGGAGGCTTTTAAAAAACGATGACGCATTTTAGTCGTATGATGCAGTCATATGACCAGTTCAACTGATGGCGGACGGTATTGTACAGCAGTTGTTTAGTTTGCTCTTAATTTTGACAGCCCTATTAAAGATTAATATCAGTTTGTAAATGCTCCAGATAGCTTTTCTTCAAAGAAGACGTAATGCAAGTAAATAAACGTCAGATGGAAATGACGCAGATCGAATCGTCTTACGTTTCACGCATGCGCAGTACAGGAACGTAAGCGTTTTCAGTTGGTTCAGTGTGGATGATCAATTCTTCGGAAACGATCGAAAACGATAGTGTAGACGCGGAACGTTTTTAGACGAAAACGCAGTATTCAAATTTATTCTGATTACTGTAAACGTAGCAAATTAAAGCCTACAATAGATGAAAGAATTGCATTTTGTTACCGTGGCTCCTAAAGCTGTTGATTGGGTTAGAAAATTGAAGTTGTTATAACTACATTTGAAGGCGACAACACTAAACCATGAATGAGAGAAACTACTAATAAAGAGGCTGCAATAGTTAAATGGTGACGTGAGCTTGAGACTACAGCATGACGGCTTGATCCTCACCCTTCAGGGGTTCATTCTGGTAGAAAACTCATCAGATCCTCCCTCCTCTCTCCATATCTCTGCTTATCACTCTCATTTCCATCGTCTCGAGAGATCGCAAAAATATTCTGTATATGTAGGCCTGTGTGTGAGAAAAGCAAGGCAAAAGACGTGGAGTGCAATGTGCTTGATGATGAGGGTTTCATCTTTTTTTCTGTTTCATGAAAATTTTGTTCAAAGCAAACTATTTTAAAACCATGAAGCGGAGATCAGTGAACACCCTATTCAGAAGGTGGAAGAAATGAAATCACTTCAAACAAACGCAATTGCACCATTGTGCCTCTGTACTTATTCCATACAGATATGAGACGGTTTACAGATGAACATAAAGAAATATCATTGATTTTCAAATGCAAAAAAACACAAAAGACACAAAATAAAAGTAAATATCCCTCTAGAGTATTATTATTATTATTTATTTATTTTTGGTGATGGTGATGGTAGTAGTCACATGATAAAAAGAGACACAAATAAGACAAGTGCTGATCAAATTGAGATTTTTGTATCTTGGTAAATCTGATGATACTTTTAAATATTATCTACATCACTTTAGAGCTGATATGAAATTACTGGAGAAACATCTGACAACAAGGAAACTTTGCTCATCATATAATGCGAAACCATATTCATAGCTAATTTTGAATTTGTTTTTCCAATACATAGGTCTTCCATATAATCCCCATGATTTAGCTAAGATATCTGTGGCTAGTGAGTTGTATCTGCATCAGGGAGAGCTTGACTCAAGAAGAGTCGACCCTTAGCCAAGACATCTCATCCTGCACTCAGTACAGAAAAAACCTCATCAAACAGAGACGCGCTCATATCTGAGAGAGCCGTGCTGATTGAACTCCAGTCCTCCACGCATTTGATCTAAACTTCTCCTCCCCTTCAAAGCATGCACATTTTAATCCACTTACTTTTATTTTCTCATGTTACCTTCCTAGTCAAGGTCAGGATTATAAGAATCTGTGTTTGGAACGCTTATGAGCACAAAGCTTTAAAATATTTGACAGATATTTTGGTCATACAATGATCTAAAACAAACTGGGCATGTTTTTGCACACGCATTCCAATCATATAAGACATTGAATATAGTACAAATTATAGTCTGAGATGTTACAAATATTTTTTTGTTACATATTTTGCGCCAACAATGTGAATTATCCTGTGATTGGTTTTGCAGAAACTGATTTTGCAGAGTGCAACATGTTTCTGGATCAACATCTTTGTTGACCCTGGAACAACACTGTGTTAATTTAATCAGATTTGAAGAATCAGTCTGTAGTTTTTGTGATGTTGCACATCATTGTCATCCATTTATTATTTCTTCTGATCTTAGGAATTACTCATGGGTAAAGTTAGGTTTAGGTGTAAAGATATGATTAAGACTACATTTTTGGATTAAACTGTTTTTCTATAGGGTCAACAAACTCAGGACATACGAGTGGTGTTTAAATGTTCCTGTCACCAACGGTGCCTCTGTGGCCCTCTCTGACCGCCAGCAGGGGGAACCTTCACTGGCTTACTATGAGTTCCCTCCCAGACTCATTTGACCCACGCACCTTGGTTGTGTCTGAAATCGCATACTGCTTAAGTAGGTACTACATTTAAAATTGAACGTACTACCCGACCATTAAACAGTACATTCTGTATAGTATGAATGTGGGTACTATGAATGGAATTCGGACATATTACATCCACCATATTGATGTTGTCACGTGTCACAACAGCACAACAATTTAAACTTTCAATAAGTCATCCGTTTATTTAGATTGTGTTAAACATGTGTAATTTAATCACAATAAACAACATTTTTTTCTGAGGTCAGTACACTTGAAATGAGCTGCGTCTCAACTTTCCACCATTTTTCAAAAATGATGCTTCCTCTCCCACAGCCTCATGGGATAGAAAAGCGTCCATGGTATTCCTACTACAGAATTCAGCCAGAAGCAGTAGGACATACTACTTGCCTACTACTACTTGTTTTTCACGTACTATATAGTAGGGAAGTTAGCGATTTCGGACGCAGGGCAGGTGTTCCGCATTATTTCGCCTATTTACTCTGACTCTGAGTATCTGTTACAGTTCCATTTTACACAAAACAAATTACCATGGCAACATTTTCTTTTCTTTTTCTTTTTTTTCTTTTTTTTGTTGTGCCTACCTGGACCATTTGGAATTGAATTGTCCTGCGAGTGGCGGTAAAAGGATAAAGTCGCAATGCAATGACATTCACAACATTAGGGCCTTTCCCACCACAAGTCCCATTTCTTAGTACCCGAACCTACTTTTTGGCAGAAACTAGAAACCATTTTAGTTCCAGAAACTATTTGGAGTTTCAGAGTAGGGTATAAAAAAGTACCATCTGTGAAGTGAGTGTACACTGATTGTCTAAACATGTATGAAAACGGCCTCATCTGCAATGATTTAAAACGCTGTGTAAACATATACTGGGTAGACAACTTATTTATTTTCTAAACGGCATTTACCAGAAGACTTTGTCTACAGCATTCTCCTGTTGAATGCAGCGCACAAATGACATCGCTGTCGATTGGCCTTCATCACTTCTTAGTACCCACTGTCAGTGTCAATTCAACCCTTTTGAATGGTACTGGGGAATAGTTTGCGCAAATTCGCCCCAGTACTTTAGTACTGTACTTTTAGTTCTGCGAAAAGGCCCTATTATAGGGCTATCTTAATTGATCAGTGCATCATTTAAAAAAGTTTGTTTATTTATAGATTTTACAGTCACAACATGGAAGAATAATATGTAGCTGTTTTTGTTTTATCAAATCTTTAATTCTCTAAGGCATTTAAAATATAATACAGCTTACCACCTAAAAAAAAAAAGAAATGGTCAGTAAAATAAATTGTTTTCAGAAAATGCTGATCACCTCAGACTAAATGTTACATCAACATTTATGTTATATGGCATTTTTAACCATTAATACTAATACTAACAGACAATACACACACACACAACTGATAATCTTATATTTCCCATTAATTAAAGGAAAATATTTGTTCTTCTTATAATAACTTTGTGAACAGGGTGGGTGCTTGCTCTTGATGAACACGGGATTTGTGCCTCTGCTTCTTTGAGAAAAGTAATTGGACACCAGAGTTTACCCAATACATGAAAAGTGCCATAAGTATCAGTGAAGAATAGCCTAAACATTGCACAAATCCACGTATTGCTTGCTATGCTACAGCAAGCCTTTGTGTTAACAGCACTGAGAGTTAGACTTTCATGTCCCTTTCTCCTATTCATTCTCTCACCCTTTTCATTCTGTCTCTTGTCGTGGGGAACCGTGTAGGGGTGTAGATAATGCTTTTAGAGATGTTCATAATGAAGTTAACCCTCTCTTTTCCTTCTCATTCTAACCATCACCCTTTATTCCATCAAAGCCCCTGAAAAGAAGAGTATGGGGTCAGAGGTCAGTATGCGTTTGAATGGTAAGAACGTTTTGAATGGGGCTCTGCAATTAAGTGAAGCCTCAGCAGGAACATCGAAGGCTAGCATTCAGACATCAGACCGATATTTTGGTGTTTGACGGCAAACTATTTTGGATATAATAAATATGGTTTTGATTTTATCTATCACTCTAGTTAGTGGTCTTGCTGCATATCACTTACGTACTCACTTATTGCTACGCTAAAAACATGCTTTTATTATAAGCAAATGCAAGTATAAAAGTAAACCGACTATTTTCAGTTATAGCAAATGATTTGTGCATCTCTTGCTTTGTCTGCCATCCTGGTTGAGCTTTTGCAGTGTTTGCCTATGAATGTTTTCTAATGAATGATTTGTGAGGTTTTTATGAGATTTTGCATTGCTTTCTTCACATACTACCTTTATGCATTATACTTAGAATTCAGCCAAAATAAACTGTTGGCTGAATAATTCTGCTGAACAACACCGTATTTTAAGCATAATTGCACTGCATGCATCATGTAATAGTTTTATGATGGGAACGTGCCTACTATACTTTAAGGTGCTCTGTAGGATTTGGAACAAAGTGCATTTGTTTCTCACTACCCAACAACATGAGGCATGTATTGTCTGTCTAACACCCCTGCTGAAGGTAGTTCTTTTGCCGAATGCTGCTTCCCTGCAGTGCAATTGGGGATGTAAAGGGGGTAAAGAGGGAGGTTCTCATTTGAAGCACAGCCCATATGGACCTCTGTGCACAGTGACCTGTAAAATGTGCTATGTGCTGTTGAATATGGTTAGGATGCTGATGTCGTCACACCTCTTGTTTTGAGAGAAAAGTCTCTTTTCTGTGGTGAAGGATTGAAATACGGTCCTATTCATTTGGAAAGTTCAAATTTTGTCCTTCCTTCTTTGTGCGGCTCATCATCATTTCTTTCAGTGCATGCCTCTGCATGGAGTTACTAACAAAAGTTTGAGTGGAGTATGTTCATATAATACCACCAATCAGAACAACAAAAGACTAACGGATGCTTGTTTCAGGCCATCCCACAATTCCTCCTTTGGCCAAATTTCAGCCAATTTCTTCACCATGAGTTGTTTATCATTTCAGTTTTAGATTAAATTTAGTTTGATTTCTTTATTTATTTCACTTTTGTTCTCATGAAATCAGGAAAATATATCAGTCATAAAACTGGAAAATGAGTTAAAAAAATCAGGACTAAAGCCACTTATAGACATGTCCCTCCAGCCTTCATATTAGTGGAAGGAAGGAAAGAAAGAAATAAAACAAACTTTTATTCAAAGTTAATCTCTCTGTCTCTCTCTGTCTCTCTCTCTCTCTCTCTCTCTCACCACACATTCATACATACATACATATATACAGTGTTGGGTGTAACGCATTACAAGTAACATGAGTTATGTAATACTATTACTTTTTCCACTAGTAAAGTAACGCATTACTTTTTTCATTTTGAATAATATAACCATTTTTCCGAAAAGTAACGTCAGTTACTTTGTTTCCTTATTTATTGACTGACAAGTCTCCTGACTCCTGATGTTGGGAACTCATAAAAAAAAAAAAAAACATTTACTTCACATGTATGAGGTGTATGAGACAAATAAAAGAACCTACTTGCTGTGTTTAATTAGGGTTGGAGCTAAACTTTGCAGGACAGCAGCCCTCCTGGAGTTTGGACCGCCCTGGTCTATAACATGACTTGGTTAAAATATCTCCGTAGTCGTCTAAAACTACACCCACTTTCCCCTTAAAACAGTTCTACACACAGCAACTCGCACACGCTTCTGGTGTGAGAGGAACAAGCAGAGATTCGGAATCTTCCAATATTAGTTATTTAATACTCACAAAAGGTTTACAAACAGACAGGTAGGCAGATCAGGGGATACACACAACGTTAACACATTCAATGAACCGACAACAAAGACTAAACAGAATGTAACTTAAATAGGGTAGACAAGACGCTAATAGACAAGACACACCTGAACATAATCAACAATCCATAGAAACTAGGTCACGGAGAGCACATGGGGAAAAACAACAAACACAGTGCAGGAGCGTGACATATCGCCCCCCCTCCCGGAAGCTACGTCCTCGCTGCAAAAACAAAATATAAGACAAAAAATCCAAGTCCGGAGAAGGTTCTGGAGGTGGACAGGCAGCCGGGAGGAGGACTGGGAACAGGGTCCAAGGTGGTGACGACGGAGGGAGAAGCCAGGGAGGACACAGAAGGGATCCGGAGCAGGGGAAGTCTGGAAGGACCCAGAATCCAGCCATGGTGCAGATTCGCTGGGGAGCCCGAAGCGGAGACGGAGAGCCAATGATCCAGGTGGACGGTGAGGACCCGGAGGGACAAGGCAGTGCAGCAGTGGAGTCCCGAGGCGGCGGATGGTCGACGACAGACCAAGGCGGAGCCAGAGGGACGATGGAGCCTGGCAGAGCTGGTGGACAGACCAGCCACGGTGGAGAGGAGGGAGCTAGGTGCCGTGGTGGAGCCGATGGGTCGGAGGGACGAGGCGGAGTCCGGGACTCTGAGGCTGGAGGTGTAGCCGAGGGATCCTCCAGCCACGACGCCGATGGAGGCTGGCAGACCCGTGGCTGAGGGTGAGCAGCGGTGCTGACAGGTGACAGCGGTGGAGTGGAGAAGACTGGGTGTGAGTCCAGGATTTTGTCTCTTGTGCGAGGCATTGGCACTGGAGGGCGTCTGCGAGGCATGGGCAAAGGAGGCTGCCTCGTTTGTTGACCCAGGTTTGACAGCTCACCCTCAGCCTTGGTGCAGTGGGCGGAGCTCCTCTCCGCGCTCTTGCTGTCCATGGCGATCTCCACCGTGGCAGGCTCCTTGGCCGGCTCTCGCACCTGGTCTGACGGTAGAGGCTCAAGCCCCGGGACGATCCTCAGCTCTGTCGCTCTCGTTGGCGATGGCTCGTCGGTTGCTTTGGGTGCTGGTTCTCCATCATCGGTGGGCTCGGGCTCGAGCTCTGTGCTGTGGGGAGATGGTGGGCTGGGCTCTGGGTCGGGAGTGGCACTGGCGAGATCATCCACGGGGTAAACGGTGAACAGTGATCCATTACACGCCAGTGTCCACTCCACGAAGGCTGCGAAATCCGCTCGAGGACCATCTTCGGACAGCGGTGCTCCGTGCTTGGGTTTCAGGTTCTTGTTGTAGAAGGCACAGAGCGCGCTGTCCGGAAAGCTGGAGAAACAAGTGATATGCAGGAATTGTCTTGTATGGTCCTCGAGTGAGCGCTCCCCCTGCTCCAGCAGGAGGAGGAAATAGTCCGGGGTGAATGGGGAATCCATAGGGGCAGACCGGGGAAAAAATGAAATAAAAACTGAAAAAATATGGAAAAATCAAACGAAATGTAACACGCTGCTCACTGTTTCCTTTTTGGTCGGTTCATTTTGTAACGCTTCTGGTGTGAGAGGAACGAGCAGAGATTTGAATTTTCCAATATTAGTTATTTAATACTCACAAAAGGTTTACAAACAGACAGGTAGGCAGATCAGGGGATACACACAACGTTAACACATTCAATGAACCGACAACAAAGACTAAACGGAATGTAACTTAAATAGGGTAGACAATGACGCTAATAGACAAGACACACCTGAACATAATCAACAATTACAACAATTTGGTGCTAAATTATTATTATTTGTCATAAATTATTATTGGGTTTCAGGTACGGTATTAATAATGGTTTATTATTATTATCAGTAAAATCATGTTTTTTTACTGCTTAATATCCATGTGGAAACCATGACACTTTGGACTCTGGATGAAGTTCAAAAGAAGAGCATTTATTTGACATGGAAATATTTTGTTACATTGTAAGTTACTTTAAAGGGTTGCTCCGCCCCAAAATGAACATTTTGTCATTAATCTCTTACCCCCATGACGTTCCAAAGACATAAAGCTCAGATTGTCTTCAGAACATAATATTTTGGATGAAAACCAAAGCCTCATTTATAAAACGTGCGTACGCTCAGATTTGTTTGTAGAGTGTGCACGCTTAAATCCACGGCAATGCTCATACTTATAAAAATGCCCTTAGACGTGGAAAAGTGCTTAGGGTCACGTCAGGGTCTGAGCAGACATTTGTTTTCTTTCTGTACAAAAGTATTCCTTGTCACTTCATAACATTACAGCTGAGCAACTGATGGCAGATTCTGATGATGTAGTATCTGATGATGTCTTATTTTTCTGCACCTTGACAGTTTGGCAGTCAATGGGACAGTCATAAGCCTCCTGGTTTTCATCCAAAATATCTTAAATTGTGTTGCGAAGACAAACGTTTTTTTGGGCTTGCAATGACATGGGGGTTCATTTTCATTCCAATGTCTCATTGTTGAAGAACTGAATTTGTATTTTTCTTCTTCTTTTTTAAGTATTCTTATTTAGCCCGTACTTTTGAACTTTAATTACTTTCTGGTGTTCAGGTGTAGAAGGTGTTCTGAGCCATGGTTCTGGTTCTGTACAGATTTGAGCCGTAAATTCAGTTTTACTAATGGGAGAGATACCTCCATGTGCATATACTGTACATACAGTGCCATGGAGTACAGGCCTATCAACACTGCTGCCTTGGCTCAAGACTTTTTGCTTTCTTTTTTTGCCAGTTATTTTGGTAGCCACTGGGAATCGTTCAAAAGCACATTGTTGAGTAAGTACATAAGCTGAACCATAAATGCTCAACAGTTTGTTATTAAAGTACAAACATCTGGAAGTGCTGGTCCTGTACTTGTACTACTTTCTGTACAACATGCGATGAAAATAACAAAGAAGCTGTTTAGAAAGCCAGCGATAATTCTGTTTTCTCCTGTGATTTTATTTGGAGCCAAACTATGATGACCTTTGATCTTTTTCTGCAACATCCATGCTTCCCAGGGTGAGACTGCGTGAGAGCGGCGTTCTCTCCTGTCGTGCTTAACGCCGTGCTGCCGGACATGACTCGCCATTCTGTACTAATTACGCTTTTCCTGCACTTCTTTACGAGCAGTGTTTGCTTTGTGCGGTGCATCTGGCTCTGTTTACCATACAGCACAGTCGCTTGTAAAGTCCGCCTGCTCTATAGGGGGCCGTGTCAGCATTAGTGCCCATTAGCGATTCCCAGACCCCAGAATCTACACTAACCACAACACATGGGACAAGTCCTCCTTCAGTCTGTACTCATGCTATATAGATGTTCCAAAACATAGTGAACAAAACGCATTATTTCCAGTGAGGTTTTATATTAGTATGTTGCTAAGCTCATAGTTTAATAAGCAAAGCAAAACATAGTGAGTGTTTTCAATACAACTCAAATTCTGGAAATGTTGGGGCATCTTTAAAAAATTGGAATAAAATGAAAACAAAATTAATTTCAAAGCACATGAGCCAATATTTTATTTACAATAAAACATAGATAACATAACAAATTTTACTGAGAAATGTTACAATTGTATGCACATAATTAGCTCATTTCAAATGTTATTCTTAAAATAGTTGGGATGGGGTATGTTTAAGTCAAGTCACCTTTTTTATACATTGCTCTTAACAATACAGATTGTGTAGCACATAACAGTATCACTTAGAGAATAGAGTGTCAGTAATGTATAATCACAAGATAATATGTTCCTATTTTTAGTTTTAAAGCATTTCATTATTGAATTCAGAGATGTCATTGTATAACTCAATTTAGTTTAAATAATATCTGTGCAATCAAACTGACTAGAAATTAAGTACCCAGCAAGCCAGAGGCGACAGTGGCAAAGAACCAAAACTCCATCTGTGACAGAATGGAGAAAAAACCTTGGAAGAAACCAAGCTCAGTCCGGGGCCAGTTTCCCTCTGACAATGGTGTAGCATCTCCTCTTCTTTTCAAAACATCTGAGCATCAGGGTTATGAGTTTTTGGAGTTTTGGTGTAGGAATTTGGTCCCGTTTTTGCCTGATATAGGTTTCCAGCTGCTGAAGAGTTTGTGGTCATCTTGATTTTCTTAGATGCACCAAATGTTCTCTATAAGATTAAGACAGCAGGCAGGACATCATCTGGAGGGGATCATATGTTCCTCTAAAACTTTTATATACCTTTCCGCATCCATCGTGCCTTCCAAAACACGCAAGCTTCTAATACCATATGACCGTATACACCTCCATACCATCAGAGATGCTGGCTTTACCAACAGGGGTTTCTGGAAGTACTCCTGGGCCCATTTAGTAAAGTCAATGACAGAATCATACTGATGATGCAGTGCAGTGTCGTCTGAGGGCCTGAAGACCACGGGCACCAACAAAGGTCTTCAGCCTTGTCCCTTGCACATAGCGGTTTCTCCAGTTTCTCTGAATCTTTCAATGATGTTTTGCACTGTAGATAATGAGATTTGCAAAGCCTTTGCAATTTGATATTGAGTAATGGTGTTTTTTAAAGTATTCCACAATCTTTTTACGCACTCTTTCACAGACTGGAGATCCCCTGCCCATCTTTACTTCTGAAATACTCTGCCTCTCTAATGACGCTTGGCACGGTTTAGTACAGCATGACACAGCTCAGTTTGGTTTGCGTTTTCACTGCAGTTTAGAATCACTTTACCCTTAGAGTCACACATCCCTTTCATAGCTAATCATGTTAAAGACAAAGTAAATTAACTTGATTAGTTGCTAGATGTTCTCCCTGCTGAATCTTATTAAACATTTCTTGCTTTTTTAGCCCTTTTTGTCCCTGTGACATGTATCTTTTGAGACATGTATCATGCTTTAAATTGTATAATTAGCTGATTATAGCGGGTAAAAAGTAATGGTAAATTTTCTCTGTTTACAATTTTTTATCTTCTATTGTGAGTAAAACATTAGCTTATGTGATTTAAAAGTCTTTCAGTTTTTTAATTTTATTCAAATTTAAAAAAACATCCCAACATTTCTGGAATTCAGGTTGTAGATTGAGCAGTTTTTTCTGTTTTTGAATTCATGGTTGCCATGTTGTATGTGCATTCTTTGTACAAAATGGCTGTATGGTTGTTGGTTATTATTGTATAATAATAATAATATTATTGTTGGTTATTGTGCTGGGTAGCCATGCCCACAGTCCCACTTCACACAGATAAATGTTATGCTGTGTATATGTTGTGACTGAATTATTATCATTGTCATACTAAGAATATTTCAACAATAATGACATGAATGATCAGATAAATGGTCAAACTGCACTGAAAAGCTTATGTTCCAGGCCAATTTGCATGTGCAGTTCTAAGTGCATGTTTTAGAACAGTTTATTGTACCATATTGCAGAATGTACTTTCTCCCATTCATGGAAATGAAACAGACCCAAAATTAGCAAAATCATTAGAGCTTAAAGGGGTCATCCAGTGCCACATGCACTTTTACAAGCTGTTTGGACTGAAATGTGTGTTGGGAGTGTGTGTACACAACCACGCTACAATGATAAAGATCCACAGGTAGTTTTCTTTTAATTTAATAAAAATAAGTTGCTCCTTCTGAAATCAAGCCATTCTCAAATGGCTGTCAGTGTGACATCACACAGACAGAGGCCACTCCCATAATATTTGATTGACAGCAGCGTGTCACACAGACTGAACTGCTGTCTTACCTCAGACCTGCCCTGAGTGAGCCGTCATCAGACCGAGACACAGAGACAAGCAAGACTCCTAAGAGATTGAGGTGTTTTGTTGTTGAATGTATTAATGAACATAGCAGTAGTCATTTACCCCCGACATCTGAGAGACTGAAGACGCAGAGAATTAAAGTTACGTTTGTTTCACTATGAATACGGCTAAACAAAGATCCTCTGAGAGCTCCTCGGAAAAGAGGGGTGGGGTCAGTGGAGCTCGTGAAGATTTAAAGGGGAAGTACTGCCATTATAACAGTCAGTTGGAACAAGTTGGGATGTTAATAAAATGACTTTTTCCCAACTGTAATTACAAGCTTGACAAAGATGTGAAGTTATTAACTTGTAATTATGGCAAGTTCAACTGTTGGTAATGCAGCTTTAATCATCAAATATGCACTAACTGGTCTTATCAAGTTGAATGTTCACTTTTATTGTATACAGACAAATGATTTTGGAATCTGTCAAATCAAGCGTAGTTAGGTTACGGAAATTGGAATCTTAAAGACAGCATACTGTTGAATACTACAGGTTGCATTCTAGGCAGGCAGGAGGGTTTTGGAACAAGCTGTTATGTAGTATTTTTGATGATATGAGACATTGAACATAAATGAGGCATTAACGTAGCAGCACAGTGTTTTCACACATTCAGTGCTCTTCTACCAGGCCTATGTTTTGCTTGGCTTTGCTAAAGGGTCATGGAAGTAATAGTGTCCCGTCTTCCTTCAGCAGCTTTATCATGCCCTCTGAATCACAGTGAAGTAAGCCTGTGTGAGAGAGGTAGGAGGAACAGAGTGGGTCAAGAGTGTATGTGTGTGTGCGTGTGCACGCAACCATGTGTGACCCTGTAAAAGTGTATGTTTGGACACAAAGGGAAAAGAGGGGTGGTATGCTGAGAGAGCACTCGGACTAAGTCCACCGCAAAGCATGAGATGAATTCTGCCAGAGTCTCAAGTGTCATAAAGGCGGTGTTGAGCCAAGAGTGTGTGAGTGTGTGTGGGTGTATGATAGGGTCAAGGGATTAACAGCTGGTATAAGAGTCTCAGTGCCGCTAGACACACACAAAACAAACACAAACACTCTCCTGTAACACAATCAAAGCTGTGGCGAGAGATCTGCTACTAAAATAAATGCAGCAGGAGGGGAACAGTGAGACAGGGAAAGAGAGAGCGAGAGTATTTATGTTTCTGCAGGAGAAAGCCATGCCGCTTGCACGCACAGAAAGAGAATATAGAATAAAAGGCATCCATTTTTATATTGTCTCAAGAAAATGTGAGTGGTGCATGTCTGCCCACAATGTTGGACTTGGCCTGATCCTTTTTCCATGAATACTCATGTGTCTATGATATTCTGGTGCCCACACATGGCTTCTTTCTACTGACTCAGATCAACTCCAAATCCAGGCTAGGATGTTCTGGGTGGTTTTCAGGGTGTTGATATGCAGCGTTTGTTAATGGGCAGTTGCTTGATGGTTGAAAATTGGATCACAGTTGAGTGTTTTAGTGTGTTATGGTCCAGGTTTGTAAGTAGCTGTTAGGGTGAGAATTTCTGGTAATTCTTTTTACACCATGATAAGGAGGGGATATGTCATAGCTGACAGTAGATGGTGATGTAAGATTTCCAACTGGCATATTAAAATAGATTCTTCTGAGTGGAGCAGTAAGTAAGTGAATTAATATTAATTCATTGTTTTATATATATCTCATAAATGGCAGGTCAACAGTTTTACAACCCATTGCCATTCTTGACACAAGTTTATCTAGTCAGCACAATGTGGCATTCAGTATTCTTTCATCAGGCCAAAACAGATTAGAATGTTGTCATGTGTTGCAAATTATATTTTCTGCATTGCAAGCAACCTAGTGAAATATGCTTGACATTTATGATGGATCAAGTTGAATTTAAGACAATAACAATTTGTTAGGTTATGCTTCCATTCCAAAATAGGGGCTGTGACCATTGCTGCGGGGCACTGCATTACAAGTAATGGTAGTAACATAATCAGCTTACAAGTACTAGTAAATTAACAAATTCTATTTAAATTTACAACACAATATCTGAGTTACTTCTTCAATGCAAGTTATTTTGTTTTCCCATTTATTTACTGACTCCTCTCCTTTCTCCATTGAGAGAAACCTGGAGTGAGTTACAGAAACAGAGGCACTTGGTCATTAGCTCTCTATTTTTTATTTTTCTTGTATTTCTTTTTTGTTACTGAAAAACAAATTAGCAAGCCCAGTCAATTTAGAAAAAAGAAATGCAAAAGTAACATAATGTGCTATTTTACATAGAAAGTAACTATAAGCAAAGCAATTTGTTACTTTTTTTATGGAGTAATGCAATATTTAATATTATAATGAATTACTTTTAAAAGTTCACATAACACTGGCTATGACAGATAATGACACATGACAGATTAAGTAAGATATTGTCTTGAATTAACATAGTTTATAGTTTGTTAGTAAAAGTAGAATTTTGGTAGCCAAAAGTTGTTGGTAGCCATTGACTTCCCTAGCAATTTTCAGTAGAGAATACTATCTCAAGAGACATTACTTGAAATAACATATTTAAGCTAAGCTTTTAAAAGCGTATGAAGTACTGGACTCACTGCATCATGGACACCATCATTTTAATGATTCATAAATCACTAAAGGCTATCTTTTTTGGGATTGTGGGATGAAGATAAGCTTAAGATCATGATTTTTTGGGGATAATTTAAGTGTAAATTAGCACAGTTTGTTGTTCACTTATAAGATCTGAAGGAGTATTTGAACCTGAAAACTGTGATGCTCAGGCCTTGTTCTAAGGGGGTCTAAAGGAATGCATGAAAAACATGTCAAAATACATGCATTAAGGCTAAAGCAACCATACTCATTTCAAAAGCACCCTCAAATGGTTTGATTCTGGAACTGGGCCTGGTCATGCATGACGTCAGACTCGACAAGCGGATTGGATGATTGAGAGGCATGCTACAAATAGCATTTGGTGAAGTTTTGTTCATGGAAACCAGCAAAAAAGATTTTACTGGATTGTGTGAAGAGTGGTGTGTGAGCAGGACAGGGGTTAAAGGGTCCAGCTCCCAATTTATTTGGGGTGTTAGTTTTAATTAAAAGTGTAATTGATGCCCCTCGGCAAGGGCAGAGCCTGTCTGTGTTTGTCTTCGGGATGGATGTCAGATGAGCATCTGTCCATGTGTGTGGAACAGAAAGAGAGTTAAAGGCTTCGCAAGGCCGCACTGGAGCCGCTGAGGGTGCGAAATCACGTCTCTCCTCCTCTTCTCTCCTTCTCGCTTCTGTTTGTTTTTTCTTCACTAGCCGAGCAGAACACCTTCATGGTTTCGCACAGAAACTCTTTTGTCTCAACCCCTCCTCCCCCTTTCTCCATGTCCGTCCACAAATAATTTAGAGGAGAAATACAGTACCTGCAGGACCGACTGACTGATGATGTGGTATTAGTCATATTTTGCATTAAAAACATTTCATAGTAATGCGACTCATTACGCACACATTATTAATATTGCATGACGTTGCGTATATGACATTGTAGATGAACCGCAATGGTCGTTTACGGTTACTGAAGTTGTATAAATGTTACAGATCCAATTTGGAAGCCCATCCATCATCACCTCTCTCGCTATTTAGTGCTCTTGGGTATGAAACAGAGTCTTTCCCATGCTGCTTCATGTGAGTGGGCTTCTGTATGACTAAGTGGTGGGTACCGGTGTGGTTGGAATGGTAAAGTTAGTGTGCGCAGACGGAATGGGGCCTGCAGAGGTTTTCAATTGGCTCTTTCAGGCAAGGAAACACAGGCAGTGTGTGCCTAGGTAGACTTTAACTCACAGATCATAGTGGAGTCATAGGGCTTGATTGTGTCGGAGATACAGTTCCTAGAACAGAACTTAATTAGAACATAATGTGGTGCATTACTATGTTATTACTATGCTATTACTAATGTCATTCGATGTTAATAATGCCATGGTACTTTGATATACACAAAAGTGTAGATATTTATTATTATGAAAAAAAATATTCTATTTCAATGAAATGCTGTTCTTTTGAAATTTCTGTTCATCAAAGAATCCTGTAAAAATGTCAAGGTTTCCAGAATATCAAGCAGCACTACAGTTTTCAACATTAATAATAATAAGAATTGTTTCTTAACCATTTAATCAGCATATTGGAATTATTTCTGAAGGATCATGTGACACTGAAGACTGGAGTAATGACGCTGAAAACATAAAAAATCGTTGTTTTAAATGATAATGTTTCAAAATATATCTGCTTTTACTGTCATTTATATCAAGTAATACATCTTTGGTGAACACATGACTACTCTCAAATCTGAAAATCTTACAAACTTCAGATATTTCTATCAGTATTTTACCATGTTGAATAACTAGACTACCATATGTACATACAATAATGACTATGCGTGTTTTAAAGCATTTCACAAATCAATGTAATATATAGTATGCAGTAGTAAATTTTATTTGTTATTGACATGACCTGGGCAGCCTTCATATAAATATATATATATGTATATAAAAATGAACTACAATATCAGATTTATTAAGAATTTCAGCAAGTTCAAAAATGACTAATTTCTTAGAAAATCATCTTGTGTTGATTTCCATGTGTAGGTGCCATAATAAAGTTGACCTTGCTGAGCTCCTGCATCCGCACCCACGCCGTCCTGTCGCAGTTCCCAGACTGGGTCTCCTGTCGTTGGGCCGTGGCAGCCACCAGACCAGTCTGGGTACGATTACCTTCACATCTGTAATGAATTATAGCTCCTTCTGCCATTCAAAGGCTCCTTTATAGGCCTGCAGGTCCCTTACTGCTCCATATTAACATACACACACACTCACCTCTTCACACATGTGAATGCCAAAAGCACAAACACACTATTCACCGAAAAAATTATCCTATGTAAACAAATACCTTTACATGAACACAAAAATCACAGACTACCCCCCCTCCACACACACCCTCTTTTGCATTAAAAGGTCTCAGTTACACAGTCTTACAATTCCACTGAAAAATCCTCCCTTTTCCTGCAGCTCCTACTAAACAGCTGCTTCTGCCTGTTTCTTTAATGGCTCGTTTGAGCTGCTTTGTGTGTGGGTAGAGATTCCTTTCTATTGTCACGCACTTTGATGTCTTCATCTTTAATTCCCTCTCAACTGTGCCACACACACACACACACACAATGCTAAATCCAATCTCTATTAAACTGTGGTGTAAGAACAATATGCTGCTCTGCATCAAAAACAAACCCAATTCACACGTCTAAATAAGACAAGCTTCCTTTGTTTATATAACTAGCATTACGTAAACAGCATGTACCTGAATGGAACACTACCCAACTGCATAGCACAGTAAATTCTTTACTGTCTGATCAAGAAAAAAGTCTTTGTTGAAGAGTTTTTCAATCCTGCTCCTGGATGTTTGGCCCAACCCACTTGCCTAGACGTTTCTAGTGAATCTGAACACCTTCACTGATGTTTAATTAGGGTTGGAGCTAAACTCTAAAAGGTTTGGACACCCCTAGATTTGTCTGCCCACACAGCTACCGTCCAGCTCCAACTCCAGTCAAACACACCTCAACCGGCTAAACTCAAAGAGTTCAGGGGTACTTGACAATAAGGTGTGTTGGAGCAGGTTTGGAACTGAAGTATGTCTGCAGGAACAGAACTGATCATCCCTGTCATAGATCTGGTGGCCGAGGCAAAACACTGAACTCTTTATGTTCTTCAAACTATTCCTGAACAATTTTTACATTGCAGCAGAAGGTATTATCCTTCTAAAAGATGCCATGAAGGTGTGTACATGATCTGCAACAGTCTTTTGCTAGTTGGGGCCTCATTTATAAAGCGTGCGTATGCATAGATTTGATCGCAGAGTGTGTGTATGATTATATCCACGCCAGCGCTCATATTTATAAAAACTGCTTTTGTCGTGGAAAAGTGTTCAGCGTCACACCAGAGTATTGCCGTTTTTTTTTTTTTTTTTAAATCTAAGCTATTTAATAAATGAGGCCCTGGAGTCAAAGCAACATTAACACGAGGCTCACATCACATGCTCATCACTTTCGGCAATGCACATGGGTCATCATAATGGCAATCTGACTGATCTGTGATATACTGTGTGTTCAGTGGGCCTGGTTGTCCTTCCTTGCCACTGTTGGTAGGTACCCAATCTAGCCATCACTATTTTTAGCATTTGTGAAAGTCACTCAGATCTTTTCGCTTGCCCATTTGTTCTGCTTCCAACACATGAAATTCTAGAACTGCCTGTTATTACTCTCTTTAGATTGATGAGTTGTAGTCATGTACATGTGAAAGTGTTGAATTCTCCCCCAAACCCCAAATCTTGAAAGTCTGCATCCTACAAGAAACAGTAAAAGCTTCATAAATCCTTATGCACATTAGATCTGTGCACAGTTCATTTTTAATACACACTGATGTGTGCGTGGGAAGTGTCATACACGATTTTTAATGCCGTTTTGTGTACACACAACATTTAGACACGAGGCCACTGATGTAGAGGCTCTCAGAGTTGCTCAAGCTTATTTCTTTCAGCTTTTAAGACGAGCATCACAAAGTGTTTGATCTTCAAAAGAGGACGACCAGCGCAGGAAAGACAAGAGAGCGATAATCTCTCAATTTCAAAGAAGATGTGACATTTTCCTGCAACCTTATGGAGCATGCAACACATGAAACAGTTTCCTGAAAAAGCAGGTCCATCATGGTCATTACTGGTGGCATTTTAGCCTTGATCTGCCCAGCTGAACATTACAAAAGACATGCTGAAATACTATAAGAATGACATTAAAGCTACTCTGTCCAGAATAAAGCAGGATCACAAAACACAATTTATTCAGAAACAGCACGGGATGCTCCAGCACTACCCGCTTCTTACCCATTCAATTTACTCAATCAACAGACCTCTATCTACTTCCATTCTTTCTTCTCCTCCATTGCACTTCAAATCTTAATTTCTCTCTCAGGTTTTAGCCCAGTCCCTGTCCTCAGTGGAAAGTCTGGAGCCAGGCTGGCTGAGCGGCGACGTGAGGAAGGGCAATTACCTTCTGCCACCCGAGACGTCCAACAAAAACACCAGTGTGTGTAATTAAAGAATGAATGGCGGACCTCACTCTTTACTCTCTCACCCTTTCATGATCAGGGCCCCATTACACGTGGACAGGAGGAGCACCGGGGCTTGTGCGGGAACGGTTGAGATAAAGGTCTTTCAACAATGAAATAAAACACACAGGACAAAACCTCTCTAAATTATGACAAGCTTTCACCACAACCCACAGAATACATCTAGAACATTGCTCTCTTTTAATAATGCATATTTACAGTCACGCTGATGACGGACTTCAACAGTTTGACGTTCAAGCTAACTACACCTCAAAGTATAATAATAAATGTATCATCAAATGTTAGGTTCTTTTTTTTCATTAAAAGAAAAAAATCACAATATTTTTAAAATGCACATTATTTGGCTTATTGCTAACACATTAATCACGTAATTTTGAAACAAAATCAAAAAATTACAAGTCTGCATTTTGTTCTTAGGTAACAACTTTGATGAATCATACATACACTGCCCTCCAAAAGTTTGAAAAGCGGGGTTTTGAACAATTTTGCCGTGAATACTTATTCATTTGTGATCATTTTGCACTAAAAAGCCACAACACAAACTACGAAAACATATTTTACTACATAAAGAGTAATGGAAAATTACATTTTCGATTAATCAAAATATCCATCATCAGCAGCTATTACAGCTCTGTATAATCTGGTCGTCCGAGCTGTCAGTTTATTCAAACATTGACTTGATATATTACTCCGAGCCTCCTGAAGGATTGCCCAAAGATGAAACACACTGGTTGCACATTTTTTATGGACATCACAGTCCAGTTTCCCCAATAGTAGCAACTTTGATGTGTATATATTGTCAGTATTATGCAATAAAAATAAAAAAAATATATTATTGGTCTTCAATAATAATAATAATGTCAAGTTATTGGATAAAAATAAGGATTTATGCCATCACATTTATTAATATTAAAAAACTACCAAGCTATCACAATATGAAATGCATCACATTTTTCTTTCTACTGATATTTATGGGTTTGGATTTTACGAATTATGTCGTACACTATAAACTGGAGTGAGAACAAGGCATCTTCAAAAACAGAATCACCTTTCTTCTGACACTTACAATTTCATAAAATAAGTAGGTTTTGAAACAAACTGTCAAACTGTAATGACCTATTCAGATTTTTTATGGTTCGTGTGAGAGAACAGGAGGGGATTAGAGACGATGACAAATCTTGAACATTGTACAATGTTTTATTAAAAAGTATAGAAATTACACAGGAAAAAAAAAAAAAAAAAAAAACACTATCGGTACCCAAATCTTCCTGACCCTCCCTCCCTTGTCCCCTTGCTTTTTATATAACAAGATTTTACAACTGGCAGTGACACTGAAGAGGTCTTTGAGAAAGAAAGAAAAAAATTCTTTCAGATAATCGAATGAAGTCTTAGGAAATCTGTGGGTGCCAAAAAAAAAGTGTAAGGATATCCTTAAAGCTGAGTTTCCCTACCAGGCTGTGGAGCTATAAATACATGTGAAAACACCTTTGACCACCACTACTACCTCCTAACTGAAAGAAAGCATTTACACCTGTGAGACAACTCACTTTCAATCTTGAAAGTACATACCATTCGGTATGTTTCACTGATGGAAAACAACAGGTCACGTGATGGATAACATCCTGAAAAGATAAAAGAAATGTCAAGCCCAAAGAACCAAGACAAGAAGGTTAAGATAGAATGACCTCGCTTCTGAAATTTAAAATAAGCTTGAATTGTGTGTGTGTGTGTGTGTGTGGGGGGGGGTATTAAATCAGAAACCTCCATTAAAAGGAGTTTTTATATCCAGAATAAAGCCCTGAGCAGCATCTGCTGTGGACAAACACACTTATCTTAAATTCAGACTTCCGTGGCTACAATCAAAAAACAAAATATAGTCAACGCTTATTATTTACATATTCATATGAAAAAGGAAATAGGATAAAAGAATTTCCAGGAACAGGTTTCACATCTGACTTTACAGTCTTGATTTCAGGTTCAATTTTAGTGGGGATATAACATTCAAATGTCAGTTTTACACCTAGGGGGAGCTTTTCTTTCAACGACCACTGTAGTAGAGTGCCACCTACTGGTTTCAAGGGAATAAGAGCAGCATGAGGTTTTATAGGAAGCGCTAGACGCCAATGAACAAGCTCAGTGATCTCCTGCTTTTCAAAAACAGTTGTTTACCCGAACACAAGGATGACGGCTTTTATTGTAAAACGGCAAAACAATAAATGGATGATGAAGTAAAGAAACAAGTGGTGGCACATTCAAAAATAAAGACTTTTAGTTTAACGTCATACCACCATGGGGGTTTAGTGCCAATTTAACAGCTCTTATGAGACACAGAAAACGCATAAGGTCAGTTTCATTGAAAGAGCCTAGTTCTGGACGGCCACGGGTTAATTCATTTAAAAAGAATCCGGTTTCATTCTGAATCACTTTATAACATTTACAGGGACACCTCTCAAAACATCAGAATGAGACACAGCTTGGTGGTATCCACAACCCAATTACAATCGCTTTTGGGATACAAGTGTTTTTTTTTTCTTAGGTCAAATATCAAATGAAAAAGTCTTAAGAGCTCAAGAAGATGACATATCTTTGCCAATGCAAATCTTCAGGTTGAAAAACCAAGTGTCACCATTATTAAATCAACTTACAAATATAAATCAGTTTTCTTCAATATTAACATAAAAACTTCCAAAAAAAAAAAAAAAAAAAGCTTCCAAAGAGAAAAATAAACAAACATCTACATCGGGGTGAGCAAAAGTTCTGTCCGATATGCAGTGGGTATGGGGCTGCCCGCTTCGCCTTCTGATTAATGAGGAAGGGGTACAAAAATGAATACAAAAGAGCACAAAGCACCCTGGTCTTCATGAGCGTTTGAGCCTCTTGGAATGTCGCTGGACGCCCGAGTCCTCGTCACTGCTGGTCTCCTTGTCGTAAGTCACACCTCTCGCAGTCCGTCTCAATCCAGTTCTCCTGCTATCCCTCTCATTGTCGCTGTCCTGCTCCCGATAATCTTTCCGATTTGTCCGCTTGCTCTTCCTTCTCACAGACTCGTCCTCCTCTTCGTCTTCCTCACTTTCACTGTCGTCTTGGTTGCACTGTCCACTGCTCTGTCTGGTCTTCCTACGTCCAGAGTCTTCCTCATCATCTTCCTTCTGCCTGGACGAGGCTCTCCCTTGTTTGCCATTTATCTTCTTTCCCTTCTTCTCCTCCTCCTCCTCCTCTTCATCCTCGTCAGAGTGGGCGGTAGGGCGCTTGCGTGTTCGGCGACGCAGGTAGTTGATCCCAGGGAGGCTCTTCTGCAGGAGCTCGACGAATGCCTGCTCTGTGCGAGCCATGCAGGTCAGGACGTCGCTGTCGGGCTGGTTGTATTCCTCGGCATTTGAGAAGATGAGCTTCACATCCTCGAGAAAGTCGCTGGCGCTGTGATACTGGGTGGATTTGAACTTGTCCTGAATGGTGGTGAAGTCCATCGGGCAGCTGATGATGTCCCGATAATCCTCTGCTTCTTCAGCAGATACAGGTTCCCTGGATGAGAGAAAGAGAAAGCACTTCATCACTTTCAATCAACGCAAATAAACTGCTTCACTTAACCGTGTTGATTACCCACAATCACCAAAATGGCACTACATTAAACTATTGGAAGCTGAAAAGTTATGCCCATGTCATTCCAAACCCATAAAAGCTTTGTTCATTTTTTGTACACAAAAAAAATATATACATTTTTGTCACGTTATGGTTGAACCACTGATGACAGATGGAGTATCCAAACAATGTCTTTCATACTTTTATAATTTACTGGCAGCCAATGTGACGGTCACAAGCCTCCTGGTTTTCATCCAAAATATTTTAAATTGTGTTGAGGATGAAAGAAGCCTTTACAGGGTTTGAAAAAACATTGGGGTATAAGTGATTAATAACAAAATCTTTAAAACGCACCCTGACAGGTTTCATAACTTTCAATATCACTAAATAATAATAATAAAAAAAACAACAACACTAACCCATGAATAATGAATTTCTTTAATCACTGTATCTAACCTGGATAAATACAGTACAAAGTATACTCACATTAAGCTATATATATATATATATATATATATATATATATAGCTATCAAAAATAATGCGTTAAGGACATTCATTATTTCTTGACGTTAATTACCTCGGTGTTACTGCACTTTGCATCAGTGACACTTTCACACTGGCTGTATTAAAAACTAAGCAACAGCGCGTAGCCAGAGTAGAGCAGAAGCACCAGTGCCGCCCGCGATAGTTTCAGGTGCCGAGTCTATTACGCTTGCGCTGTATTAAAGTGACAGTGTGGTGTTCTTGATCTAAATTCAGGTGTAGTTGCAAATAGGAGTTTCAGTGGATTAATCAGGATTAATCACTGATTAATTTGATTACAAATTTTAATCATTTGACAGCCCTAATATTATTTATATATATATATATATATATGTGTAAATACAGTTATAATATACTATATTTTACCACAAAACGTAACTATTATGACTCTTTATATGCATAACATGACGTCTTGTGAAGGTGTACCTGAAGGGCCAGCTGTGTCGGAATTTTATCAGCTTCTGAAGTATCTCCTCACACTTCTCTACCTCAATAGCTTGTTTCTTCGATAAAGGCTTGGAGCTCTGTCGCACCTGCACACAAACAACACTTGTATATTGTCCCTAATACTATTCCCTTCACTCATTTTTTCATTTACATGTTGCTTGATCAGTGCTTCCGTTGTGCTTCCGCTTAATTAACAAACTGTACTTTAAATGAACAAACTCTTCTTTTTCACAAGTACTTTTAATGCTTCTGCTGAACCTGTTTGCAAAGCAAACGTAACGTAAAATAAATTGCCTTCAAGAATTAGCACAAGTGAAAACAACATTCATCAAAATCTAAACTAAAACAAATATACTGCAAAGAATACAAAGTTGAGCATGAGAACTGTACTAAACAAAATCACACTTCCACGCATCTTGTTTTACTCACCAGCTCATCGATGTCTGCAGGATTGCTTGATGCAGGACGTGATTTAGGTGATTGTTTAGAAGCAGGTTTGGGAGAAGGTTTAGGTTCTGGTTTGGGATCTGGGTTGGAAACAGGTCTGGGAGCAGGTCGTAGATCTGGTCTGGAAGAAGATCTGAGGGCAGGTTTTGGATCTGGCTTGGAAGCAGGTCTGAGTGCTGGTTTGGCACTAGGAGGCGAATGCTTCTTCTGTGCAGGTTTACTCTGCACTTTGGGCTTCAAAGACGACTTCACCTTCTTCCTAGGTCTCACTGTGACATCAAACAGTTTTTTTTTTTAAAGACAAAACTTAAGACAGAGAAAGTTTCAAATCATTAACCATATCATGATTTTATAACACATTTGGTAGTTGACTTTTTCCCTCCTAAAATGTTCTTATAATAATATAATTTTTTTCTTTTTAAGTCAGCTTTTAAAGCTCTCAGGGTCGCACTCACAGCTGTGGCCCGTGTCCCTGTATTCTTCTTCCGATTCTTCCTCTTCAGAGTCTTCTTCATCTTCCTCCTCTGAGTCCTCCTCTTCCTCAGTGTCCTCATTATAGTTTCTGCAAAACAAATGTGTAATTAAATGAGGACATTTGAACATATTTTTATATATATATACACACATTTGGCTTCCTTCATTGTGTATATTTACCTGCCCCTGGAGCTGCGTCGGGCTGTAGTTGGCTGACAGGCTGGGCACAGCCACTCACCCGCCGGTATGCGGTAAAGTGCCGGCCGCAGGCAGAACAGATGGAAGGCTTTATTACACTCATCACAGAGAATCAACTTATCATCCTCTCCTACTGAGAAAGACAATCATAAACCAGATCAATTGCATGGTCAATCTTCCTGTTACCACGCAGTACTTCCTTTTGTGTGCTGCTCACATTACAGCAACAGGTGCAGTTTCAAATCACCGACATTCTCTCTTTGATGTTCATTCCGTCCCTTGCGTGTTTCCCTCTATATTTCATACTCTAAAGGTGAAAAGTAACTACTCTGAATCTGAAGGTCATGCGTTTCACATACAGTTGAGTTTCCCATATATTTAAGAGACTATGGTAGATGGACCTTGCAATACTTAAGTGTACATTTTTGAAGTTTAATGCATCAATCTGACAGACTGAGAAATTTATATTTTACAATTATAAAAGGGCATTACAGTCTAGGTAATTACTGTGAACCACTAAACATGAGAATTCTAAAATTAGAACACTGTGCCAATACATGACGACTTAATTAAAATGAATTAAAAGTAATGCTTCATTAATTGAACTGTATAGAAAAGGAAAAGCACCAAGTGTCCAGCACACGTGACATTGCTCAATGTGGTATAATGTGGTTTTTTTGAGGCTGATCTTCAGGTATCTCACCTTTCCTGCGGCACACTTTACAGCGAGCGTTCTCTGCAGACATATCCCACTTGATGCAGGCGTCCAGCATCCCGAGCAGAACATGCATACGAGAGAAAGTCTGAGCTTCGCGAACGGCGGTCTTCCACTTCTCCACCGCGGTTGCTACCTAGAAATTCAATATGCAGAAGCAATTTTGAATTCCCTTCAAAGAGTCTATGCCCAATCATTTCTCAATATATACATATAAAATATATAATATGGCTTTTTTGTTTTCCTTTCAAAACATAAGCCATTTCAAAGATACTGACATACTTGTATAATGAAGCAGCAATTAGTGCATATTTCGTTATGCAGTGAAGATGAAGCAATATTTCTGTTAACAATCAAGAAGAGAGTGGGTAGCGGGAAATGATCAGTGAAGAGGACTGATTATTAAATGCTAAGAGAGCAGAAAGGGAATTGTTGCCGACCCATTTCACTCACTTTCTTTGGCAAGAATGCATTATCCTGATCAGAAGGAGTAAAGTCTATTACAAAAAAATCGATTTAAATAATGTTGAGTTTTATATTCATATTACTCAATAAAATAAAATATACACTGCTCAAAAAAAATAAAGGGAACACTTAAACAACCCAGTGTAATTCCAAGTCAATCACACTTCTGTGAAATCAAACTGCCCACTTAAGAAGTAACACTGATTGACAATCAACTTCACATGCTGTTGTGTGAATAGAATAGACAACAGGTGAAAATAATAGGCAATTAGCAAGACGCCCCCAATAAAGGAGTGGTTCTGCAGGTGCTGACCACAGACCACTTCTCAGTTCCTATGCTTTCTGACTGATGTTTTGGTCACTTTTGAATGCTGGTGGTGCTAGTGGTAGCATGAGATGGAGTCTACAACCCACACAAGTGACTCAGGTAGTGCAGCTCATCCAGGACGGCACATCAATGCGAGCTGTGGGAAGAAGGTTTGCCTTTTCTGTCAGCGTAGTGTCCAGAGCGTGGAGGTGCTACCAGGAGACAGGCCAGTACATCAGGAGATGTGGAGGAGTCTGTAGGAGGGCAACAACCAAGCGGCAGCACCGCTACCTCTGGCTTTGTGCAAGGAGAAACAGGAGGAGCACTGCCAGAGCCCTGAAAAACAACCTCCAGCAGGCCACAAATGTGCATGTCTGTGCTCAAACGGTCAGAAACGGACTCCATCAGGGTGGTACGAGGGCCCAACATCGACAGGTGGGGGTTGTGCTTACAGTCAAACACTGAGCAGGACGTTTGGCATTTGCCAGAGAACACCAAGATTGGCAAATTCGCCACTGGCGCCCTGTGCTCTTAACAGATAAAAGCAGGTTCACACTGAGCACATGTGACAGACTTGACAGAGTCTGGAGACGCCGTGGCAACATCCTCCAGCATGACCGGTTTGGCAGTGGGTCAGTATTGTGTGAGAAGGCATTTCTTTGAAAGGCAGCACAGCCCTCCATGTGCTCGCCAGAGGTAGCCTGACTGCCATTAGGTACCTAGATGAGATCCTCAGACCCCTTGGGTTCCTCCTAATGCAAAACAATGCTAGACCTCATGTGGTTGGAAGTTCCTGCAAGACGAAGGCGTTGATGCTATGGACTGGCCGTCCATTTCCCAGACCTAAATCCAATTCAGCACATCTGGGGGACATCATGTCTCGCTCCATCCACCAACACCACGTTGCACCACAGACTGTCCAGAAGCTGGCAGATGCTTTAGTCCAGGTCTTGGAGGAAATTCCTCAGGAGACCATCCGCAACCTCATCAGAAGCATGTCCAGGCATTGCAGGGAGGTCATACAGCGACGTGGAGGCCACACACACTACTGAGCCTCATTTTGACTTGTTTTAAGGACATTACATGGACATACAAAGTTGGATCAGCCTGTAGTGCTTTTGTCCACTTCAATTTTGAGTGGGACTTCGAATCCAGATCTCCATGGGTTAATGCATTTAATTTCCTTTTTTTGTGTGTGTGTGTGATTTTGTTGTCAGCACATTCAACTATGTAAAGAACATTCAGATCTATAACATCTATAACAATCTAATTTTAGTGTTCCCTTTATATTTGTCTGTAGCAGTTGTCTGTATCTTGTTTCATCTCATGTTTTTGCCAGTACTAATGAAGACAAATTGATTTCTTTCCCTTTAGCACAGTGTCTACAATGTTTGCTTCACTTGGATGCCATGCCAAGAATGCAATTTGTTATGTAGTCTGCATTGTTAGTATCTTGTAACCATATTCATAATACACTCACCCTGGCCTCTTCAGCCAGTCTCTTCTGATCATCCACTTCCTCTGCCGTCGTGCTCTCCTCTCCCCCAGTCTTCTTTTTCTTCTTCTGTTTGGGTGCCATGAAGCCCTGCAGAAACTTTTTGATCACGCTCTCTTGCAGGGTGATCACACACTCCCCAAAGTCCTGCAACTTCTCCAAGTCACGCACCTGAAAGCAGAGGCGAGAGGTCAGGTAGGTTCAAAGTGCCTGAAATGTCCATGTAGCTGGCTGGCAAGAAAGAAAAATATTGGTTATAGTGCCCACCACCCCATGCAGTCTTAATGTCTCTCACCCTTTCTTCAAATTCAGATGTGTCCTCCATGTATCCGAGGCCTCCTTTCTGCAAACGAGATGCTACCTCGATAACGTCACTGCGCAAGTATTTAAGCAGCTCCTGGTATCCGTCACAGGTCTTCAAGCCTGGGTTACCTTTTTTTGTCAGATGAATGGAATGCAAGATTTCCTGGTAGCTAAAAGACAACATTTTCATTATTAATCCATTTTCCTGGGATTGAAATCAAGTAAGGGGTGAAAATATCTGTTTTCAGAAAAGAAAGAGAAGAGTATGTGTGTATGCTCACTTTAACTGGAGCCTGAGTTTGAGTTCACTCTCTCTTACTCCCTGAGGGTGAAGACTTTCTATTAGTTCATCCAGGTCTTTTTGTGAATCACACACAAACCTGGGAAAACAATTTAAGAACAAGCATTTGTGTTGCTGCCCAATGTCCAGACAGATGTTATGCCATGTCCTGATCCATGGAACTGTAAATCTTTATTACAACTCATTTTAGCCCATTTTCCTCAACAACAAAACAATGTGCAGTCTCATACAAAAAGAGCTCGGAGCCACAAATTACTTAAAGGCTGATTTCCCAGACACCAACGATACAACTGGGAATTTGCAAGAACACTTACCAGAGGTTTTGGCCTTGTTTGGGCACAGTGGTCTCAATACAGGACTCAGGCACTGGTGCCCCCTGCTGGCCATTTTCATTAGAAGCACTGACTACGCTGCCCTCATCCTCTTTCTCTCCATCTGAAGACACGCAATGAAAAAGTTTCATGAATTTTTTTTTTACTTATCTAGAAATGATATATTCCACTGGTTAAATCAAAGCTTGTAAATAAATTTGCATGGCAAATTAAGAATTTTATGTAGCCAATATTTAAACTCTTTCAAGATGGTAAAATTCAGTATTTTAGCAAATGCATAGGTAGACTAACCTTCCGTCTCCTCTTTGTATTCCTCTATAAACATTGGCTCTTCTTCAGGAGGAGGAGTGAATGTGTAGTCTATACTCTCATGAACCCATCCCTTCTCAATATACAGTCCAGGAACCACATCAGAGAACAGCCAATAGCGGTTGTGATTGCGGTCAGTACCCAGTGGTGTTCTCTTCATCACCAGCTTTGATTTAGTGACTGCATCCTGGAAAGCCTTCTCTGCTGAGGCTTTCTGCCTCCTGATTCGCTCCTCCTCTGCTTCCTTCTCCATACGCTCTGCAGCAGATGCAATATACAACAGTTGTAAAATGTTTAAATCCTAACCTAAAGGGTTAGCTCACCCCGAAATGAAAACTGTCAGTTACTCACCCTCATGTCATCTTTGGAACACAAATTAAGATGTTTTGGATATACGTGTCATTTTATGGATTTATGCGTTTATGACGCATGGTGCTCTCACAAATGGGCACCCAAAAACAGATGCATAAAAGAAAATGTTGAATTAAGTAATTATTTGTGTTTTCGGATTGAACCACTGATGCCACATGGACTACTTTGATGATGTTTTGGTACCTTTCTAGCCTTAAATGTGGAAGGACCCCTGCTGTCTATGAAACGATCAGAAAGCTCTCGAATTAAACCCAAAACATTTCAATTTGTGCTCTGAAAATGTACAAAGGTGTTGTTACGTACTTGGAATGACATGAAGGCAAGTAATTAATGACATCCTCACTTTCAACCATTTTTTTTTAACTAGTTTCTGGCATTCTAATTTTTCTTTTACACATCTCTCACCTTTGTTTTGGCGTTCCTGCTCTTCCTTCTCTTTCTTGGCCTGAATGGACATCAGACGTCTGCTTTTCACTGTGCTGATCATGTCCTCAGGTTCTGGTTCCACTTTGGTGGGGACCTTAGTAGGCTCTTTTTTCCCATTTGAATCTTTCTTCCTGTCTGCCCTCATTAGTACCTCTCCACTAGCATCGGTTTTTGCCTCCATCTGCTCTTTGCGTTTCTGTTTCTCTGCCCTTTTACGTTCGTTGACTTCTTTAAGTGTGGCAAGCCGCTCCCTCCAGAGCTCGGCCGACCGCTGCTGAGTGGCCTCCACATGATCTTCCACCGAATAGGTCATGAGGATACGATGACACAGCGCCACCAGCAGGCTGACCTTCTCCTGAGAGTTCAGTTCAAACACCTCCGACGTCTCCAGCTTCTCCAAGAACTCACTGCTCACCACATCATCGTAGCCTGCACCAGGCTGCCAGTCATCCGAGCCGCGGGCGCTCTCTTCCTCATGGGCATCCGAGGGCCGTAAACACAAGCGAACAAGCTCAGACACAGAGTGCATGGTCAGAGGAATCTCAGATAATGGCATGTCCAGTTCACTGTAACCTTCCGCCAGCTCATCTTGCAGAAGTGTTTGCAGCAGCACCACCAGCAAACGATTCAAGTAGAGGAAACCCGCCTTCTCTCCAGCTAAAGCCTCCATCAGAGCAATAGATGTGATGGGATACTGGTCATCGGGCATCAGGAGGCCAGAGTAGCAGTGAAGGAACTCAACTACCATGGCTATGTCGCCAAAGAGGGTGTTGGGAAGCCCCTCGGGCATGTCGAACAAGCGAAACGTAGGTAAGCTCTTGCCTTCGAGCTCTTGGTCTTCATAACGCCGTGACATCTCCCGTCTCATCTGCATCTCTTTCTCTCGCCGCTCTTTGGCTTTTTCACGCAGCTTCTGCTTGATTTCCTGCCGCCTCTTCCGCAGCACGTCCTGTTTCTCCTCCTCTGTCATTAGGGCCCATCTGCGTTTCTGCTCAAGCAGTTCCCAGCGTTTTTCCACCAGCTCTTTCAGCTCCTCAGGAAGCCGGCCACGATCCTCTGCAGACAGCGCTTTTGCCGCCTTAGACACCAGTGAAGACAGAGTGGTCTTCTTGTCTTCTTTGCCTTTATTCTCCTTGTAAAACCGAAGGAGATGTAGGGCCATGGGCGGCAAAGGTTTGCCCAGCTTAGCAGAACCAGTACTTGAACTTCTGCCTCGCTTTTTTGGGCTAGCTGTGGCAGGGGAGCTTTTGGCAAGATCCAAAAGGGTCATCTGCTTCATTTTGGGTTTCTTAGAGCTTTCAGCACTTTTGTCCTCCTTTTTGGAGAGTCTCTGACCATTTGGAGTTTTGGTGACCCCACTCTTGCGGCTCTTTTTGGGGTCAGTGGATTTTTTGTCTCCTTGCTTTTTATTTGATTTTGGGGTGCTGAGGATGTTTTCCCCATCACATTTCTTAGAAGTACCTGAGTTTTTCATTTTTAAGGGAGATCCATTAACTTTCTTCACCTGACAAAAATAAAATGCATACAAATAAAGCAAATATTTGAGGGGGGGAAACGAAACATTTATCGCTCCACAAAATCCCATTAAAGAACATAAGGTTCATTTTATACAATTACAAGTGACCTCACAGACAAGCATATGATGACATTTATAATAATAATTTGCAGTTACTTGTCATGAAATTGATTTCAAACTGTATTGCTTGTAGCATTATGCTACCCTGTTAAGGTTAATTTTTTACACTTAAGAGTATCCCACACTGGTAGCTTAGCAATGCATGAACACCCACCTTAATTAAAACTCATTTCAATTTAATTATTCTTCAATAGACTTATTGTATTTAGAGTGATTCATGTATTCAAATCCATTTCCATTTTTTGTAGACTAATTGAATCTAGCGACTTAAGTGAAAAGTCTTTTTATGCTTTGGTTAGTAAAATACAAACCTGCATGTGACCCCAGAGAGTTGGGCTGAGAGGTATGTTTTGAGAATCTTTTTTCTTTTTCTTTTCCCCTTTTACTTTCACTCCCTCACTGTCTTTTCCTGTCTCTGCAGTCTTCAGCTTCTTGTTGGGTTTACCTTCTGGTGAGCTCAAGCTTTTTCTCTTAGCTGATGGATTTTCTGCCAAAAACTAAACAGACAGAGCAAAATCAAATATTAAAAATTAAATGAAAAACAATTTTCTACAAAAAAAAAACAAAAACAAACAAACACTTTTTTCTGAAGCATCACATTTATGTACCACACCTTGTGAGGGTCCAGTAAAAAGTCACTGAATTTGCTTGGCAGGTTGTACTTTTTGACCAACTCATCCTCCACCACCCAGGGGGCACTCTCTCCCGAGCCCAATCTCAGAGCGTAGTGTCTGATGAAGTAGCGCATTATTTCTTTGTTGGGAGGCCGCTCAGTTCTGAAGAGGCTGTCTACAGGGACGTCACTGATCACTTTGTCCTCATTGAGAAGTTTGACATCATACTTGTGGGGTAGAAATTTGGGCATGACCCATTTCTTCTTCTCTTCTTTCATACTGGTTGGGAGTTTTCTGGGTGAGCGGCGGGCCCTATCAGCTACAGATAAAAAATAAAATAATAATTAAAATTTAACTCACCTAGAAACAAATTTTTATGTGCAATACTGATTCTATATAGAAGTACAAAAGATTACAATTACTAATCATTTTAATATAAACCAAGAATTATATTTTTATAAACAAATCACGAAGAGGACAACCATGAAGAGCAGCTAAGACTCACAGAGACTCTCTCTCCTGCTGTCCTCCTCTTTGGACTGTGGCTCCTTTTTCAAGTTCTCTTGACTAGCATTCTCTTTATCACTGGATGGAGAATCACAGGCTCCTTCCATCTTTTTCTCCACATTTTCTTCTGGAGGATTCTCCAGTGGATGAATCTTTATCACTTTTACACGCAACGTCTTATCCTTGCCAACCTTAAAGAGCAAAAGAGAGACACAGAATTTCTATTTCACATACATAAAGAGCAAACAGATGAACTGTAAGATGGGACTTAGAATGCCATTTCTATAAGTTAATTTTACACAGATAATCTTTTTATACTTCTAGAATACATTGAAGGTTTGATCTAAGCAAATACTCAGTACAAGTACAGGAAAAGCTGTGAAGTTCCTTAACATTTGCAGGTTTTCCAGGAAAATAGTTTAAAAATAATTTAAAACACATTTACAAATTGTTCACCCTACATTTTGTTTATTAGTCTAAATAATAAGTACATACCAAGAAGTCACACTCTTCATCCACAGCATACTTGGTGAGAATCTCCACCCAGACCAGATCAACCAGCTTATCAAGAGATACTGTGTTATGGTGCACAATCTCCAGAACCGGCTTCTCAAACCACACCGGGTACTCCTCCTGAAGTCTGCCAAAAATCAGACCAAAAAATGCCTACATAAGTCAAACTTACCATGACCTTTGAACTATGATAATAGTTAAAGACACAAGAATTGTGAAACTATATTGACATCTAAAGTATTAACGTTACGACACAACCACATTAGAAAACAAGATTACGATTTACTAATGTCGTCATGAATGTTTGCTCCAATTTCCCACCAGAAAAGAAAGCAAAACTGTAGGTACCTGCTGAAAGTGATTAGCGATAACTAGGGATGCTCATTTCGGTTATTTCTCATAACCGACAACTGACACTCATTCACCGATTATTACCGGTTAACTGACAACATTACTTTAAATTAGAATTTTATTCAAATAGGAAAAGGATAAGCGCCCGTGACCCGTTAAAAATAGTAATATTTGTTTTCTGCGGATTCATTGTACATGCGCAAAAACTAGCAAACAACAGAAGACGAAGATTCAAGTGATCATATCTAACGTTATTTCATATCATACACCTGCAGCACTTTTGCGACCAGAGAAAAAACATTATAAAGGATAAATAGGCCTATACGAGAAACATATAGCTATTTTACATAAATAATAAATCAAGAAAAAGAAAGAAAAAAGTTAGAAACAGTGACCCAATTAATGTTGAAGATGGCAACGTCCATAAAAGTCACTTTCTGACATGACAGGAGTCCAATCGAGGTGATTTCATTTGAATCGCGCACTGGACACAAAACTCATGAGAGCGGCTCCCGCAAAAAAAACTGACGAGATCTAATATAAAAACTTTCAGATGACACACAGCTCATTTCTCCATCACTAAAAACACACATAAAAACACTCGGTAGATGCGCGTTTGTGCAGCAGAGCGGCTCTTTACCAGTGTATGACAAAGTCCTGTTCCATTCACACAGCGCGTGTGTTCCGAGAATGCGGTTAAGAGTCCTGAACATTTCCAGGTGAGTTCCGTTACAGAACGCGGTGGTCACTCCCTGTATTAGGACGCAACAACTGTGTTCTGCTGCTGTGTGAATGTGGCCAATAAAACACAATTTTATATAGACTATGAGTAGGTAAAATACTGAAATAAATAAATAAAATGACCTTTTAAACCGTTTAACTGATTGAATTAATCGGTCAAAATTCATATCGGTCAAATGAGCATCCCTAGCGATAACATGAAAGAGTGTGAGTATAGAGATAAACTTTAAAGCTTAAGGATATGGACTTAAAGAAAAAAAAAAAGCATCACAAAAACCAAAACTTTAGTAAAAACAACAACAACTAAAATAATTTCCACTTGATAATGTCTCTTGTCCTTTATGACCTTCGTTTATTTGGGGAGGAAATAACCAGTCAAGCTCATATGAAAACAAAATTACTTAATACACTTCAAAAACACACTGACCCTTATAGCACAATGCTCTATATGGTCTGTGCAGCAAACTGTTCTCTGACTGTCTGGTTACATAAGCAGCTTATGAGACTAAACCGTTTCCAATCTGTCACTTACACCCACACAAGAAAGCTGTTTGCACATCGTTGAGGGGGTCACATTTTTACTTGAAGCAATCGCTTCACTAAGTTAAAAAAAAAGCAAATTATTTCTCTACCCTGTTTGCTGATGACTCAATAATACACTCTCTTATTAGATTAGAAGGGGTTGAAGGCAAAAGGGCACCACTGAGAGAGCAAAGGTTTGGTCACATGACAACACAATAGCCTGCCAATAGTTCAGTTTACAGGCTCTCTGCTATACAGCAGACTAGAAAATAAAAAATTAAAAGGTAGGGGTGAGCGATATGGAAAAAATATAGTATCATGATTTTTTCTGGGGAAATCATGATCTTTATCCCGATTCTTTTTCCAGTTGGTTTTTAACACGATTTTATCATGATTCTTTGTCATTGACATGTAAGTGAGTAAATACTGATACAATTATAATTTTTGAGTGAACTATCCCTTTAATGACAAGCAGCAGCATGTTTAGTTCTGTCCCTTTAAGAGCTGCACGCACCTA
>JAUYWG010000055.1:5002968-5034672 GCA_034779775.1 Enteromius afrohamiltoni
TGACACGTGTTTTTCTTTATTGTTTACTTTCACTTAGACACAAGCAACTGTGTTAAACGCTGTGTGTTTGTGACAGTGATAAATATCATGCTATTGGACAGGCTTTTAGTGTGTGCGCGCTTCAGGTGTACGCGCTGGAAAAGCGGATCTGGACAGCACACATATAAAATGTTTAATCAGCAAGATTTTAAGGCGAATAATGTACTTTTGCGAGTAAGTGCAGTGTCCGGTGAGAGTACTACCACAGAGTTAACACTGATGTGAATGTATGTCACGTTGTACAGCATATTGAGACGGAGATGATAAAATAGCACGATGCTAAGATATTCCTTAAAAAGCAGATCGTGGAGAAATTTTTATCGTCCACGATCAAAAAAAAACGTACCCCTACCTACCAAAAAAACATGCCTACCCCTAATTATAGGGTTAGCACACCCAGTGAATTCCTGCCTTTAAATAGTTAGATTATTACTATTCATTAAAAATATAAAAAATAAAAAGCAAGCCCGCAAGAGCAATTTTAGGCCAATAAACTATTTTCGAGCTTAAAAAAATAAATACTGGAACGAAAATGGATGGAATACTAATAATTGTCCTGATATATTTGCAATGCTGCTGACAGTTTAAAATGTTTTAAGAAAGGTATGACAAATCTTGGTATGATGGTATGGTATAAAGGTATGATGAATCTTGAGTACAACAGTTCACTTATCCATGTCGCAATGGACAGAAATCGTCTAGAATAATTCACTTTCTACCAGTTACGCGAGATGCTAAAGCAAATCTATACTTTATCTTAATGCATCAAAATGACTAAATATTGAGAAAGCAACAGCTCATATCATATTTCACCAACTCCTAATGAACGGACACTAATCACATTTAGCTGATAACAACCTCTGAATCTATACGTTTCTCAACTTAATTTACAAATTTCCAGATCACACTTTAATGAAGCATGTACACATACACAGTGAGAGGCAACTATGTGAGCGTGTCAGTCTTCACCAGGCAGAAGTCAATTAATGACACAGATTTAGGCATGTACGATTAAACTTCTTAGTCAGCATTACCAGTAGCTCATGTTCTGTTTTGTCATACCACCCACTCCTATTCGCAAGTGTTCTTAAACCTGGATTATTTTACAATCACTGCAAAAAAGTTATTATTATTTTCATTTTTTATTATATTAGCCAACTGATAGCTTGATACAAGCAAAAACCAATTGCTCAGTAACTCTCTGAATATTGATACATCCATAGTCAGAAAAAGACAACTAAATTATGCAGTTGATGCTCCAAGTTCATTCACTCACTCACTCACTCAATTTTGTTACTTACAGCTCTGTGACCTCCTGTTCTTCTTCCCATGCCTCCTTATGTGTGAGCTGGCTGCTGCCGGTGCTTTTACACGTCCATATCCGCTCTGCATACCTGCGCAGTCGAGCTTCATACTCTCTGAACAACAGTGTTAAGGAGAAAAAACAACACTAAATCGCTTCCAGCTTTTCTGCAACTTCTGAAATCTCCAGCAGTACGCAGAGCCAATCAAGTGATGTTAGCTCCGCTGTCCATCCTCTGAGAGACTCTTTCATAATTAATGCATGCGTGTAGCACAGCAGTTTAATAATTAAAGGGCCAGCAGCAGCAGATCCCGCATTTATACAATTTTATAATTAAGAACAGTAACGTTATTAAAAATACAACAACCTCAGCAAAGGTTATTTCAAATGCTCTGAAAAAAAGAAATAACTTCAGAGCAAAGATAAATACTTGTGTACAAGTTAATTTTACATTGATACACATTTAACACACAAACATAGTATAATTATTAGTTGTCACCCAATGTGGGCTTCATGCAAAATGTCAGTATATGTGGGTGCTTTTTTTTTTTTAAATTAAAGAATGAATTGTTTGATAATCACAAACAAGATTGTCAAAATTACTTGGTAGAAAAAAAAAAAAAAATTTATTATGGTTTACAATTTCAATTTACACTTGACATAAGATGCTTATAAGACGGCAGACAGAGATAATCTCTAAATGGTTAAATACCCGATTAAAGAATATATAACCATATGCATTATTCTACCATTACCTGTACAAAAATATGAGATAAGTCTCGTGATGCTAGGCCATTAACTCTAGAACAAACGGAAACCAAAAAAACATGCTAAATGATGAGCTAATCGAATATATATAGGCGCTAATTGAGATGGATCTTAAAGCAGGCCTGATTTTAAAGCACGTGATTAAATCTTGACGAACGAGTCGAACAGTTCTGTAAAGAATGACCAGCAGCCGCCACATCAATCCGAATAAAACTTCCTCACATACTTTCAGAAACACGCCTTTACTCTAAACGCCCGCCCTGCGCGGACACGGCAGCCAATCAGACGTAATAAACCACGAACGCCTAAGTGACTGACAGGCAGTGAACGTTTCTGATTGGCTAGTTTTCTAATCGGGTAACACACGCGGGTAACTTTCCTTTTTATGCCGCTTACAGAGACAGTAGATTAGTTTATCTTGGAACCCTAGTGCCACGATATCTGTCAGATAAGAGATCTTGAGGAATAAATAAAAGCACGTTTAAATAGTATTTAGCTGTAGTTACAAAAAAAAGGTTATCACAAATATTAATAAATAGCATACACCAGAGAAGTAATATCTTGGTTGCTAACGCCCTAAACTACACATCCTGTCACTCATGACCAAATTAACGTGGCGGAAGGAAAACTTCTCCCGCGCTACGACCTCGCGCAGCAGCTGCACATGAACTCGCACATTTCCCCTCCATCAGCAGCCGCCTGAGCTAAAACTGTGTACAGAATCGTAATCACACTATCCCAACATATAGACAATTACTGCATGGTTAACAGATGGTTGGCTGTTATGCAGGAGCATAAATGTATGAGCTCACGTCACATGTGTTACATATGCCTGTAAAGAAGCGCGGGCTCGTGTGTGTGTGTTACACAAGATTGAGTCATGGCAGTTTGGATGAGAAACTGTTCTGCCAGACGTCACAGACACTGTGCGCCCTGAAGCTAGCTTACTAGCAACTAGCTCGCGCTAAAATACACTCAGGACAACAACAACAACCCCTCAGCAATACGCAGTTCATCATACTTCATAGAAAAATCAGACAAATATAACATATAGCCCGGTCTTAAGAGTTAAGCCCCAGCTGATCGAAACGTCATGGTCACCTTTAGCCGGTTAGCGTTACAATGAGATGCAGCGCGCAAAATGAAAACAATAATAAAGGCATAAATGCAAACCCCGTGCTCGCACACGCTCAGACCCCACGACCCGCGCGGAAACAACGAACGAGACTATTGTAGGCACGTGTTTGTATGTCTAGTGCTTGCAAGTGAATAGTAGACACACTGAGAAAGGATACTCTTTGTTCCTGAAGGCCTCTTTAGTGTGCTCGATGATGAACACCTCTTCTCCTGGGCCCGGCGGCTCCGACAGCGGCTTAACCAAAGGGTACGGCTTTCGGCCTAGTAACGGTGCCATGGTGTGCTTGCTGCGGTCCTGGATGCGTCTGCAAAGTGAAGTACTGATCTAACCCCCCGCTCAATCTCAGCTTGAACTGAATTTGCCGTGAATCCGCGCGTCTCAGCGACGTAGCATCGGGCTAGGCTAGCTCGCGCTGCTTTACTTAACGTTACTTTTAGAAAAACAAAACCTAAACAAAAGTATGGTTTTATCTATCAGTTACATCTCCCGTGTTAAATCCGCTAGCTTGAGGGAGCCGGTGGGGTCATGGTGAGGTGCCTGAAGAGAGCGTGAGGAGTGAGCGGAAGCTCCTGGGTGCCGGGGATGGAAGCGCGAAAGGCGGCCCGTCAGAGCTGGTGTGGCGGGCTTTCTTGTGCTGCTCAGGTCCGTGTTGTAGACGGTTCTTCAGGCCAAAGCGACGTACCAATCCCCTTTCCGTAGCGACTGTAAACCGCGTAGATACTGTTTTGAGGGACGTGCTGATTACATAAACAAACAAGAGGGTTTATAGCTGATTGAAAAATGGCGGGAGTTCCTGCTACACCGGCAACATTCCGTACAACCTCAAAACTCCGTTACCCCGGTAGCAAGCGGCGACGCAAGAATAAGTCCCACCCATTGTCTCCAGCGATTGGTTACTGAGGAACTACGACACAGACTGAAATATCTGATTGGCCAAATTCAACTGTCAATTATACCTACTCCACCTTTTGTCAAAGCAACACCCCTCCAATCACAAATACAAGGAGTGTTTTTGGAAGCGTGGCTAGAGGTCAGTTTATGATAAATTCATAGATAATTTCAAAATGACAGTATGCAGTTTGACCCCTATACTTTGGTATCAATAGCGGACATTGTTTTTTTTTTTTTATATAACCTAGCCGATATAGCCAAATGTCCACAGTTTAGCTGAAAGCGGCAGCGGTTGTAGAATTTAAAATGAACAATAGAGCGTGCACACGACACTTTTGATCCAATTAAAGAGACAGTCTTGATTTAATATGTTAATACCAGTCTTAGCAGTTGAGAAAATGCAAATTAAAAGGGTTTTTCGAGGCCACATATGGAATAATAAAGCTCTACCTAAACATAAAAAACACTGAATTCTTAAATATATAAGAACTAATTTAAACTGTATAATTTCATGAGAATAATCTTATTAATGGGAATCGCCCTTAAATAATTTGAAAAATACAATGGTGTTCTTGCTCTGCCTAACAACTTTGCAAATGATGCAATCAGGGGAAAACGTATAAATCCAAATTGGTGTCCAGGTACATTTTTTAACAGGCAACACCACATGGATCATACACAGGTATTTATTTTTTTATTTTATTTATTTTTTATTTGAAAAATACTCCAAATCCTATGAAAAGTGAAAGTCTTCTTATTTAAAATACAAATCTGATTGACCTTACAATTTATAAAAGATAGGCATTCCTTCTTTTTTAATAAAAAGTATGGTAGTTGGCAGTACATTGAACAGTAATACACAAATCAAGAAACAGGTAACACAGATGTTATTAAAACTGCCCTAAATGCATGCATTTGAGTATCTTTACAATAAAACAGGCCAATAAAACTTTTTAGTAAAATCGTTTGAAATGCCACAAATGCAAAAAAGGGCACAGTTTACAATTCAACTGTTTTGCCATACTGTATTTCAGTTATTATTCCATGCAGTCACATTTATTATACTGACAAAGTCCTTTCTCAATTTAAATCGAGAAACATGCAATATATTTTTTATGTTTTTTTTTTTCAAGATGCAATACAAACTGCTTTACCTTCATAAGAAAATACCTGAAAAGATCTAAGATGATCTTTTTTAATGTATACAAAAGAAAACATGTCAAGCTTTTCTCTTACTGTAAAAGTGAATCTCAGGCATTTGGTAGTTTGTAAAAAGTCTCTTAAATGTACATTTTGTACTCTTTCAGAAATACTTCTACACTTTTGACCAGCAATGTTCAGCACAGTGCTAACTGATAGTTGAGTTCTGCTCAGTGCAGACTCTTTTAAGCGGTGGGGCTCCAATCATCTCTTCTTCGTCCTGTGAAAAACAATAATGCCACACATGGCATGCATTCCAAAAAAAAAGAAGCAAAAATGAGGTTTGCATAATGTTTACAACATATATTATCCATTGTTATCCATTAGGTTCAAGCTACCTGAGTAGAGAGAGACAACACATCTTCTTTAATAAGAGTCGGGGGCTCATCCGTCACCTCACTGCTGGTTGTTGATGCCTCTGATGTCAAGAACATGCAAACAATAAATCACATTTCACCCTAAAATTAAAAAAAGGAGGAAAAAAAAACTAAAACTAAAACATATGGTTCTGAAGCCCATTTTAACACCATTTCGATTTTTTTTTTTTTTTTTGGAGATTTGGCATTATTTTATAACAGTTCCGCTCAATTAAGTTATGATTTTGGAACTTCATTATTGTAATATAAATTAAAATAGTTTCAAATATATTTGTGTGTTCTTTGTATATTTATTATGTATACATAAACACACACATACAGTATATATTTTTAAAATATTTACATGTAAACGTTTATATTCATATAATTTATATTATAAATCATTACATTTCATATATAAACGTAACATAATTATCTGAAATACACAGTATTTTTTTTTTATGTGGTTATACACACACATGCACATATATATATATATATAAATTATCCTTAGGAAATAATTCTAATATATCTATTATTGGTACTCAATAATTAATATTAATGTTGAAAACATTAGGTACGTCTTTATTTTATGGTTACACCTATTAGTTGCTTGTTAGCATGCATATTACTAGAATATTAGCCATTTATTAGTGCTTGTTAAGTACATATGAATGCCTTATTCTACATCCCCAATCCTACTCAATACCTAAACGTAACAACTACCTTACTACCTATTAATAAGCAGCAAATTTAGAATTTATTGAGGGAAAGGTGGTATTTAATAGTTAACAGGTGTTACTACTGCTTAATATAGAACCCCATCAACACATAATGTGTTATTTGCATTATAATACTAATTTGCATTTGCTCTATTAAAGACCAAAATGTTGTATCTATCTTGTCAGTTTTTTTGTAGTATTTTTACTGAATGTTTTTTCACCGATCTGTCTCACCTCTTTCGGCATCCATGGTCTCCTGTCCCAGGGTGGGTGGCTGGGAATCTTCTGTACGGAAGTAGGGCGCATGGGAAGGGCTCACTGCCTCACTCACGTGCTGTGGACTGGAGTTGCTGCTGCTGTCCACTTTGGTATTAGACTGATAGGCATCTGATAGGAAACTCTGGTTACTGTTGTCATCTGTTTAGAAGAGTGCATGAATTAAACATTTTTTGTGTGAAATCCTATGAAGAAATATGTCAGTTATGTTTAAGTACTTTGGCACGCTGTAATGTAACAGTACATGCTGTGTTAAAATACTTATGCAAACCACACTGTCAAGGTGCAAGGTCATTGATTTAACTAGAGCATGGCAACAAAAACAGCGTTACATTGTATATGTATATATATATAGGGAGAGAGAGTGGTCTGAAGTGTTTACAGAGGAAATATCTTATGACATAAACTTAACCCTGTATTACCCTGAAAATCCAGTAGCACGGAGCGGGCGTTTTCCAACACAACATCAGTAGGAAAGCCCTTCAGTTCCCTCACTGCAGTCCCTGACGCTTTAGGCTTGTATATCTGCAAGACATTTGGAAAATGAACACTGTTTTTATATGTCTGAAAAGTGCATGACATAATATATGATCTACACACCTGTTTAGTCTCTGTAACCGGGACCCATTTGAATATCCGTAATGACGTGTCTCCCACTGTAACCCACTTCTTTTCCCTAAGAGGACAAACATGTTTCAGGTTAATATCACAGAAATGTATGTTTTCTCTTTTGACGCGATTCTCAGTGATAGTTAGCGTCAAATACTCAATTATTTATTTATTACTGCAACGCAATAATAAGTACCGGTGTAATTCTTTATTTATTTGAACCACATTACGGTCAATACTTAATTTATATGAAAAACCTACCATAAGTTCTTGTCAGATTTCGTGAGATTCGCAAGGATGTTCAACAGAGACTAACTAAAATGTATATAGAAAGCTGCTCATTTTTACAGTTCATATGTAACGTACATGACAAAATCACTTCACTCCATTACAGACCACCAACAGAGCGATCAATCCCCATTGACAGGTCTAAGCCACGCCCACATGCCGCATACAGCGAGCCCCATTGGTTGCCCTGCTTGTCTGTCAATTTAATGAATGACGTCACCCTCCCCTCCCGCCACTCTGAAGTTTATTTTTGTAACGTAGAAGAAAAGAAACTTGTCTCCCTCTTCAAACAAGCAACTTACCACCGACGGACCCTTTCAATTGCCGCCATCACTTTTTTGATATCATCTTTCGCACGGCTGCGTGTCTCCGCTCGCACGGACCGTCCCGACATTTTAATGGGTTTTATTAGTTTGTCAAGATCTCCCTCTTTTTCTTGCCTTCCTCCGTCTGCGACTTGATCTCGCCCTGTCTTCGTCTGTCTCGCGAGATTTCATAACGCGCCACTGGCACTGCCTCTTTGCGGTTTTTATATTAGACATATGCAATTTGTTTGTAAATTTATTTTCGTTATGAAACATTCTTCAGATTCTGTTATCTATTAACCGCAATATGAGTATCACATTATAATAAGCGGTTACGTGCAGGTTATGCCCTCATCACACCACCAGATGGCAGCGGTTTCACTTGAAAAACTGCGGTACATCTCATGCCTCTATCATGTTATATTTGATAATATGCGATAAACATGCAAGACAAAAGATTACAATGGCAGTTTAAATATGTAAATGTGTTTAATATGTAAATGATTTTAAATAATGTTCTTTATAAATAAAAAGTAAACAGGATTGAGTTTAAAACTATTTTGTTAACAGCTTAAACTCACTTCTTACATGATGCAAAAAAGCAAATATTTTATTATTTGTTTACGATCAAAATAATTAAAGATGCAAAAAAGTAAAAACATAAATAATTTGTTTTTCAATCAAAAGGTTTCAATAATTTTAAACGGCTGTGATGTTTAAGCTAAGTGACAACTAATATAAAAGAAAAACAAAAGTACAACAGTTCATTAGACTTTATTGATACTCTAACTCTGCATGATGACAGTCAAACAAACTTCAGTCATTTAGAATTTATCAAACACCCTGCACACACTTTACACCTCAGAAGGCACACCTGAGTTTCTGAAGTCAACACTGATCAAAGTATTAAACAAACAATAGTTGTGTCTTTACACCATAGAACTCCACTGCATTGATGAAAAAACCACATCATCCTCCACACTCTCATCATTTCCGTTCTCACTGTGGCTCAGAGGAGAGCAAAGCAAGACCGTTTTCTTCACATTAGAGCCCAGACGAGCTATAGCTAGAATATCACAGAGAGGTAGCTCTTCATCCATGGAGATGCATAATGCAATGAAATGAGCATGGAAACGCAGAGGATCACCTGCAAAATGTCAAAAGATCAGCGAAAAAAAGTGTTCAGCTGCAATCAGTGAAAACAACAGGCCTTTTGATATTCCTGGTCTACACAAACATACCTGGATATACCAGGAAATCTCCTCCAAACTTCCCTGCGGAGGTCAGGTAGAAGCCTTTTTTTCTCAGGTATCTATACACACAGAATCTAGTTTTCAAGCGTTCATCTCTAGGCATTGGCCAATCGGTCAAACGGAAACTGCGTTCCTCCGGACAGTGGCTGAAGCCGGCGCGGGCAGTGCAGAGCTGGACCGCCATAGCCGACCACGGGAAGCGGAACGCCTGGTCCAGTGCATTAAGACGGTCTCTAATTGGATTGCCAGAGTCATCAGTGCCTGTGGGATCGTATACAGTATCAGGGCATAAACGCAGTCAGTAATGACTACAGTGAATCAAAATCATTGAGAGAGAAGATATAAGTGAGATCACCGGAGAACAAAGATGTATTTATATTAAATATAATTTGGTATATGCATTTAATTTATACTGCTAAAAGTTCTGGCGCTATTAAATTAAACTTATAAACACACACACACATATATATATATATATATTCTTTTTTTTATGTAACCTTTAGATTTAGCTTTGGATTTGAGGTTTGGGCAGCTAGGAAATACAGATCTTTTTTTTTTTTTTTCAATTGGGAGGTGGATCCTGCCACTGACCACTGAATATTTTATTATTATTATATTATATGATTTTAACAGATTTCAAATAATTATATGCAATATTGTGCAGTGTTAATATTTGGGAATAACTGGTATTTTAACATTCATTCTTGACCCTCATCTTGACATTTATATAAACAATATCACGTATAGTGATTAATAAATTCTTATATAGAATTCAGAAAATGTATTTGTGAAAAATGTAATGGCACAAAAGCCATTCTTGCCAAAAGAAAATAGCATCTGCATATGTAGATATGAGAAATCAACTGTTTACCAGACACTCTCTCACCGTTCTCCTTCTCGTTCATAATTCTCCTCAGCACGGTCTTCTTGTCCTCAAGAGCCAGAGCACACTGCTCCTTATAACTGCTCTCCAGACCTGCCTCATACTGTCTCACAGCCTCTGAATGCCTCTCCTCATCTCCACAATCCTGACAAATACAGAAATACAAAGTAATAACAATAATACAATTATTATAAAAATAATATTACACTCATACACCACTCACAAATAATAGATAGATGGATGACTACACTAGTGCGCACCTGAGGTGGCAGGGATGCAGCAGCAGAGCCCGTGTCCTTCAGCAGCAGCGCCTCCTCCTGCAGGAGCTCCAGCGGTCTGCCCAGCCGCACGTTCTGCCGAGGCTGACGGGCCAGAGAGCCCACCAGAGCCCCGATCACACCCGCAGACCTGCCCTTCTTCATGTCTGACACCTTCCACAACAGAGGAGTGGATCCGCAAAAGCCGATGTCAATCAAAGCATCTTTTGACGGCTGACGCTCGCTCTCACTTTTGGCATCCATATCCTCACCCACTTCCACGCCTGACTGCTGTGAGATCATCAGTCCTGCCGGAGCTCCATCCATCACGTCTCCAAAACACACCTGGGTGTCTCAACATGTGACTAGCGAATTTTAAGCTGTGCCTTCGCTTTATAATACATATGCCGAGACTTTTTGGACTACAGCTACTCAATAGGATAAGAGTAATACATGGCGATCATACAAAATACATGATTACACAAGAAGTACATTTCAGCGACACGAATGCATTGTTTGAGAAAGAATTTATGGTTACGTTCACACTTCGGTTCGCAACACGCGTGCGCTCTCTACAAGTTTTCACTTCCCTTCAAACATGTCACGTGATCGCTGGTTGAATACCGAGTGCCATCTAGTGGTCCTCTAAGTCTATGGCTTTACATGCATGGTTAAAAAAAACTTCACATGGCAAAACATAGCACTAATATAATTTAATAATAATAATAATCACATGTAATCTCCCTTGAAACATCCAGCGCACGTTATTTGCCTCCTTATCGAATTACGTAAAGATCTGTTCAGTTGAATCGCTATTTGGGATCAACCAATAATACAACAACAAAATATCAGATTACAAAATCTTTTACTTGAATCCTTTTAATACGCTTTGCTTTATTAGGAAAAATCAGAGGGAGCTATCCAGCGCCCTCAAATACACCATTTGTCCATTGGCCGAAGTTTAAACAAATATTAAAAATAATCAAAATGTATCAACATATGACATGTACTTATTTAGTTATTGGATACATTTGTCTAAACATACACCGAGAATGAGTGTAAACATTAGTGTATTTAATAAATTGGCACAAAATCATACAAAGACAGATGAAAGCATAGAGAAAATGAGAGAAATCAAATGCTGAACTGTAGCTCTGCACATAAAAGAGTTCGATTTCATTAATACAGCGGACTACTACACACACCCCAAGACAGGTAAACGCAGTTTAACACCAGTTTGACCCACTTAACAGCGTGTGTTTTTATTGGTCGACGACTGCAGAATATCTGCAACGGAACCTTTTCATTTCCTTAAAACAATTCTTAGCTGAGGACTGTAGGGCTGTGGGTATAGAGAGACCCGTGGAGCGGTGAGAGAGAGCTGGATGTCCAGTCTGCGCCAGCAGACATGCTGCCTTTAGTGCAAACCTTCATTAATGCCATCTCACACACCAAGGCCTCGCACCACACACCTAGAGGGGAAAATATAAAGGTGCGATATATAAGGTTCAAAAAAACAACTGTAATGCACTGAATTTACAGTTTTCCAAATATTCATAAATCCCAAAGCTTCTGGACCAGGGGCCTGTACCATGATGGTGGCTAAAGAAACTCAGGGTTACAGAATTAGTTTTGAGTTGACAAAACCAAATCGCTCCAATCTGGGTTTGTTGGTGCCACGAGGCTGGTCTTCAACGTTCTCTGTGCCCTAACTCAGGCTTGATCCTGAATTAATGTAGCATGTGCAATGAGCAGAGTCAGTGCAATTCAAACTAAACTGGCTTGTGTAATGGATTAAGGAGATAATAATTATATAAATAATAAAGTAATTATAAAAACAATCATCTCTAAAAATCAGATGATTTCATCTTCAAAAAATGTTTTACCATGTAGCCTCCTTTAATTTGGAGTAAGAGAAGCTGGTGGAGTGGCTTTATTGCATCAGACATGTGTCACCTTGCTGGAAGCTGATTGGTCGAATTTTGTTTTGAGACCTCTAACCCAGAACATAACCCGCCCTGGAGCAGGTTAGCAGTGTAGGGTATGTTACTATGGCGATATGAACACTGCTAAAAGCCAAACCGATGTCATGGTACCTAAAACCTAGAATTGGCGCAAACTAAACTGAAACTTATCTGGCTAACCAGCAAAACCAAAACGACTTCACGGTACAGGCCCCAGGGTTTCTGAAGGACATAGGAGGGTAACTTTAAGACTTTTCTAAGACCTATTAAGAAGATTTAAGAAGACAATACATTGTTAAGTAATTCAAATCCGGATTACGCAGAAAAACGTATTTGGGCTGATAAAAAGGTTCTTAAAAATCAAGATACATTTACCTGAAGTTTAATATATTATAAAAATAAAAAAAATGAAACTTGGCTTTCTAGATAAAATATAGAAAATAATTTCATAAAGTTTTTATTAAAAAAAGAAATACCCATCTCAAGTAAATGTACTTTAATTAAATATTTGTTTTAATACTAGCAGTTGAATACAAAAAATAAATAAATACTGAAGTTTTTTGTTGTTGTTGCAATGCATACAAAATTAATGCTGTGTCTATATGAATACAAGACTGAGATTTCAATCCAAAAAATCAATCCTAAAATTCGGTCAACCAAACAGTTGACGGTAGCTACTGACTTTCATAGTATTTTTTTCTATACTATAAAAGTTAATGGCTACAGTCAACTGCTTGTTTACCCCAATTCTTAAAACTATCTTCTTTTGCATTCAAAAGAAAGAAGCTCAAACATGGTTGGAACATCATCAGGAATTTAGATTTTTTTTGGAGGGTGAACTATCCATTTAAGACACTCGCAGACACCCTGTGGACATCTCTTATCTTTCAATTCAATAATACGGTTGCATGAAAAAAAAAACAACATCGGACTACCCACAAGCCACAGCCAGTCGGTTTAGCTCCTACATCTCTTACGCCCGTCTGTGTGGGAGAGAGTCCATGTGTACACTCAGCTTCATCTCATTCTCCAGAATCTGCACCAACTGCTGCATGGAGGGCAGGTGTCCCGACTGCAGCTTGGACCATACAGGCACATCTGAGAGCACATGAACGTACACACGCAGAGGAAGCATCACTAGTAAACACCAAGCGGCTTGAAGTGTGGGAACTGCAATACTTTGACCTGGAATTAATCATCAGTCTTACCATTAAGTGTGATTTCAAAGGCACCCGTGGACATGCACTGGTTTTCTATCATGTTGCTGAGGAAGAACACCATCATGCAGGCATATATCTTTACAAAAACACAACAACCTGAGGTCACAAACTCATGTAATGCACAACTCAAACATTTCTGAAGATAGCTCTCGGTTGAGCCAACACCGTCAAAATCAATCAGTGACTTACAAGCTCTTGCAGGGAAAGTCTCATTCCCTAAACAGGGTACAAAGGTTTTCAAGAACAAACTGTACTTTAGTACTAAAATTTATTTTACATTTACTAAAGGAAAAATTAAGGAACAACTGAAAGCACAGATAAATTCTCCAACTTCATTAACATTAGAATGACTTTGAAAATAATAGAAACTCAAGATTTCCCCTACACACAGAACTATTAACAGTAGAATATTTCTAAAAAATATATTATATATAAGAATATAAAATATAAATATTATATATAAGAATATTTAAAAAAAAAAGAAAAAAAAAAAAAGTACTTGAAAAGCGTAAATAGGACGTAATTACTAAGAAAATACAAGGATATTTGAACTAGAACACAACATTTTTAGGTATAAATTCACATCATGTGGAAATAAAGGGGCATTTATGTAAAATTAACAGCAAAAAATACAAATGCATAAGTCAATAAAAAGGAAACAACTGATAATAAATGAGTTTATACAATTTATTTATGCCTCAAGGAATTCAAAGTTAATAATTAACAGGAGGGAAATCAAAAGCAGAGGCAGAGAAATGACACCAAGGCCAACTATGAATTACATAATCCAAAACATAACAAGATTTTTTCAACAGAAGTAGAAATCCAAGTAAATGGCCCTCGCTGACCTTATTCTCTTGTGCCCAAAGCCAGATTCCTGGAGTCTCCGTGTTGAAATATGCGAAAGGGTTCTTGCCCAGGATAACTAAACCAATCACTGCAAGTTTGAAGACAGAGAAGAAGGAAGCTGTGTGTCTGTGTGCCGAATAAATATTAAAGTTAGTTCTACTTTAATAAGTACAATTCAAAAGTTCTTGATGAAATAAGAAAGTGACCTGTATAAAGGCTGTGGCAGGAAGTTTTCTGCCTCGATGCGGATGTCTGGGTACCTCTGGCTGAGAACCCGAGTGTACTCTTCAAACACCCGCCTGTACCCTCAGGACACACTGCAGAAAGAGAGGCACTGTATTCAGCAGGAGACCCACAGAGGGCTAGCTGCTAGTTGACAGGAGGAGCTGACGATAAACTAGTAGGTCAAAAAGCTTTCACACAACTGCATTCGTTATAACAGACGTTTTGCATGTCCATATGCAACTTGGGCACTATACTTATTACTATACCATACTATTAACCATTTAAAACACTAAATAATTTAAATTCAGTAAACGTCATGAAACACTACGTATACTATGGTATAAAAAGGTAATTATTCAGTTACATGGTTTACATATGAGCCTTGTTCCCTGATGCTTAGGCCTGTGTGCTTAGCTAGAGAAATAAAACGGATAGAAATTATATATTATATATGGTATAAAAATGCCATTTAAATCAGTTGTTTTATCAACACTGTTCAGCACGCGCACTGACAGGAAACGGGAAGACATAACGTTTACTTACCAAATCTGAAATTTCAGCAGTGGCATTCCTGTATATTGCATTTTCATCTTTTTAACGCTGCCATTGTCGGCTGTGGCATGATTCAGTGATAGCACACAGACCAGTAAAAGACATAAACATCTCGTTTCCATCCCCGCTCAGTCCGCTCGCGGAAGCCCTTCTTTGACTCTACCCGGAAATACACGCGTAATATACACGGTCTGTCAAAATAAAAGTCCCCAACGCCTGTCTGACTTGACTTGATTCGATTCGACTGGATGTTATTATGTGCGTCAGAGCACCTCTTTGTAAAATAAAACCGTCGCATTTACGGCACGTACTTGGTTGTCCTACATACGCATTAATTAAATTAATCGCACCGAGCGCTTGTCTTGGTTTAAACAGGCCAGTATGCTTTTTCAGTGTTCGAAAGGTGACCCCACTAATCCTAGGTAGCGAAATAGAGTAAAAAAAAGATTCACTTAATCATTTTTAAACCCTAAAATTAAAGACCACCATCGTTCAGTCTTAAGGACGCAGCCCACAGAAAATATATCGAGTGAATTATGAACGAGCCTGTTGTAGAAAAGCTAACATTGGACTAGCGTTAAGGTTATTGTAGTTTAAATCTAAGATGTCCTTGACCAGGATGGCAGATGGAAACCACATAATCTCTGTAAGTGCGGGCCCACATTGTGATAGGCCCCAGCCATTATATGGCCCCCATGTAATACACTGTGCAAATGGCCCAAATGTTAGTTTAGATAACCTAGAGTAGTCAACATTTGAAGTCAAAATCATCTTAAAACCAAAATGCATTCTTGTCATGGGACAACTTTGAGGAACTTTTTTTCTTATCGACTTCAATGTTGACTATTGTAGAATAGATGTTCCAAGTCTTACATAAAAAAAAATAAAAAGAGAGAGAGAACCATTTAAGATGGGAAGCGATTCTATAGAATTAATCAAGCTTAATCTCCCGACAAGAGGCATTTCGACTGTTGTGATATTGTGTCCAACAATATGGGTAAACATCCTTTACCAGCAGGAAATGTGTTTTTTTACTTTATAAATCTAAGTTCCATAACAGAGTAAAAAATACGTAAAACAATTGACAGTAGGAATATGTCACTTTTTATTGAGTAAAAATCAGACATGAAGACGTGCAGACTAAAAACCAGTGTAACAAAGTCACCATGATCAAAATAAGAAAAAAAAAAACAAAAAAAAAAGTCTGCATCCAGTTGTAAAAAAATATGATCTGTTTTGAGAGAAACCAATTTTCTTCTGCCAGTAGAATTGTTTTTTTTTTTCCTTTTTATTTCCACAGCTGTGCGAAGTATTGGTGTCTTTCCTGAAAACATTTTCCATTTTTCTATGCAACTAGTGATTTTCCCACCTTCTGAAAAAGGCTGCTTTTATAAATCAAAGCATTTCCCGTATTACATCAACACTGAACCCATCTTTACACTGTAAATATGTAGTTTCGTATCCTTTCAACATTTAAAACTAAACGGCCAAAATAACAAGAGAGAAATCAAAAAAAAATTTAAACAGACAACTAGGTCAACAATGACCACTTTAATCAAACACAAACTCGCTCACAGTCACACGGACGTGACGTAACAGGAAAACACTCAGCGTCTGTGACGACTGTGGCTTGAATGGCTGCTGCTGTGGTGTTTGCTTTTATGAGAGCGTTCGTACGAGCGCGAGCGTTCCCGTCGGTCGCGATGATGGCCTCCACTGCTGCGCTCGTGCTTGTGCTTCTTGGCTAAATCTGAGGAACCGCGATCCCGGTCCCGCTCTCTCTCTCGCTCTCTGTCCCGCTCACGGGGTTTGCTGGTGGAACGTGAGCGGCTGCGCGAGCGTTTCCGCTTGTGACTGTGTCTGCTGTGCTGGTGCAGGTCGTCGGAGCGCTGCTTTGACTTCAAGTGTGGCAGGAGGGGAGATGGAGGGCCGTGGTTGGCGTGTCGTCGTGGAGATGGGCTGCGGCTGTGAGAGCGGCTCCGGGAGCGAGAGCTGTAGGTGCCCGAGTGACTGCGCCTGTTATTGTAACTAGAAGAGAAGAAACGGTTGAGTATAGACACTAACAACATAGAGCAGTGCATTAAAAGTGGTACTTACTGTCGCCTGGGAGAGCGAGATCTAGACCGGGATCTTGTTCTGGAACGAGAGCGACTAGCACTTCTACTGTTCCGACCTAACTTACTATCTTTCCTGAGTCTAAGGAAAGAACAAAGAAGATTCTTAGTTAGTGTACTTTAATTAAAATACAAGTATTTGAAGTCAAGCCTGTCAAACACTCACCCGTTGTGTGGGCTCTTAGAGCCCTGAGGCCGATCTTCCGGTTCCTTCTTCATGGCCTTAAGCATTTGAGGGTTAGGAGACTTTTCATCCGCTTTCATTATATTAGGTGAACCTGTCAGGAAAAATAAATAAAATCAAATTTGATGGCTTTTTCATAAGGAGACGTTTAACAGAATGTTACTGCTGCTCTTTTCCAACATTCAAACTTTGACAATAAATAAATCAGTCTAAAGTCTATAAAATAGATTTATGGAGGAACACACAATAAACAACATGTAGTAGTCACCTTTTGCACCGTTTTAGCTTTAAAAAAAAAAAAAAAAAAGGTTCAACTGCACAATAGGCAGTGGAAGTGCCAGCTTACATGGTTTGGATCCAGGAGAGAATCCACCCAATGTGGAGAGAGCAGGAGTGCCATCTGGATTCAGGCCTTTGGCCTTCAGTTTGGCTTCCTGTAGAGCCACCTTCCGCTTGTCCACTTCCTTCTCCAGCAATTCATAATTTGGCTACAAATCAAAAAAAAAAAAAAAGAAACGAATCAGAACTTATAACACTAGTGAAGACAAGCGAACTCCAAAACGGGAGCCAAGTCAAACAGGTCTAACCTTTCTTCTTGTGTACAACTTCAGAGTGGTTACACATATATCTTTGATCTCCTCCTCCGTGGCACCAAACAGCAGGTACCAGTTCGGCCGCGAGGGTAACGATATCTGAGAGAAAGAAATGGGGGAAAAGAATTCAAAGGCATTGACAAAACCAGAGCTCCGAGTGAACACAGGTAGAGATGAAGGACAGAGAATGGTTTAGTACCTGCAGCACTCGTGCAGCGAGGTAAATGCAGGCACAGGCGATGGTTTCAGCTTGAAATCTCACAAACACATTAGTGCGAAGGCTGTCATTCATATAGTTCCTGCAACACAAAAGGTGAACCACAAAATTGCCATTTGCCTGCGTGGGTTGTTCATCTAGAAATGTGTGTACGAAGTGTGTCACACGATGCTAATAAAGAAACCAAATATAAATGGAGGCTTGAGTTGAACTTTGCCCTTTCCCTCTCTGCCTCACGTTCCCATGTTGTTCTACAAACGTGTAAAGGCAAGCATGCAGTATGGACGGGCACATGTTCAGTGCACATACGTGTACACAGACAAGCTCAAGAGTTTGTCAAAAATATAACTGCTTCAACTAGTTTGCATGCAACAAATTACTACAACTCCATTTCTTCAAAACTGCTGAAATAATAGCTTTCCCCAAAATAAGCAGATGAATGTACCAAATGTAGACAATGGGGGTGTAGCATTGCATGCAACTCATATCACTAAACATCATGCATGGTGACCAGGAGTCAAAGCGGGACTGAGAGCAGCTGCTCTGGGAATGAATGAATATATATATATACACACACACACAGACATCTCAGACTAGATGGCTAAATGAAGACTTGCAGACAGTCTTTATCTTCTGAATGGCTGCCAGATATGGGATGCAAAGCTTAAAAAAGCAAACAGGCAGATGGACACTGTGGACCCGAAAGGCTCCGTGTCATTATGAAAAGTATGGGAAATACTACACTTATGTGCATTGTGCTGGAACAGAAACACTAAAGAGTTTATGTTACAGGCCTCAGAACATTGATTTCTATTGAAAAGCGGAGTCATTCAAGCATAAACTGAACAGGAGAGAGTTCCCACAAGACAACGCCTCACACCAAATTATTGATAATTACATCTTTAAAAGGAATGGTTCACCAAAAATGAAAACGGTCATTTATTCACCACTGTGTCATTCTAAACCTAAACTTTCCTCAGTGGAACGCCAAAAAAGGAGAAATATTTACTCCATATAATGCATGCACATGGTGAGAAGAGACCAAAAATATATAAACATATTAAAGCACACTGTGCAGCATACTAAAAATGTCTTCCGAAGCCATACGATACCTCTGAATGGTCGTTATACCACTAGCATATCAAAAAAAGATCATTTTGAATATGCAGCAGCACAAATGAGATCAAAGGGTGGGATTTAGCTTAAATATTTAGTTTAAAAAGTTTTAAGAAAATGCTCATCCCCATAAATTTAAAGCAATGCGAAGTTTTTCCATTGCTGTTCTATGTAGAAAAGAATATCATATATATATATATATATATATATATATATAATATATATATATGTATGTTTGAGTTGATATCATGGTGAATAATTTTCATTTTTGGGTGGTTTACCCATTACACTTGAGTACCTTTAGGAAACAAGAAGACAAGACCAACTAAATATAGTCGTTGTAGAAGTGTCATAATGAATTCAAATATTCAGCCTTTAAAACTACCTTTTGAAATGTCAAAAGTAAAACCACCTTTAAAAAAATAAATGAAAGTGAGAAATCTTGAGACTTGAAGCAAAAACAAAAATACAAATCCTTGTGGACAACCGCAAGTAAACAAGATGCTGCTGGCAGCTGGAAAAGGCCCCCTTCAGTGATTCTCGGGGCAGAGAGCTCTCACTGGTTTGGCTGTCTCGAGAAGGGCAGCCAATGGGGGGAGACTCCTGAGGTCATGTGGTTGGAGGAGTAGAGTTCAGAGGTTCTTTATGACACTTACCATCATGGACTACCCTTTAATCAAAGAGTAGAAAGAAAGGACAAAGTTAAACTAAGCTCTCCATTTTCTTCTACTTACAGCCATGAACAAGAGATTTAAATCAGAAGACACACACCAACACACATGAATCACGAATGCACCCAACCATCAGATGAGGGGACAGAAGAGTTACGTAACGGAGGCAGAGGGGGTTATTTACTGCTTACACCGCAGTACAATGCAGGATTGTTTATTTACTCACCAGGCTGTCTGGACCAACGTTTGGTTCTTCTCACAATCAAGAACTTGCAGGTACATGACGATAATCTAAAACACAATGAGACTGCATGTTAAGCTTAAATTCTTTAAAAAAACGTTAATGGAAATATTAAAAGCAGGACGTACCTTGTGTGGGTGTTTGACGTGGACGCAGAAGCCCAGCTCTTTCAGCACACGCCGCTCAGCTTTTATCACCTGGTTTTTGGTGTTTATGTAGTTCTGATCAAGTATCAATGGACTTGGACTCCTGATTTGTGAAGGAACCAAAGTAAAATCGTTTCCCCTGACTCAAATACTATTCAACACAATGAAAAAATGCTTTTTTTGTTTGCTTCATTTGAAATTCAAATCATTCTGTTTCCCTTCCAACCAACTACAGGCAACAGGTCCAGTTTTTTGACTCCTGTAATTTCAGTGTAAGACTTAACACTGCCGAGAGTGACTGTTAGAGAAGAAAAAAAAATGCTTCACCTCTCACCACATCATAGCTTCAACAGAAAGTAAATAAAATAAAAAGCATCTATAAACAACCAATATCACAATAATACACTAACTGGGTCAATCTTGGTGCAACAAACGCACCAAAAATCTCAACACACTGCAAACACAGTCTCGGGACAACCCATCGCTGTGAGCTCTTCATCATAAACACTACTAGTGGAACAAGTTCATGACATGCAGTGCCGAGTCATGATTTAAAAATGGCACAAATGGGCTTTCAGATGTGTCAGGTAAACAACAGTGGTCACTTGATCTAAATATACAATTCAAAAGAAAGAAACACCGACTAACTACAAAGCCATCTAAATGAAATTCATTCTTGTACTCAGTCCAGATAAGATAACAGAAACAACTTTGTACACCTAACACAAATTAAATACTTCTCTCTTCTGCTTTAACCATTTAAATATCCCCCCCCCCCTACACACACACACAGTTATCACCTGATTATTTTTATTTTCACTGCACCAATCCACAAGTGCATGAATATTTCATAAAGCACAAACACAACCTCTTTGGCTGTATGTTTTTTACACAATAGTAACTACAATCCTAATCATGCAACATCTAAATCATCTACACTAATCGACGTGGTTAGTCACTTCGAAGAGTTAAAGCACACAATGATCTCTGACAATGAACAACCAATGACATTTCATGACTGTAACATTTCATTGTGAACTTTGGACAATAAATTGTCTAAAGACACCCGATCTAAACAATGCTAACATGAAGACAGCACCCGTCATGTGAACATTTAAGAGATTTTAATCTCGCGTGTGCGGCGTGAAATATTTCTGTGGAAGCTATGACATGTGTGGTGGTGAGGTGTCTTTTTTTTTTTAAATGAAATGAAAATTAAGATCGTCACCTGTGCTGGCAGAGACAATAAGCTTAAACTGAGATACAGGAGTCACCCAGACGCTTCGGACCAGCGGCCAACCTGTCGATCCCCGATATCCCAGTGACCGCTTTCAGACCACTGGCTTCTCCCGGGGGAGGGGGGGAAGCGACACCTCGCTCACTGTTGCCATGCCGACTGCTTCATCTCTACGTACCATTCCACATCACCCAGGCATTGGTAAATGTAGCTGGTCGCTGTTAGTTGGTTGCAAGGGAAAAAAGAATTCAAGTTAATACCGCGTCCTTGATTTCAGATGAACAATTTTTCCTTTTTACCCTCCTTAAATTGTTCTCTACTTCATTCTGGAATTAAATTAATACTAGCCAGTAATCAGCCAAAATATAGCTCAATTGGCATCACGTTCCCTTTCTCAAGAATACACTTTTGAGCCGTCTGAACGTTTGTTTTTTTTTTACTTGCTCAGGTAATCAGAATATCCTGCTGTTACTACCAATTAAGACTGATGAAGGAACTGAAAAGCTTTAAAATGGTTTAGAATAAAGCAAACAAAATCAAGACATCATATCAACGACAAACAGAAGTGCACCGACTACTCACAGTAAACATGTTTAAGTATACCTGAATCATTTACAATTTGAGGTGATGACATTAAATGTTATCCAAAGAAAAATAAAACAGTTAAGGTGGGAGGTTGCTTGCACAGGTAACGGACAGAGGAAACTCTGTGAGAATGAGCCATGCTTACCTTTTGCCTCGGAGCTGCCTTAAATGATGAAACACATTGATGACGTCCCTAATTCGGCGAGGGGCTTCTTCAATCTTTGAAGCCAAGTTAACACAGGCCATAGCAACAATCTAGAGAGAGAAAAGATGGCAGAAAGAGCTGTGAAAACACTATTACAAAGCACACAATCACATTTTACATTAAATGGTTGACAGACAATACAATTTCATAATAATAAAATTTAATTTGCAACAACCAAGAGGGGTCTACAGCTTAATAGGGCAAAAAAATACTTTCATATTATATATATATATATATATATATATATATATACACACACACACACACACACAATTACAAATGTAGGCTAAACAGTAATCCGTTCTAACAGGTTTATGATGCCCAAAATGCCGTCTAGTTAGGCAGTTCGTAACCATCCTATTATGACGACAACATATAAAAGTAATATGTATACACCACTGAGCTATAATCCGGTTGAATGTCATTTACAGTAACTCAAACAACATGGCGGCCATCCGCATTGCTTGTATATACGGCTTCATTCTCTTACCTCAAAACTGTGTTTCACGAAAGACTTCGAGTAGAAGAATCGATGAAAAAGCACTTGTCCGGTCGCCATGGCCACCTGAAACATAATTACGATTAAAGAAAATTTAATATAAACGGCCCTGTTTCGATTCAAAAGCAGCGTCCGCCATTTTGTTTTTGTCTAGCCGATAGACAGCGCTCGCGCAAGACGTTCAGAATTACTGAGATTAATCTGTAGATTACAAACATTGCATTAACTTAATTTCTTACTAAGTCTATTTTTTGTTGGGGAAATTAATTATTAGTCGTTTGAGCGACCGGTGTGTTGTGTTAGGTTATGGGTTCTTGTTTGTTAACGTCACCTCGACGGTTTATTTCAAACTAGCATCATTTCACAGCTTCAGTAATCGTTTACGCAGTTAGACAAACCAATTATTTACCTGCGGCAGTCGCAGCAGGATTCCGGCGGACTGGATGAGCTCGCAGCCCAGGATCCGCAGGTCTGTCTCGGTGTACAGGTCGAGGCCATCCTGCATAGACGGGGTCGGAGACAGATGTTCCTCTGGAATTAAAGAGTTATCGATGGTGAGGAAGACTTCGGAATACACTTTATCCCCTATTAATATGCCCTCGCTATTAGCAGGCGCGTTCGCGGCGGGACCGGTGGCCACCGACGCCTCCATGATCGCTGTCGTCGGTACCTGCCGAGGACGTTACAATCTAGAAATAGACAGCTTCGTAACCCAGAGCGGAAAACAGCTCAACACATAGCTGCTTATGGAACAGTCCGCTGATTGGTGCAGAGATGTGTCATGTGACCTCACCGAGCCAATCGCTGACAGATAACTGTTACTTTATTCAACAATGTAACCCACCAAATGACTTTAAAGTACTTTGTTGTGCCCGTAAATAATTATACCCTTTAATAATGACATGTTATGCTTGAACTTCAAGCGCTCTCAAGCGGGTATAAATTAATGCACATATTTATTTTTCACAGCGCCTCCTGCAGGTGGAACTGAATGCAGTCCGTTGCCGTAAAGGACACGTGTGCTTCCAGGTGTTTTTTTTCTGTCAGGATTGAACGTTGCTATACGTAAGCAGCACACGCAGACTTGTGTACTTCCGCGGCCTGTTGTAGATCCGAATAAATGTATTTTAATCACATATACCATAAATATACATAAAGCACTCCACGTATTTACACAGGGGCAAGGATGACAACGTATGCCAACACATTTGTTTTCAAGTTAAGCGTATTTTGGAAAATGTAGGTTTTTTTATTTATTTATCACGTATTAACCATGCTGTTAAACTTATTTTGCTGCTGTAAAAGCCTCACAAACTCGTAATAAATTCGTAAGTAAAATGTGTAAGTTCTAATCACTAGACCAATGGGTCTAATATATAAGTATTTTATATCACAATGAGTCACAAACAGTGCTGTAACAGTGACTGGCTACTGACGGGAAGTTCCTATGACGTTGATAACAGAAACTGAGCTCTGTGTGCAGTACATATCAATCCGCGGGGACGGTCCACTTTTGTTTACCTGACGTAATGAAAGTGAAACTTAATCAACTGACTGATCTGATATGAACGATCCTCTGGATAAAAAAAATTACTGAAACAATTTTTTTGACAATATAAAAAATATTCCATAATATATTTTTCATCAGTGCAATCAGATTTCCTTTGCAGAATATTAATGGTTCACTGGGTGGGAGTATCAAATGTATAATTACAAAATGTAATTACAAAATAAATGTAACTGAAGGCTGTTACTGATAAAACAAAATTTGTAATCAAATTACAATGCCTTATGAAAATGTTAACAAAGCTTTGTATTTTTTTTAAGATTAACTGTTTTTTCCAAAGCATTGTTAGCTGCCAGTGTTTTCGGTCACAGCTTTGCAAAGATTTAAAAATAAATAAATAAAAATAAAAACGGTATCATAGCTGTAGCTTCATATAGCTGGGTGCTGGGTAAAATATGAAGAAACAACAATTAGGTTGTTTTGAACCAGCAGTTAGGTAAAATGTTTAAATCAACATTTGAAGGTGTTTAACATTGCTTAAAATGTATTACTGTTTTTTTTTTAAATGCATGCACCCAAAATTGGTTGTAAATTCAATAAATATATTCAATAAATTAACATTTAGCCAAGCATTTTGAGAGTGCAGCATTTAGTGGTACTAAGACTAACCCTTCCTCCTAAAATGTTTTAAAATGATTAAGTAGTGTGCGTTTGTGTTTGCTCACTATTTACTGCTGTGTGTGTACGTACATTGATGTGTGAAATGCAGAGCACAAATTCTGACTATGGAACACCATACCTGGCCACTCGTCATCCTTTCCATTCATTTCTTTAAGAATTTCCGTTAATGCTTCATGCTTTATTAGAAATTGCCACTCCAGTGTCTGAATGTTGAAGGTGAATTTATTCTATATTGACCATTAAAAATATAACACACTTTACAACAAAATACTTTAGGCACTACAGTTATTACCAGAGGATTTATCCACCGTCAAAAAAAAATGTCCCATGATGTGTAGCAATGCCCCTAGTCGTAATTACGATATATACAGCTCTCACAGAAGTAACCTTCAATTCAAAGAGCTTTCTGTTGTTCACTGCAGTATATCTGCATGACCAACTTAAACCTGAACAAAATCTGCAATCTTTTTCCCTCAAAAACAATTCTCAGTTACATGAATTCCTATTGGTAACAATGGCAACCAACCTATAAATATTCTTGGAATGTGACTTGTCAAATTAAATCTGTGGACTCAAACTGTTAGGGCTGTTCACACCAAGACATTGACTATAAAGAGAACCATAACTTTAGCCCTTTAAAGTCAGTTGGCTTTTGATTGGCTGTTAATGTTAGAAATAGAATAGAAATCCCCAGTGTGAACAGGACATAAAGCGTTAGTTCACCGAAAAATGAAAATTAGCCTGTTTTTTACGAAAGAGTATGGAAGTACAAAGACGTTTACTCCTATACTTTTAAATGGGAGAAAGTGCAACACGCAATATGATGGGATAGTCCCGCTTTCAAATGAAAGAACCAATCGTGATTTCTAAAGTCAATGGATCACCGCAGCAGCCGTTAGAAGCACCAGTTTCCATAGGAACATGAAACTGCATGGTCTAGTTTGAAAAATAAGCCTTTTAAATGCTATTTGAGCATTAGAAACAACATTGATGGGGCAGTTCATTTCAGATTTTGTTGCTGATATGAAACAAGCCACATCTTCTAAACAAACCCTTGCTTACTTCCATAGAAAAGCTTGGAGGGACCTGGACAATTTTTAGTATAACTCAGAATGGGTCACATACACCTTGGATGCTTCGAAGGTGAGGAAAAGAGAGGCTAATTTTCATCTTTGAGTGAACTAACCCTTTTTAATTCACTGTTGTTTCTTCTTGTTCTCCACAGTGTCCTGAGCTTGATTTCTCGTCCTGACCGCCTGGTGTTGCTGAAGGAGCTGGACTACACCCAGCTGATTGTGTGCCCTTGCAACATCCAATGCTGTTTCTCTCCAGCTGCTCCTTATAGCAGGATCAGCCTCTGTGTCTAGCAGAACCTTGAGGACCTGTGGATTAAGTGAAGTGAGAAAGAAAAGGCACAGGTAAACTTTTATAATAACATTTAATTGCTATATGGAAGCAAAATCCCAGATGACATCAACTCAATTGTTTTTAATATGACAGTTTTTAATGTATTCATAATCACATAACTGCAGGCATTGTGAGCATAAGAGGCTTTTTTCAAATATCTCAACTATTCCAAACTTTTGACTGGTAGTGTATGAACATCTGGACACCATAAAAATAAGAGAGAATCAACACACCTTGCAGTGACCCCTCTCAGAGGCCAAGTGCAAAGGTGTCTGTCCAAGCCTCTCCACAGCATTCACATCTGCCCCATAGTGCAGCAACAGTTTGGCAGCCTCAACATTGTCCCTGAGTGTTGAGTAGTGCAGTGGTGTCATTTTTAGGTTGTCCCTGTCCTCAAGTCCAGCTCCATTCAAAATCAACAAGTGCACCACAGCCCTGGAGCCACCGCGGGCAGCCAGATGCAGCGGAGACGCCACATCTCCATCCCTGACATCAACCTTGGCACCTCCTGTTAGCAGCTGCTGGAGGATCTATAGGGAAGGAGAAGATACGGTTTAGATGGGACAGATGAAAAGTACAGAGTAAAAGAAAGATCAAACGGCGCTAAGGAGACAGGAACAGAACACTGCCCTTCACCCACACAAATGCCATCTGTTTCATGGAGCGCAGTTGGCGTGACTCTGACAGAACACAGCCAAAAGGGCAGCAAGACCTTGAATTCACAGTCTTGGCAAATACAAGCTATGTTGCGGTAATAGGGTTGTTTGGAAACAAATGCATTGAGGTGTTTATGGGACACTTCATGTATACAGATTTACATGTTCAGCAATTACATGTTCAGCGCTGGATGGCACTGGATAGCATAACAGGTCTTGTAAAATAACTGACATTTTTATGTATCATTTTTTTATCATCATTGTGTCATCAAGCTGCATTTAATTAAGTGTCCCACTACCCAGTGTTCCAACCAGAAACTTTATTTACACAGTCTCTGGTGTAGATTTTCCTGGATACAGTTGGTAGATGTTGCTCAGCAAGCTGATTTAAAAGGTTGACATTCTTTAAATAAGCTAGTGGCAGGACTTGTAAGGTAATGAAATAAAATCTTTGAAAGGCCAAACAAATGATGGTTGGTTGCTTTTTGATTTAAGCCCACAGTTAATCACCTTCTTGTCTCCAGAGCAGGCACAAAGGTGCATGGCTGTGCGGCCATTAGGACCCCTCATATTGGCATCTGCACCTCTGTGGAGCAGTAGCCTCACCCCTGCCTCATTCCCCACCAACACCGCCAGCTGCAGGGGGCTCATGCCCACACCCTTTCCTCCCTCCACGTCTGCACCATTATCTAGCAGGAGCTCCGCCATATCGCCCCATCCTCCAAAAACTGCCCAATGCAGGGGTGTCCACTTATGAAAGTCCTGGGGGTCCGGTGAAGCCAAGTGCTGGAGCAGAATCCGAGCCGTGCCCAGGTGTCCGCTGGCTGCAGCCAGGTGAAGGGCCGTCTGGCCAGAGCAGGACCTCGCTGAATGTGACGCCCCCTTCTGGAGGAGGAAGTCTGTGGTCTCAGGGTTTCCTCCACTGCAGGAGCGGTGCAGGGGAGTGCAGTTGAAGAAGTCCTGGCTATTTACCTCCACCTGACCAGTTTGCAACAGGAACTTGATCAGCATGAGATGACCCTTGAAGGAGGCGTGGTGGACAGCTGTCCAACCATACGGGTCCCTGGAAGTAAAAATGGCCCAGTCAGCAAAAATATGGCTATATATTTATTTTGGGAATAGCTCAACAGGTTTTCATGTGAGTAGATATTACTATTTTTACACTGACACCAGGGAATAAATTCATCATAAAAAATATATATATGACTGAAGCTAAATTGATTCACGTCTTGTAAAGACATAACATCTCTTTATATGATAAATATATATTTTAAGGCTTTAAACATAGTTTAGTGATACATCCTAAACCATTAAATATTTGTTTATGTATGCATGTGAATGAATGGACATGCACTTTTACACTGTATATGAGAGCAAAAACTAAACCTGGAAAACTTCTATTATTTGCCACTTTATCAACTACAAAATCCAGTCATTAAAAATGTGCAATATTTCTCCATTAACAGGTTAACGTAGTTCACCTTCAAAAAATAGCATCATTTGGAATTACATATGACAATAATGGCATTTATTTTGGATGAACTGTTCCAAGGTTTTAGATCACTAACTGGCAGTTAGCAGGCACACCAAGTTCCAGCATGGTCTTGACTTGGTCCAGGCATCCATCCCAAGCAGCGTAATGCAGCCTGCGTTCATCCAGAAAGGAGTGTCTGGGTTTGGGTCGACGGTGGATCCTCCACTGTCTGGTCCCTGCAGTCGTTCGGACCTTCCTCTCCACAGACCCCATAGACACAGAGTCGTGGAGCTCCAACCACCTCCAGTGCACCTCGGGGCCCGCATGGGCCATGGCAGGAGTATAGTCTGTGGAAGAAAAGTAGAAAACTGATTTACCGCATACTCTTTTTTTAATTTTTATTGCTCATTAGATTATACTGTACTTAGGAACATGGACAGTTGTACAAATTAGTTTCTGGAAGACTATACACTGATTCCACCAGGGGGTGGTAAAAGTTTACAGCAGTTAGAAAATTCTCAGCCAGTTTGGTTGCATCATTAAATTGGACTGTTTCTGTCTTACATTTAAAGTATGATCAAATTTAAGAGTGTGTAAATTACTGGAGTGGTTGCATAACCTTTAAAGTCATTGTCCCAGTGGCTTCAGAAATTCCATATTGATCTTTCAGTAAATGTTTTCAAAGATCAGTCCTTCTGCTGTAATTCTATCTAGAGACACAGTTGTCATGGTAACAATGGCTGCAATTTTACTATTTTAAAGGTTTTCATTAACTTTACTGGCAGTCAGTCGTATAGAGGGGTACAACGCAAAACAAATTATAGTGATATTATTAGAATTTCATTGTAAGTCCATAACATATTTTCACTCATATTAATCTCATACTTGTCCCTGTTACAATACAATACAGTACTTAGTATGTTCCATTTCGCTTATTGGGATCTTTCACAATTCAATGCATTTTTAATGTTTGGAGTGAGTATACTATCGTCAGGGTTGTGCACCATGCAGAAATTAATTGAGAAATTTGAACGTCAAATTCAATTGCTGAATATTGAGAAAGCAAATTGAATGTATAATTTAAATTAAATTAAAGTCTTTTCGCCCATTTGATCGTTTGTATGAGCAATAGTTATAGTAATGCATATCCCAAGTTTGTTTTAAATTAAAGTTACTTTTTTTATTTTTTTAACAGCCCCTAAAATAAAAAACAAAACCAAAAAATCATTTAATTTCAAACCTGTATGACTTTCTTTAATTTGTGGATTTCGGAAGAATGTTGGTTGTGCTGGTTTTGGTGACCACTGACATCTATACGTGCAGCCCGATTTCACTGCAATTCGTACATTTTACGAGATGTCTAATTTGTACAAATTCGTACAATCTCACTCATGCGAATGACCTACACCTAAACCCACTCCTATATCTAAATATGTGTTGGAATGGGTCAAAAAAAGACATTTCTCTAAATATCATCTTCTTGTTCAACAGAAAAAAGTAGAAAGTACATGATTGGGTGTATTATTTCATTGTGCAGTATGTGCACTCATACTGACAGACGAAAAGAAATTACAGTTTAAGTGTTATCCTTAGTGTGAAAGCGTGTTCCACCTCAAGCTATGAGCCACAGGAGATCTGGAGGCGTGTACGGCCTGTCATGTCGTGGGAGTTCAAGATTATGTGGGCGGACAGCTGGCTTCTGCCCTTGCCTCCTGCCTAGCCATTTATCAAGGCAAAATATCTTTTAAAAACATGCTAATGCGTAGATACACTGCTGCTGAGGAAGAGGAATTAATTATTTTCTATCATTTACAGTCAAATTATTTAAATCATATATCTTAGTAATGCTATTAAACTCCTGTGGTACCCCAAACAACGATCAGACAACTTGCATCTTGTAAGCTTTCACATAAATACACATTACCAGCAATTTGTTTTTCAGTTTGCAGATCCATCCAACTGAGTTAACTGGAAACGAGATAGAAGTTACCTGTGGGTGCCAGTTACTCCATGATGCCTTGCTTGTCTCCAGTGTGCTGTTAAACAGATTTCCAGGGTGACATAACATGTAAGTCCGGTCTTTCCACCTCCTCTGATATCGTTCATCAAGTGTTTTATGTTCATCTAAGGTTGCTATGGTGAGAATGAGCTTTTAGAGCACTGTTATTGTATGATGGCAAAGACGAGAGAGAGAGAGAGGGAGGTTTGAGGCTGCGCATGCCTGATGGTTGCTGTGGCACAATTACACACTGCACGCAATTATCTCTTTTATTGTTTTCTATTTAAAACACTCTGTATTACCATTCTATTCGAAATGTGCTACAAAATAACCTTGTCTTGTTTGATCATTTTGCTTATTGTTTTATTTCACTATTCAATGCATTTTTTTTATTCTTGAATGAACTCAGTCAAGGTCCAATCAAGGTTGTGCACAAGGCAAAAAGAAAATAAGAACAACTTCAAATTCAATTCCTGAAATGAATCGAGGTGGCAGAATTCAAAATGGAATTAAATGAAGAATTTAAATAGAATTACATTAATCAAATTTTGGGAGCAAGTCCTGGCTAAAGTGTGACAGAAATAGACTTCACACATATCATGGAATACATTTTAGTATTTCTGCATAATTATTTATGCAGTTATTTATGTCTTTTCACACATGTTGGGATAATGACTTTCCTCTTGCTGCATGACATTGTCAAATTTCATTAAATCATAATTTATTAAATTCCAGTTCAATTCAATTTCACAATTAGTTTTTTCTTTGCCCCTCCATCAATGCAAATGTCTCTTAGACATGATATTTTTTATTTATTTAATTTGGCATATTTATAATAATGAGATTAAGTGTAAAATAACAGCCTGAATCTAGACAGTAGCGATTCAATTCAGAAATCTTTTTTTTTTTTCATCTATTAACCCTACACAATAGTGGCCAAAATTCAATTCAGTTCAATTCAAATTTATTTGTATTGCGCTTTTCATGATACATATACTTTCAAAGCAGCTTTACACCAAAGTAATGTTTTACAGTATATGTAGTAGTAGGTTGTACATGTAGATATGGCATAGA
>JAUYWG010000055.1:5044308-5065602 GCA_034779775.1 Enteromius afrohamiltoni
TGGCACTAAGGGGCCTAAAGTGTGCCAAGAAAACATCCCCCACACCATTACACCACCACCAGCCTGCACAGTGGTAATAATGCACTGCTAGCTGGTTGTCCAGCATCTTCAATAAACAAGCTATTGGTAGTCCAACATTCAGCGGCTAGTCTTTTTGAGGTCAAGTAAATATACATTTTACCATAATTCTATAGACTCTGCACTGCATACTTATTAAGTTCTGTATTAAATATAAAATATTATTACTTACCTATAAGGCCCTTAATAGTTTAGCTCCTGTGTACCCAACTAGTCTTGTACCACGCTATAACCAACCCGCTCCCTAAGGTTGCATAACTGAACTTTTAGTAGTATCTAGGATAGCAAAGTCCACTAAAGAAGGATGAGCTTTTTCACATTTGACTCCCAAAGTCTGGAATAGCCTTCCTGATAACGTTCTGGGTTCAGGCACACTTTCTGTTTATATCTACATTAAAGACACATAATGCCTCTCATAATCTTGCACGGCAGTTTAATCTGATCAAACACACATTATTATTCTTTAGCTTGGGTTGAACAAAACATTTTTACTATGCTAATTATGTCTCTGTAAATATGTGTTTCTCTGTTTCTGCGGGGTAACTAGGAATTACACAAGTTTCAGTCTGGATCCAACCATTAAGTGATCTGAGATGACCAAACATCTGAGAAGAGATGATACCAACCCCCATACAACATACAGAATTCCCAAATTATAAGCAATTTCCAGTAAAGCTGCTTTGCAATGATTTGTATTTTTTTATAGCTTCGTAAAATTGCGGTTGAACACCTGATGTCACATGGACATGGTCTCTGGGTCTGGGAGCATTTTAGTTACATTGCTTTCTTCGGAGGGTCAGAAAGCTCTTGGATTTCAACCAAAATATCTTAATTTGTGCTCTGTAGATGAACAAAGGTCTTACAGGTTTAGAATGACAGGAGGGTGAGTGATTTTTGGGTGTGACTATGCCTTTAAATGTTTGTGATTTAAAGTAATGAAAGTAAATGCTGCTATAATAATTCTAATGATTTATTTATTGAAAAAAATAAATCAGTTTGCACTTCATCACAACTACAAAAAAGAAAAAAAACTTTTTTTTTTCATTACATTAGACAATAAAGGGTGGATTTAGTGAAACTGTTCAGCAACTTAAAATTAAACTAATCTTCGTCAAATTAAAATTATTTTTAGCGTTTAGTCATATAGTTTAAAACACTTACAATAAATACAGATAAAAAACAGAATTAAAACATGAAGTACAATAGCTAACAAATATTTAGATTTTATCCAGTGTGCTTTTCATGTTCACAATTATTACAAATTGTCATAATGTCAGCATGAATTGCTGTTTGCAACCCTACATATTTCATTGTGAGTTAGTATATTCATAAGGAAAATAAGTAGCAGGACTTGATTTTATCTGTTGAGAATCATGACCAGGACACAGGGTGTACCATACCAGAATAAAGTCAAAATATAAACAGTGTTTGCTAAAACAATGCTTAAACAGATTTGGCTACTCACATTGGCTTACATGGAAAATTAGATTTCTTTGGAATCTTTCACAAGATACAGTAAATAGGGTCAATTTTATGTTGACTAATATTTCTATTTATATAAAAATTAACACTGAATGTCTTGGAAAAATCACCTCTCACAGTCAGTAGTTCCTTCACTGTACATTTCAGTATTAAACAAAACTATTCATTTGAAGAGGGCAAAACCCTCCAGCGTTCAATACAGAGAAAATAAACATTCGTCCCTCAGGAGAAACAACGCAAACATAAGCCGTGCTCATGTCAGAGGTCATGTGCCCATGTGCACACCTTCATTTAGCAAGTAATTGGACAGATGTTTATACAGCTGCCTGGAAATGCATTTCAAATCAGATGAACTAAAAACAGAAAACAAAACACTTTCAAAATAAACAGAGCAACATGACGACTGTGAGAATGTTGAGTTGGTAAATGACGTAAAACTTTGTAATAACCCATGGAAATGTTTTTGTGGGGGGTCTTCACACATTCTGGGACCTTGAGACACCTTGCTGAGCTGAAAGTCCATCTGTTATGGGCCATTAGGGGTGTAAGATCTAAATAAATGCTACAAGATGCTGACATGCATCCTGACTGGATTATGTTGTCAGCTCAAGCAAATAAACAGAGGAAATCAACACTGTGAAGCATAACAAGAAACATCTGTGGACATACTTCTGTTTTCAACTATAACAAAGCTTTTGGTGCCATGATTTACATATTTCTTAGCCCTGGGTTAAAGCCAGATTTAACCCTGGGTTAAACAATACTTTTAAAAAGGCGCTTCAGGGTGCCATATAAGAATCTTTTTTTCTAACCGGTTCCATAAAGAACCTTTAATATATGAAACATTTCTCTTTTTAACAAAAGGTTCTTTGTAGGCAAAAGAAGTTCTTTAGATCCTAAAATGGTAAGAAAGAGAAGGTTCTTTAAAGAACCTTTGACTGAATGGTTCACTGTAGAACCAAAGATTCTATGGCATCGCTATGAAAAACCCATTAAGCACCTTTATTTTTAAGAGTGTAATGGCCAAATGTTTTGTTTCAGGAATCCAATTCATTTCTTACTCAATAATTATCCTCATTTGGAATAAAGTCATCCAAAAATCGCTCAAGTGAAGAATGAAAGTGACCAATTCATCATAGAGAAAGCATTGAAAGATGAATACAGACCCCTGTGTATAATATAATTTTGGCAAACGGCAAGACTGAAAGTCGTGGGAATGGAGCGAGGCCAGTGGCATGGGTGCTAATGAGAGACACCTGTGTGCCACATTTGTCTCGAGTCTCACAGAGGAACTATATAAGGACATATAAAGAGGAGAAATGACAATGGAGGGAGAGAGAGGACCAGGTCTGGGATACTTTATGTTCTGCTTGTGCAGCAGTTGGCCATAAAGTGCCTACCACTTTTTTTAAAAGTTTAATTTAAGCAATTGCAATGAATGGTACTGGCACATGATATTTTATGTATTCACTAACAACCTGTTATCTAGTTTAAGCAAGAAGAGCTAAATATGCTAAAATATTGAATATTTAAATTACATTGTGAACATTTTTGACACTAAACTAGGTTTGTTCTAGTTTACTCATAACCAGAATCAAAGTGTACAGCGGGGAATTGTGCCATGCACACTGTGTTCAGTACAAATTTTGTGGGTACGTTTGAGTCATTACTTAATTGAATTCCTTTAACAAACCAGGCAACAAAACAACGCTTGCAAATAAACAGAGATATACTGATTCTTAGTGAATTCCCCCCACTGCATTTTTTAAAATCATAATTAATGTCAAGAGGCACAATCATGTCTCTCTGAATCTAAACATAATAGAACCAAACCCTGGGTAGATTACTTACAAAAATGAAAACTGTAATCTAGATTACACACTTTAGGTAATAGATTCTCTACTTTTTATTAAACTTGTTTAACACTTACCATTAAACATACCATATTGTAAAAAAACAGCAAAGATAAAGGAAATATATTCCTTAATATGTTATATATAATCTTTCTGTCTATGTGAATATATTCAAAGCTGCGTGATTGGACACACAGTATGATTTGTAGACAGGGAAATTAGTAAATTAGGGAGAATCGCTGAATTATGAATAATGTACTGCCACTGTGTGAATAATATGTAATAATGTAATCCATGGAAAAGTAATTATAATCTAATTATGAGCACTTTAACAGGTGATATACGAATTTTTGGAATAGGATTTCATAATCCATATTACATAAAATCAGTTAATGTTTGTCGCAGCGCAAAACATATTGTAGGAGGCCCATTGTGTCTTTGCATGACAAAATAATTATTGCTATTAATAGATAGAAGGCTTCAAATCGAGTTGCTGTTACTGTACAGCATAACTGGTATTCATCCATGGATATAAATCGTAGAGAATAAGGACAAACTTTGCCTTGAGATACGAATGCCCACCCCAGCGCACGAAACACAGCTCTGAAACAGATACCAGTGGAACGAATTTCTTTCACCGCCATTGTTCTGTGGTTCCCTAGAACTTCGGAGAGGTCCTCTATGTTATTCAAAAAGACACTGATCAACATTTCTGACACGCTAGTCTCTGTGGCCAAAGAACAGCATGTACCAAAATCTGTTTTGTCACTACATTTATACATTCTCATCTCCAGTGGTGAATGTTTTCACTCAATGATTATTAGAGGCACTTTCTGGTGCTTTTGGTCCTTTTGTGAAATCAAGCCAGCTTAATTCTTTTATTGCTGTATGTTGTAATAGGTCAAATGGTTTAAGATTCGAGTGCTAAATGTAGTATATTATTGCTGTCAAGATAACATTGGCTCTTGCTGTATTCTGGGAGCGCAGAGGAGCTGGCAGTACAATTCAAGATTATGAAAACTTCAGTGCTTACTTCATGCCATGCACTGGCATGAGGGCTGTCAAATGATTAAACCAGGGTTTCCCAAACAGGAGTACTGCAAGGGCTTCGTGGGTTGATAAAAAAACAACAACTAATAATCAATTATACTGAATGTAAAAATTTAAAATAAATGAGTACTTCATTATTAAAAATTCTTTTTTTATTTAACAGCATACGTGTGTACTTTATAACACTAATATATTTATATTTTAAAAATGTAAAACGTACTACTAAAATAATATTTTATAAACTGTGATTAGTACTATCAAAATTAGAGAAAGACGAACATGTAAATATATAATTCTGAAAATATTAACTTAAAATGTGTAGTTCAAGTAAAAACAAGTAATATTACATCTAAGGGGTGTGACTGACCAAGAAAGTTTGGGAACTCCTGGAAAAACCCTGTAATTGTTCTAGTTAACATGCTAAGGCATTCAGTTCCTTAAAATAACTTAAAATAAAATCTATTTAATAACTACATTCTTGAATTGCTTATGTGTTAAAAGGTTACTTGCACAAATATCAAAATGTGAAATCACAAAACAGGATGAGACAGTAGCTCAGTATAAAACATCAAACTAAATAAATGTGGCAATGGTGTTAACTGTATTTACTCTATGCATTAACATGTTAACTGTGACAGCTCTAAATGTATATGAAGACAAAGATGAATTAAATTGTGATTGCTGTTCTAAAAATGTTAGGGTTACTCCTCCCTACTTGTCATCAATCGCTTACCCCCATGTTGCTCCAAACCCTAAAAGCTTTGTTCGTCATTGGAACACAATTTAAGATATTTCGGATGAAAACCGGGAAGCTTGTGTCTTTTCCAGTGACTGCCAAGTAAATAACACTATAAAGGTCCAGAAAGACATCGTCAGAGTAGTCCATCTGCCATCAGTGGTTCAACCGTAACCTTATGAAGCGACAATACATTTTGTATGGAAAGAAAACAAAAACAATGGCTTTATTCAACAACTTGTAGTATTGCTGCACGCAAATATCGTACAATGTAATTTCCATGGCAGTCAATGGGACAGCCACAACATTGTGTTCCGAGGACAATCAAAGCTTTTACGGGTTTGGAACGACATGGGGGTAAATTATTAATGATAAAATGTTAATTTTGGGGTGGAGTAACCCTTTAAGATATGACCCATAGAACAAGCGTCAGTGCAAAGCTCAGGCACAGCTCAGTGTTGCTCACCCTCATTGTACGTCACTCTTTTTCTTTGGTCATGTCCCAAATGACGCACTTGAAATTGACTTGTGGTCTTGTGCTCTTTCCTAGCACGTGTCTAAGAAGTCCATAAGTCTGTAGGATGTCACATCGATCATTTCATGATTCATAAGGGTTCTCCTGAGGGATCCTTTTTGGCCACAATGTGCCCTTGATGGCCTTCGCCAAGCTCACCGTAACAAAGGACCAACTGAAAGTCCTTGTGGCTTGCCATTGCAGGAATTTATGTGGAGGATGACTACATAGGTTAAAGGTGACATTTGAGACATGACTTTTGTCTCAGATGTTAATAAAATGTCTCAACGAAAAAAAGTGGCAGTAAGACGCCCCCATCTGGCCCACAAGATCCTCGGCAGAACAAGGATCACAGGTATGTTGTGGCCTCGCGATTCTCACGTTCTTTGGCCTGGGCCACAGCAACATTGATGCACTGCAGCCACTCTTCCGCATGCTTCTCGTCTTGAGCTTTCAGCACATAGGTTTTGCTGTCGGTGAAGATCTCGAAGGCTCTGGGCAGCCCACGATCACGCCTCTTCTTTGCAACCACCTTAACGCTTTGCACTTTGCTAAGCTCAATTGTGCTGTTGTCCAGTTCATCTTTCTGTGAGTAACAAGAGGGAAAAGGCACCATCAAACAAAGCTATTGCTTTACACTATAACATTTAGGAAGCTCTACATATTGTAGTTTTAGTCAAAGCCTACACCTTGTATGTAGTTTTTACTCTGAGGTTCACCTAAATCCAATAAGATCTGTTATTTCCCCTGGTGAAAAACAAGTACACAAGTACTTAAACTAATTAAGTGCAATTACATTAAATGTTTTTGAACAGTTAATTGCATGTTAATTTAAATGAAGACATTATCATTTAAAAATAAAAAAAGGTTAAAGTGTACTGTACCAAATGTACAGAAAAACGCTTATTGCATACTTGAATGTCCTTTTTTGATTGTGTGTTCTGTATTCACACAAGCTTGCGATGGCGGTGACTAATTCCTGATGGGAAAACACAATGGATGGGGTTTAGGTTATGGGGTTTTTAGTTGGAGGATCAAAGCGTGTGTCTCTCTTGATGATTCCACTTCTCCTACTCTATTGTTCTGTCTGTCTCTCAACTTGTTTTTAAGAGGCGCTGCTCAAAGTTTGCCAAAAATGAGGCTTATCGTTGATAGTGTAATTATCGTTGATAATTTCAAGCAAATTAAAGGCATAATAAAAACAAGATACCGTGACAAGAGGCAAAATGTTCTCAAAATCATATTGAAAGATCTTGTGTCATGCCTGATAAAATGAAGACTCTGTCGAGACTTAATCAAATAAAATGACTAGCAATGCATCGCATTTCCAACTAAGGATTTACAATGAATCAAGATTTAATGTGCGTACAGCTCTTACAAATGAATTCGGTTTTACAAAAGCTTTTGCTGGCTTTCTGTCAGAATACTGTGAGACTGATTGATCATAACTATTTAGTCTCTTATTGTATGCCATGGTTTTGGTTATGAATTTTTTTTTGCACAACCTAAAATGGCTCCAAGTTATATGGACCCATAGTCAAGTTCAAGTAAAACCCTTCAAGGGAATGTTTTTGGGAGTCTCAAAATTAAGTGATAAAAAATAAACATAAATCATCTAGCTAAAATTAGCTTCTAAAATAAAACATCTAACAAATGTAATATTTTTTTAGTCACCAGATTGCTAACACTTAAAATTAGCTTCTAAAATAAAACATCTAACAAATGTAATATTTTTTTAGTCACCAGATTGCAAAATTGCTCAATATTTTTGGTAGCTCAGGAACAGTGTTTTTCATGCTCGTGATCTTTTGCAGTGGATGAAGATTCACAGGCAGATGCAGGAAGACTAGTTTTCTTAAAAACAAATGTTGCCCTTAATTAGAATGATACATCAACAATTCTTTTTGAGGACATGATTTGACTAAAAACAAAGGAATTAAATGGTTAGTTGAGCAAAGATTGATATTTTCTCTGCATTCACTCACTATCTTGAGTTTCTAAACCCATATTCATTATTTTATTCCATGGAACACAATAAGATTTATGGTCACCCTGCTTTATTCAGTATATTGAAAGCAGAGGTAGCAAAACAATAGCTTTGTGTGAGAAACAAACATAAAATTAAGTCACAGTTCATCAATAATCAGTTGTTTTTCAAACTTGCCACTTTGCAAAGAAAACAGCATTTAGCATCAATGCCAGACTACTTCAATCTAAGTTCTTTTTCGAAGTTCTTTTTCGAGGGCAAAAAGAATTCGAAATGGCTAAGTGACGATATAATGTTTCTGAACATTCTGACCCCCCCCCCCGCGCTCCTGGAGGTGGGGTTTAGATTGATGCATGATGCAACTTGATGGACGTCCCATGATGGATCTGATCTGATCTGATGTTTCTCTTCGTCGCTTTTAACTTAAGGCTTAACTTAAGGTTTTATTACTACTTTTATCGATACAACTTATTGATCCAGTACTTTAACGATACTCTTTTCGGTACTTTTTGTTGTGTTTTTAATTTAAAAAAAAATTATAAATAAAAACTATTTGAAAACAGAATTAACAACACTTAATTTTTTCATTGTAAAATTATTATCTGTAGCCTAACAAACACCAATGTTTGAGCAAATATTACACAAACAAAACAAATGATTGTAAAATGAATAAACACAATTTTCCTGTAAAACAATAGACGGTGGTTACACTCGGGCCATGCAGGTAGACTGCAAAAGGACTAACAGTTTTTAACCATTTAACTGCAGCTTTAACCAAAAAAGTTACAAAATCCAGCTAAACAATCAGCTTTGGCTAATATTTGTTTTATTAGAACACATTCACATAAATTAGTTAACTGTGTTTGGTATTAAAAGTAAAAGTTTGGAACCTCTTGCAATGTACACTAAATAAAGTGAATGTATTTCATGACTACAAATTCATTTTTAGGTAAGCTCTGCTTTATATATACATTTTCTCTGTTTTCTATTATCTCTGCTTTATTTCTTAGTAAGCATAGTTTATTATGATTCATTTGTAAATGAAGTACTGTAATGTAATGAAATGTTTGGTTACTGCAGGAAAAAATAGTCTAAATATTTATATGTAGACTATTTTTAATAACTAATTTAGATGGACCTTATGTGATGTTTATGTCATTATTTTGGAAGACTGCTAGCATATGTAGCTAATTATAAAGTTATGAGACTTTTAAGTAAATTCCCGATTCAGTGTCTGCGGTCAGATGAGATGTTGACAGGTTTATTGTATATTCTTTTATATTCTACCTATATAGCCTATATGTAATGGGTCGTAGCTTGATGACACTGTGGGTCCCAAGGCCAAACCAGTTGAGAACCACTGCTTTAGTTCGTTCGGTTCTCTCTGCCATCGGCACTCAATTAAGCGCAAGCTCTGGTGTTGTGCGCGCACGAGCTCTGTGTACAGCGGAAGCTATGTGCGGAACAGACGGACATTTTGCGCATGAGATTGCCAATATAAGTACAAGCAAATGTTATTAATATTAGTGCAAATTAAAAAAAGGTTAAAATATGCTAAATAATGATTATGTAAGGGATAATGTACAGGCAGCCGATAGTTATCGCAGAAATAAGCCCCGACAGTGTGATCAGTGTATCACGCTGAAGGGGCTTATTTCGCGATAACTGCAGGCCGCCTGTACATTATCCCGCTTATTACACAGCTACTTGTCACATAAGGAAAAAAAATAGTACAAGTAGTACCGGCTATGCGTTATTACTTTGGAGCGGTAATTTTTTGAAAAAAAAAACAAAAAAAAAACGAACCTGTCTCAACTGACCAATCAGAATCAAGCATTCCAGAGAGCCGTGCAATAATTAGCAATAATAAATAGGATTTTTTTCCCTCCAGTACCGATAGCAGAACCGTTAATTTCAGAGCTTATCGAAACTTCTGTCTTTTAAAATTTAACACCGCTACCGATTAAGTACAGAGTTTTGGTACCCATCCCTACTTTTAACTCTGGGTCGTTCACACAAGCTTCGTTGTAATTTCTTTGTAGGAATTTATTGCTTTCGCTAAACTTTAAGCGATCATTACAGGTTCGGGATATATGTATGGCAGCTCAGCTATATATATAGCAATTTGGAGATGTTGCTCCCATGCCTGACCTCGGCTGAATGATAAACGAACAGGGAAAAAAAAGAATCCCAAGTCGAAGAAGGTGGAGTTTCAGAACACACCCATTGATTGTGTAGCCACCTTGGACAAATGGTAGCTCAAAGGAACTCAAAATGAACTTCGTTTTGGTCTGATTTAGTTTAGAATGATGTAATTTTAGTTTGTTCTTCAATTTCTTTTTAAGTATATCTGGGCTTTGGGAGGGGCATGAAAAATCTAATTTGAGGTCTTGTAAATAAGACACTTACTGATTTTCCTCTTCGGAAAAGAAGTTGGTTGCCGGCAAGGGTAAAATAACGTGTTTTCCACCTTTTGATGAACTTCCAGCGCACTTGTTTCTCCTTCAGCTTCCCCTCAATGAGTGGCTGGCCATCCTGGTTAACAACTAAGCAGAAAGAGTAAAAAAGAAATGGTCAGACACTGTTAAAGTAGTGAGAAGAAGATGTATGGACTATTGTAATTGTGTTTTTATGATGTTTTGCTGAAATGAGAATGTGAGAAAATGATGAATGTGAAAAAGTGAAATTTATAGGACAAGCCCTATAACATTAGCCTCTTTCAAAGAGCACCAAAATAACAGTGAACTTTGTGATGTCAGTTATTGAAAATTATGCTGTATTTTTTATTCATTAGCTTGGATGACAAATAACTTTTCCAATTTGTTACTTCTGCATGAAAGGTGTAATAAGATGATTGGTATGTTTCTGTGCTTAAAAACACACTATAGTATGCAACTGCATACTAATATCCAAATAACACACATTTACATAGAAAAACTGTTTAAAAAGTGTAAACAGCCCACAGTTGTCACATATCCTCTAAAGCAGATAGATGGGGTAGAGCACAGAGTTCAAGCTTCTTGGCTAAGCTGTGACTCAATGTATGACATCGTACGTCGAGTCAGAAGTCAGCCAAGAAGCCGCCATTAAAATACAATGAAGAAGGAGGAACTGGGAGCTTTTTTTAAATACTTTTATTACAAAAACACATCAGTCTGCTTCAGAGGACACATGATAACCACCCGAAGGCATATAGGTTAAATTTACGTTGCAGTACTTACAAATATATCTGATTTATGACGCTTCAAAATAATAGGCACTATCCACTCGCATTACCAAGCTTGGAAGAGCCAGGATAACTTTTTTTTTTTTTTTATTCCTACGGTGTTCATCTGAGAAAAGAAAGTCATACACACCTAGAATAATAAAATATGGGGTAATTTAAATTTTTGGGTGAACTATTCCATTAAATAAGCGCTGCCATGTTTGTAGTTTTTTGTAATGCATTTTATTTGCGTTTGTAGTTCTGGATGGAATCCTGGAATCCTTTGGCACAGCCAAAGTGCAATGGATTATGGGCAGTATTAGTTATTAGACTGTGTGATGAGAGACAGTGACCTCAATTGATGAGTGCTGATGCAAAGGATTATGGGAAATGAAGTCTATGTAAAGTGTCAAGAGTCTGGAATGCAGTGCAGTCTAGCAAAGCTCACAGGCACTCCACCTGGAGATTGTGACACACAGCATTTTACTGGCTATTTACTGGTAATGTTACAAATACTCATACCGGAAAATAACCTAAACTGATTTACAGACATTTCTGAAAAGGTCCTGTTCACACTTAACCTTTAAAGTGTAATTTACCAGTAATTTATCAGTAAAGATAGCATGTAAAATAGGCTGCATTCTAAAGAAAATACAAACAGTCAGTTTAGCACTCACACAACCATTCTCTTCTGGACCTACTCCATGCTATTTACACTCACAGGGAATTATGGGTGAAGTTTTCTCATTAGACAAACAAAAGAGGGTTGCTCAGTGTTTACCACCACTTTGAAATATCTGGTGTGGTTTCAGGCACGGTGGATATTTTGTCTCCTGCCTGTGTTTGCTGGGTCTGTCTTAACTACACAAAGCGTTTCATAGATCTCTCATGGGTCTATTTCAGTTAAACAGGAAGCTGTGTTATAGCCCTTCCAGGATGGTACAAAGCAGCCCATTGTCTGAGTTTTTTCTTTTTTTTTCAGCAAGGAAAACAGATGAGAATCTGCAGCGCTTTGATAGCCCGGTTAAGATTAAGCAAGATCACCTAACTATGATCCCAACTGGCAGAAATTAAGCCCATGGTGTATTACAGAACACTTGAGCGCTGATTAACACTGGGGTAAAAAAATGACTGCTCTTGACCTGCCTCAGTTCCCTGGAAAACAGAAAAGGGCCTTTTTCTTTTTGTAAATAGCACATTCTAGGAATAAGGTAAAAACAGGGCCTGAAACTCTCAACCAATGTTGTTCTATTATTAGAATTAGTCAAATAAATAAAACATTTTTTACACTGCACATCAATTCAACAAATTCTATAAAAACAATGAGGTATTTGGTTGTCAGATACACTTGAAATGTTATGTTATGCCAAATTAAAAATTTTAATTTTCAAACTAGCAGAACAAATGAAGTGCTTCAGCAGAGATAATGGTTGTTCCGGTTATTTCAACTTTCTGCAGATGTCTGCATTATAGTGCTGGTAATGAGTGATAATTGAATTAGTCTGTGTTTATCCCATGAGCAACATAATAATTCTCTATTGTGAATTCCAAATAAGTTCCTTTTCATTTTACTTCGATATTTTTACTCTCTCTGCCTTTTTCCTGTGTGTGTGTGTGTGTGTGTGAACATGAGCAAAACAAATGTAAAATGTATGTTTTGTAAATCCCAGAATATTAGAAGCATATGTGCTGTAGTCTGCATTACATTTGTTTGGCTAGAATGATTTCTGTTCTCTGTTTATTTCATTGTGCATATGAAACTGTTATTAAAAATGAGTTTGTTTGCTTGTGGTCATGAAAGTGAAACATACACTATGATAAGAGCAGATGCCAAAAGTCCTCAATTGTTTGAGGAGTTTTGGTCTTTCTGAAATTACACAACGTCCCAAAGCATTGTAGCTGTGTGTGACACACTCGATTGTGACCTACCATCTCAGAGGAAGTACTTATTACAGACCATTATACTAATTTGGATGCAGCCCATTTAGAAATCTGGATTTTGGAAGTTCCAATTCACGCGTAACAAAAAAAGCAACAAAAGTCAATAGGAAAAGAGTCTGAGTAAGAGGTCTGGAGTTCTGTGTTACCAATACATCAATATATCTTTTGAGGTAAGTATTGTTTATTTCAGTTCTCCTACAATAGTTAATTTACGCAATAAGGGTATTGCTAGTCACTGTAGGGAAAGAAAGGCTAGTGTTTATTTTTCTGCTGGTTGCTGTACATTGTTGATTTTTTTCTGGGTTTTGGCCAGCAAATGCTTTACTGCTTTACTGTTGATTTAGTGTTCCTAAAGAAAGAAGTTCTGATAGTCAAACAGGATTCCAGCAACTCCTTCTGAGAACTGTTTAACATTTATTGGACAGGGTTTCACATAATTGATCAAAGTTGGACTACATCCAACTCTCTGTAGAGAGAGAAGGCCAGAGTCAGAGGAACGTAGTAAGCAAAGAGTAGAGGACAAGTGTATTACATAGACAAGGGGGAGCTAAGCCATGCAAGGATTTAAAAGCGAGCAGGAGAATTTTGAATTTAATATGGTAGGCAGCTGGGAGCCATACAAAATTGGGGTTATACGAGCAGAACATTTAGCATGAGTGAGTATTCTAGCAGCATCTTTTGAACTGATGAATGGAAAGAATTGGCCAATACGACTTACAGTAAATGAAAGAATGCAGATTTAGCCATAGATTTAATATGAGATTGAAAAGAGATTGTGGAGTCGAAGATTACACCTACATGTTTAATAAAAAAAATGTTGTCAGCATAAAAGTGATAGTTAAAACCATGACCAAGTCAGATTACGTAAAGTGTGCATAATAATGAGCCAACAACAGATCCCTGGGGAACACCTCGCTTCAGGGGGACAGTGGGCTATCGAAAATCCTTAACAGAGATCTCCCAATTGTGCTCAGTGTGCACTTGACCATTATTGTTGCTGTTGTTGTAAATGTATGTATGTACGCTACTTCTTATGTTCTCCTGCCATGTTTGGATTGACCTCTTGTTGACCTCGGTGCATGCATGCGTCGCACGATTCGACGGTTCATGACATGCGCAATGTAGCCTCGTGCCCCGTATGTGACGTCAGTGTGTTTCCCTTTCGCCTGAAAGAATTGAGGTGTCTACGGTGTGAGTGTTGCAGGTCACAATACTGTACGTGTAGAAATGGCAAGTGGGAGAGAAAAGACAGGCTGCCCTCAGATGGAGGATGCGCCAGTGTTGTATAAATCTGGTGTATGGGAACATTTTGGATTTCATGTTATCTATTAGAGGATAGATACCGGGTTCGGACAGATATTTAGAAAGGATGCTCAGGTTCGGGTCGGCTCGGTCCAATCAGCGTGAATGTGCGTCTGTGTTATAACGGTGCTTTTTGCCCCCTGTGCGCTGATGCTCTCGTCTGTTGACATTTCCGAACGCCTTTCTACAGTTACATAATAAAAGCGGGCTTTACACACAAAAAAGTTCATGTGTCATTAGTATGAGAAAAAAATTTTGTTACAGCTCTGTCGGACGCAGGCTGGGCTCGGACAGAAAAATGCGGCCCGATCCGCGCTCTATTACCTATGATGACAGCGGAAATAAAACAATAGATAGAACTGCGACTGTATGCAAGTATTGTGCAACACGCATCCAATTCAGTTTATGAATGATTACATAACTTTTTTAATATTGTATCCTAAAGTGTGGATAATTAAGCTATATATCATATTCTGTAGTATATTTCTGGAGTGTTAAAGATTAAAAATAAAAAATAACAAGAACCGTACAGAACCGAAAACTGTGACCCTAAAACTGTGATACAAACCAAACCGTGGGTTTTGTGAACCATGCCACCCCTAATAAGCAGAATTATATTGATAGTTTTGAAGCTGTATCACTGCATTCTATCCTCCTTGTTTGAATTTCTCATTAATTTTTGAGCCGAACTCTGGAACTCTTACAAAGCACATAATGTGCTTCATGAGCTGACGACACACCAGACTTTTGTCAGACCGTAACACAGCCAAGGTATGTGCTGCCTGTCCAGGCTTTGATTACTCTTACACAGATCCTTATTTCTGCAAACATTCACCTCACTCTATTAAGAATCATTACAGCTCTCTGCTAATGAAAACTGTCCCACATACCTAATAAGTAGAAAGGGGGTAGAATGAGTGCTACAACCCTTGTTTAATGAGCGGCTCTTGCTATTGAGATTTCAATTAATCTTTTATTCCCACCTTGGTTGCTGAATAGTGGTTTGTACAAATATTTCCTTTTTTACTAAAGTGTCTCTTTGTGGCGTAAACATTTGCTTTTTTGAAGTAATCAAAACTTCATGTACTGTAGCAATTCAATACTCCACCAAACAGCAGTGAACTGGATTTTAACATCCAACTCCGGGGGTGTAAAATACTCAAAGTAGAAAAACATGAAGAGTAACAACCAAAATCCAGAGTGACATACTGTCAAATGAGCATAAAATATCAGAAGCGCTGATAAATTAACAATTTTCTTGCATGAAACGTTGTAACATTACCAGTAGCATTAATCTGCCAATTTTTTGCAGACAAGACAAGCAAGATACGTATAAATGTGTAAAATCAGCTAATGATTGAACAGTCCTACTGTATATTGTTTAACCAATGTGGTTCACAGTGGGGAACATTTTCCCATGGTTTTGGGAAACAGTCATGAGAAGGGGTGAACAAAGGCCCTATGTAGTGAATCAATGCATTTTTGTGAGATAAAAATATATATTCTTCCCGGAGGATTATGTAAGACGCAATACGTTGCATGATTAGTGATGATGAGCATGGAGAACAAAACAAAACACCAGTCATGAGACCCATTGTTTTGTTTGCTCCTACATTTCCTAGAGACATGTGTACAAAGCATACGTCCTACAACATTCATCAGGACTGCTTCCAGTTACTTCAATGAGTGAAGTGAGAGAAAACGGTTTATTACATTTGAAATACACATATCTATCTTACAAAAACACATGGATTTACTACAAAAGGCCTTAAATCACCCCCTGGAGTCATGTGAGGTATGTTTTATTATGCTTGTGCGCACTTTATTTAACATGTTTTAGACTATTAAAGGGAACCACCCACTTACTGCACTAATAGAGTGCAAGGACAATTTTTTATATTGCAACTTTTATTGGATTGCAACTTCGAAGGTAAGTAAAAGACAGGCTAATTTGAGTTTTTGGCTGAGCTAACCCTGTTAAATATCATAAAAGTGACTCCCGGCAATAAATATAATAAATAACAAATACCTTTCAATAAAATCAAATACTGAACTCCTCATTTGAACTCTTGTATATAATGTCGAATTGGGAATCATGGTTTTCAGGGAACTTCCTGCTCTTGGTCATCATGTTTTTTAACTAGGCTGTATGTTCTAAAAACAAACATATATTTTTTGTTTTTCTTTCGTGTGAAGTTGCGATAATTGTTTTCATTTCTCCACGAGATTTTCTCACATAGACAAGCTGATACTTTGTTGTGACTTATCCTATAAATCGCAGTTTAATGCACTAAATGTAATAAAACAAGAACCATTCTCACCGAAATTTCAGTGCATGTGGCGTGTGTTAATGTCAAGCCACGATTACATATAATAAAATATTATTGTGAAAAATTCATTTGCATTGTGTTGATTTTAATTAGCTAGTAGTCACACAAATCTTAGCTGAACTACATTGACCTTCTGGTGAAACGTATGAAGCAATAAAGCTTTTTTACAGGAACGCATTGTTTCAGACCTCACTACGCAAACTGCACCGACGGTAATGCAGAAGCTCTGTTAAACGCATGGAAAATGATGCCGTGTTTCAGCAATATCAACGCTGAGACCTGAGACTGTCTTTTTTTAGTGATTCAAATGGCTATAAATGATCTCTGATGCAATAGCCATGCTCCATGTGGCCCAATTTACAATATGTTTCATTGTTTTTGGTAAACATTCAGGCCAGAGGCAAAAAACCTTCTCCATTGTATGTAATTGGTTCTTGTGGAAAAAGCACATCTGTATATCTGGAGAAGATTCAAAACAAAGCAACAGCAATTCTGGATGCACTTGAATGAGATCAGAAGCCTCTTTGTCTAAACGATACACATCCTAATGCTGGACTCATGTAAAGCTCTCAGCTACAGAAACGAGACAAACCACCTTCTCCTCTATTTTCAGTTTCTTTCTTCTCCTCATGGAAAGCAGATTTCAGCAATCATAACAGAGGACTGAAGCTGTATGTGACATCTGGAGTCCTGATGTGCTTTTGCAAAATCATGTAACCACTAATCATTAACGTCAGAGAAGGATCAACTGTAACTCTTTTAAAATCGTGACTGTTATTCACTGATAATCTTGCCCTCTAGTGAGCTGTTCACAGCTGTGACTGAATCGAGTTGAACTCGAGAACCAGATTATGAACAAATCATTTAGACCATTTTTGGGAAAAGCATCAACTGATTCACTGAAAAGACCTATATTCCACCGAAGTCTCCTTCAAAATATAAATGAAACCAGTACTAGTTTGTAATAGTTTTTTGCAATACAAATAAACTTGGTATATTGTTGCAGGGTTGACTCATCTAATGTACTAATGTACAGGAAGCAGATCTCATTTACCTGTGGCTTTTTCAGGGTTACTGCACATGAAACAGAGCCAGCCACCCTCCTCTTCACTGTAACTGAACAGGTCAAAGAAACGAACTTCCTCCAGATACATCTGCAAACTGTCCACATCCTGTAAGTGAATACAGAGAAGGAGTGATAAAACTTAACAGATGAAGACATCACTGAAGATGACACACATGAGGAAGGGTCGATAGCCACCACATTTCTTCTGCACATTTTAATGGAAGATATTAAACGCGCAGAAGAAATTGGACGTCAATATCTTAATATTTTAAGATTGTGTGATCACCAAAAAAGCTAGACAGCAATACACTATTGTTTTTTTCAATCAAAAGAATTTAATGTGTTCTATGTCTTTCCTAAGATATCTCTCAAAGGGATAGTTCACCCCAAAATTCTGTCATTTATTACTCACCCTCATGTTATCCCAAACCTGTAAGACCTTCATTCATCTTCAGAACACAAATTAAGATATTTTGAAGCATTTCTGAATTCTCTCTGACCCTCAGTAAGGATCTTTACACGATCAAGGATCAGAAAAACATTTGTTGTTAACATAAACGATCTCTAAAATGGCACTAGGGTGAAACGGAGGAGATGCATTGTTGAATAAATTATTTCTGTTTTCCTTGTTCTGCACAAGTATTCTCGTAAGCTTTATAACATTATAGTTAACCCACTGATGCCACGTTTACTATTTTAACAATCTCCTTGCTACGCTACTTGATCCTTGCTATCTATTGGAGAGGTCTTGAAATGCATCAAAAATATCTTTGTGTTCTGAAGATGAATAAATATCTAACAGGTTTGGAACGATATGAGGTTGAGTAATTAATTACAGAATTTTCATTTTTGGCTAAACTATCCCTTAAAGCGTAAAATAGCTTCAGCTTCAGCTAGCAAAATGGCTAACATATATTACAAAAGCATACCTTGCGCATGCAAACAGTAACAGTGGAAAGCTTACTAGTTTTTGGAATAAGGCTAACATGTACACTATTCTGATATAAATATTAATATTTACACTGTGCAAAGGAGTAAGCCACAAGTTTGAAAGAGTGGAGATAAGCTGAGGTTAGCCACCGAAGAATAATTAAGTCTTTATGGAAGGCCATCAAGGGACTGAAACAGCTGCGTAATGACAATCTGGGATTTACTTTATGTATTAGAGCCGACAGCACAGCTAGAAACCAAAGAACAATGAAAGTCTACATCTAAATGTGCTTACTGACTAGAATGTCAAATGGATGTCCGGGTGTGTGGCCCTTAGAAAGAGCATTCTGCCAAAATAAAGACAACCAATGATATTTGAAAACATCTGTCTTTACAGATATCAAAATAAGTGAAGTGAGTATTATACTGCGTTGAGGTATTCTGGAAATGGACGATCACAAACATCACACAGAAGAGTTGAGAGAAAAACAGGGATTTTTCAGAAGTCCTTTCCAAGAAATTACAATCACTGGCTTGTCCATTGCCTCCACCCTTAAAGGGACAGTTCACATGAAAATGAAAATTCTATTACTCACCCTCATGTTGTTCCAAACCCATCAGTGAATCACAGATGAAGGTATTTTTAATGACACATGACAGATCACTGTGATAAAAAAGATTTGTTCTTGTGCATTAAGCAAGGCTGAGTTGACTTTGACTGTATTTGATGTGCTGAAATCATTATTCAAACAAAAAAAAAAAATCTAATAAAGTGACCATGACTTTGCATACGGATTACTTTTACGATGAAATATCGTAATCATTACAAAGATGGTTTACTACAGACACTGTGGTTAATCGAACTACTTGAATCAAATAAAGCTATGTGTAAAATCCTGAAAAGTCACCTTTATTTTGAGAAAAAAATTACTTTTTGTCCTACAATGGAAGTCAATGATAAACAAAACCAACAATCTTCTAAATATTTTGTGTGTTGTGTGTTCTGCAAATGAGTCAAATGAGTGATGACAGAATTTTACATTTTGGGTGAGCTATCCCTTTAAAATTATAATGCTTGAGTAATACAGAACGTTTTTATTATTTGCTTAGAGCTCTGGGGAACTATTCCATTAAGGTCTGATTTTCTACTTTCTGCATTACACACAGTTTCACCTCAAGCGAATAAAACCAGGTCATCAGTCATTCCAACTTTCTCAGACCTGAGGCTCAGAGAGATGAATGGAAAGAGTTTTCACCATCTCCTTCAGCATGGCAGCACATTACTTAAGAGTAGGGGGACACAGTAAATCCAACTTCCCCTGACAATAGACCAAAAACAAATTTGTTAGAAAAGAAAGTGCATCAAGAAAGCTGATTCAAGCCCTAACAACTTCCTTTAGAACTACACGATACAAATTGTTCAGACCTAAGAGTTGTCTGGCACAAAGAGTAGGCAAGAGTTTAATTGTCACCTATCCAGTAACTATTACAATTGAGAGCTTTGATTTATTAAAAATTTTAATCAAAGGGAGATGAAAGACCATCCATCATACATCTTATGTTTAAATTTCTCTTTTTGCTTGCCTGTAGATTGATGCAGGTCATTACCAAACCCCTGCGGATAGCCTCTCTGGCAAGACCAGTCAAGTCATCTTACTATTGCTCTGCCATCACTTATTTCACGCCAACTACATCAGTGTAAGAACTGAGCAAGAAATGTAATGTGCATTTGATTATTTGTGCCATGAAAACCTTTCAAATAACACAAATTGCATCTGATGTATTTTTTACAGATGATACAAGTACATAGATCTAAATGAGGGCCATGTGTGTGTGTGTGTACATGTTCTCACATATGGAGTCTAGTATGGGATATTTGTGCTGTGGTTTATGTTTTTTATTAAAATCCGGGCTCCAAAAATCTGAGCTGAAGAGGATTTGCCCAAATCATTCACTCTAAGGTAGTGGCCTTAAACTCGTGGTTAACCCAGAATTAGGCTGCAGGTTTCAGGGTTCTGTCGCTATGGTTGGGCTTATTCTTAGTTTAGTGACTATAGTGTCTGGATCAATCAGACACACAATTATTTGTTATGCTTAATACATAATCTCAACAGCCTCACCCAACCAACTAGCCAACTACAAGGGTCTACTGACCATTTCAGGCCCTAAGCCTGATTTGCTAAATGGTACGACGTTAGAGAATATTCCCCCCTACTTAATTCTCTCCAAAACATGCTATAGGAAATTACTTTCATTAAAAGTTATATATACATTTGTTTATCTGGTGTAATGCAATGCGTTTATGTGGTTTAAGGTGCAAAAAACACATTTTTCACACACTGTACATTATTATTTCTCCTCTAAGTCCCGCCTCCTGAAACTGGTTGATTTGTACAAAGCTCATCGTTCTAAAAAAGCGAGGTGTGTTGTGATTGGCCAGCTATCCAGTGCACTGTGATTGGCCGAATACAGCAAGAATGTGGTGGAATTCCTTGAAGAGCCATTTTGTTCAACCAGGAAAAAACTTGGTTTGTGACAATGGAGATATATAGGGACATGTTGCCCATAATAACCTCTGAAGACCCTGCAAGGTGGTGGTGCAACAGGAGAGTCATGTATCCTCACTTATCTGGCCTAGCCCTCTCATACCTTTGTGCACAGGCCTCCCCTACCACCAGTGAAAGGGTATAGCATTTTAATATCTCATGTTTCTGCTTCCAATAGTTACTGCCTAATATATAGTTTATGTTGTATTTATGTTTTACTTGAGTAGTTTTGGTTTGCAATTGATTATTCCTTAATTAAAGTGTTATTTATGTC
>JAUYWG010000055.1:5067958-5078467 GCA_034779775.1 Enteromius afrohamiltoni
CCCACATGTCCTACCACAATTATTTTAAACAATAATTACCATTGAATGTCTACAGTCAGTTTCATAATTTATATACAGTAGTTAAGAGGTGTAACCAACATAAAAAACAGAGAGCCGTCTATGGGTAAAAATCAAGCAATAGTGAAGCTGAGAAAAAGAAAATCAATCAGCCATTGCACACGCATTGGTCATGGCCACTTCAACCATTTAGAATGTCCTAAAAAAGAAGCCACTGGTGTAATAAGTAACAGATATTGAAGGTAGACCAAGGAAAACAACTTCAGTTGATGACAAACCTTATGAGAGCTGTCAGGAAAGACCCTAAAACAACTAAAAGGGAGATCAGCAACAACCTCCAGAGGGCAAGAGTGAAGGTATCACAATCTACGGTTCGCAAAAGACTTCATGATCACAAGTAAAGGGCTACACCAGAAGATGCAAACCACTCATTAGCAAAAAGCCAGGCCAGGCCGGAATTTGCAAAAAAATTACAGAGATGAGCCTCAAAAGTTCTGGGACCTCAAAAACTTCATGGACTGATGAGACAAAAATTAACCTTTACCAAAGTGACAGAAAGTCTAAAGTTTGGAGAAAGAAAGAATCTGCTCATGATTCCAAACAAACAAGATCACCTGTGAAACACAGAAAAGGTAATGTCATGGCTTGGGCTTGCATGGCTTATTCTGGGATGGGCTCATTTATCTTCATTGATGATGTAACACATGATAGCAGCAGTAAAATGAACTCCGAAGTCTACAGAAACACTTTGTCTGCCAAGAAAGATGCAACAAAATCTTTTGGGAGGTCCTTCATCATGCAGCAATATAATGACCCAAAACACACTGCCAAAACATCAGTTTCATCAGTTCGGAGTTCATCAGGGGCAAGAAAAGGAAGGTTTTAGACTGGCCAAGTTAATCTCCAGACTTAGAGCTTTCTATAGAACATACCTTTTAGCTGCTAAAGAGGAGACTAAAGGGGGTAACCTCCCAAAAAAAACAACAACTGAAAAAACTGCTGAATGCCTGGAAAAAGAAGAATGCAAAAGTTTTGAGCTGTCAAAGTATTACAGGCTTGATGCAGGATTTTCAACTAAATATTAAGTCTTATTCACTTTATTTTTTTTCATTCTGTTCCATTACATTTGCTCACATGAAAAATGGGTGGGTTCAAATTAAAGGTGATATTGTCAGGGCTGGGGATGGATGGATGAGGCAAGGACTGGGCTTTATTAAAATAAAACAAAATAAACAACAAAAACTACCCCATGGGGGACAAACAGGCAAGGCAAGGCAGGGTAGGGTAGGGCAGGGCAGGAAACGAGATGGGTGGGGTCAAGACAATTGACAAGAGAGCACATAGCACACAGAAAACAATGACAAAAGCCATGTGCTCACACAAAACAAGACACAAAAACACATCTAATGCGAACACTCATAAGCGGCATGTTCACATAAGACGCCACAACATGAATGCACACAGCCGATTTAAAAACACCAGCTGTTTGCCACACAGTACAAGACATGAATACACGCAGCCGGTAAATCATGAACTGCGTCCAGCAGCACAAGACAACACATGTAGACAAAAGAGCGTACAGCCCGAGCAAACTTGAGACCGCACACTACCACAACAAGGACTGAACATGGAACGCGAGTGTCTGAACCCCGACACTAAAACAAAACTCAAGACACGAGTGCTGGGATCTGAACACCATGCTTCAACACAAAACAAGGCATGTCTGCTGCATGCTCACATAAAACAAATACATGACGAGAGTGTCAGGGTTCTGTCACAAAACCATGAATAACACAAGAGGGAAGTGACAGAATCTTGACAGATATTTTCTAAGTTGTCTGTCAGATGCAGATGAAAATTGAAAACAGAAATTACAACTTTACTCAAAGTTTCTTCTATTCCGTCCAACTTAGAAGGACATTTACGATGTGGAACTCTCATCAACGGCAGTGGAGACTGATCAGAATAAAAGAAATTGTTGTGTTTTGAAATTGTTTTTTTTTTGTAGCTTCATAAAATTATGAGTTGAACTACTGATGTCACATATCTTTTTTTTAATAATGCCGTTACTACGTTTCTGGACCTTGAATGTGGTAGTAATGTTGCTGTCTATGCAAAGTCATAAACCCCTTGATTTTATCAAAAATAACTTATGGGTCTTATGGGTTTGTAATAGGGCTGTCACGATATTAGATTTTTCGTGATATCTATAGAAATCTTTGGGGAAAAACTTTAGAAGTAAAATAATTTGTACTTTAGTTTTTCTTTTTTACCCATGCACCTCCATTCTGTACATTTTGTGTGTTTCTCTTATCGATTAAAATGTTTGTTCTATTCGAACGTAAGTGCCCTGTGAAGTGGACATCAGGATATTCCACCATAATTCTTACTTTTGGCTTACTTTTTTTGAATGCGGACAAAGCCTCTCACTCACTCAGGATGATTCTAGTGTGCGTGACGCACTTGTTTGATAGCAGGTGTCAGCGTTAACTGACACCTGCACCTCAGAGGTAATAACAAAAACACCTAAGAGATTAACCAGGCACTATCTGGATAATTTACGTCATATTATCATAAGAGTCCTGCTATATTACCTTTTTAATATCACGGTTATTGCCAAAACAGGTATATCGTCACACCCAAAATTAACATGATATCAATATTTAATGATTTAAATATCATTGTTATCGTCAACAACGACATATTGCGACACCCCTAGTTTGGAACAATATGTAATTAAAGACTAGGGTGGCAAAATTCCGGGAAATTTTCAAGACTGGAAACTTTCTATGGGAATTAACGGGAATTTAGGGGAATTAACAGGAATTAATGGGAAAAAACGGGAAATTAGCTAAATTGCAGGAACAAGGAATTTAAATGTAGCAGACAAAAAAACTCTTGCACCATAATCTTGGTTAAAACAGCTATACTTATTGCAATTTTAGTATAATTTCTAGACTAAAAATTGCTCAATCACATGCACACAGCATACTGAAGGATTATTAAGGCCACGCCCCGTTTAGGTGAGCAAATAAAAAAAGTCTAAAAACCTAAAAAGAGGGATTCCCCTCCATCTTTTCAGAGTCACACCTAATGCATTTGAGTCCAAAAGTTTGGACACATTACTAATTGTAATGTTTTATAACTTAGCAAATTTTTAGCTTATCAAGCATTTATTTGATCAAAAACACAGAACAATATTGCACTGTATTACAATTTAAAATAATGTTTTCATCTGCGTCCAGCTATTTTTAGCTGTACAAAAAGTTCGCTTTGCTGCTTCATATTGAAAATCAGTGTCTTATCATATTATTTTACTTAGTTTGTTTTAGTTATGAAAAGAATGTTTGTAGTGTGAACAATTTTACCATTGTTGTTCATTATTTACCTATAGGGTATTAGGAAACGAAGCCTCACCCAGAGACTTTAACAAAAAGGTGCATACTTTAAAATACATATTTCTGCTGAATTTTGAACATCATCACTCCAATCTCCAAGGAAGGTTTCCCTTTGCAAACCTATTAAAGACGTTTTTGGGGGAACTACCCCTTTAAGTTAAAAGTAATCATGTGGCTGGAGCCATGCCATGAACCCTATCCCCACGACAAACGAACCAAATCTTGGCTCCAAAACCATGGTATGAACCAAACTGTGGCATTGGTATAGCATTACACACCTACTGTGCCATCTAAATTTCAATGACAGAATGTGGCATTTTAATGGTATGCCTTTAACTAAAACAATTAAGAAATGAATTGAATCTCATTAAATCTCATTTTGAATTGAAATGAACTCATTCTCTAAACTGATGACTCAAGATGACTTGAGTGACACACAGGAAATTATTTTGGTGAGTCAGAGACATACAACACATTGAGTGTGGTTGGATAACTAACAGCGAGGTTCCTGATAGCATTTAACATGCCTGAAAGTTAGTTTTCATTTTCTTTTTTTGTTCCAAAATGTTGGGCAATCCGGGACGGCAGCTGGCCAGCATTAAGAAACAGAGCTAAACAATAAGACTACGCTATTCTAGTATGTCAAAAGAAACACGTCAACACCAACCTTGACTCTCAAAACCCCAGCGTATATGTGCAACGAAAACCCTAAGCCCCAGATGTGCAAAAGCATCAGGGGAGAAAAGGCAAAACCATGGGGTCTACTACATACTAGCTAACATGTCATCATTATCCTGTGGAGACCGGAAAAGTACCAGAGGTCCTTCTGTTTGTAATGGATACTATTGCAACACTCTTCCCAGTGTCCTTTTATAGAGCCCTAGTCTGCCTAATACACACAACACATGCACATATACACTCACACAAGCATGGTAATAGGATCCCATCCACCAGTCAGTAAAATACAGTGATTTGAGGCAAAGGGGCTTTTCTATATTGTCCATTCTCCAGTTTCCATTATTTACTATTATTTCAGTGTGATTTATCATTAGCAAAGTGACACACTTATAATGTCTTCAAGATGTTGTGTGGTAAAATTCCTCAAAGACCTCCTGCAATTTTATTTTTGGCTACTTTCTTTTTTTTCTGAGAAGAGAAAAAAAATCAAATAGATGCAAAGGCATACTGCTGGCGAATTTAACTCACACTTTTTCAAGTCATTTGACCCTACCATTTAATCCAATTTCCATAGTCCACTCTGGTCCACTAGGTCCAACAGGTTTACAAAGATTTTTGCCACCTGCCCACCGACCTAAATACTAAAGGCAGCACTACACGTATATATACACTTATATATATATATACACTATACACTATACACTATATATATATATATATATATATATATATATATAAAAAGTCTAATAAATGAAAAACTTTTACAAACATTTTGGAACACAATGTAGCATACCGTCAAAAAAAGAAGAAGAATTAAAATTACTGTAAAAGCAAAAGACTAAAAATGCAAAAACTTACTAATTTGACATTAAGATCCCCCTTACTATATGTAATGACTCAGAGGGTGTCAGATCCATTAGCAGGCTCTTTATTATCAAACAGGCAGACAGGGTCGAACAACAGAAAACAAGTGTGACGGAGGCAAAGCAATAACAAATTCAAAAGTCCAGGCAGAAGGTTGAGGTATCCAGCAAGAATCGTTATCCAAAGGCAGTCCAGGTAATACACAAAAAGCAATCCAAAGTATAAGGGAAGAATGCTTAGAGTTGACTCAATGGCAAACAAAACTTTGCGAACTACCTGCATCAGTCTGGGTGGAACATTACAACTCCGGTGAAGGATCCCGCTGATGGCGGTTGGAGAGAGTTTGACTCGTGACAAAGCCCCTCCCTGTCGGCGTCGGGGTCTACCTCGGGGTCTGGGGGCTGGTTTCTCCGGATGATCCCGGTGCAAGGTGGTTGTGAGTGAGGCGTTCAATATGTCCTGAGAATTAACCCAGGACCTCTCCTCCGGATCATAACCTTCCAAGGATTACATGGACCTGGTAAGCCTCCTCTCCGTCGACTATCAGGGAAGGGACTTTGGTGGTTGCGACCTCATTCTGGTCCATCTCTCCTTCTGGACTGTCAGCGGGCTTGAGCAAGGAGACATGAAAAGTTTAAGAAATTAAAAGGTTAAGTAATGTTCTGGTAAGTCTAGACAGAAAGATACAGCAGTGGTTTGCTTAGTGATCTGAAAAGGACCCACATACCTTGGACTCTGCAGGGAAGCCGTAGACGAAGGTTCCTGGAGGACAGCCACACCCACTGTCTAGGTTCATAGGTGGGATTTTGGTATCGAAGCCGGTCTGCTAACTCCTTTACTCAGCAGACAGTCCTTTGTAGGTGAACATGGGGGTTGGAAACCCAGTACGCACTGGAAGGGAGTCAAACCGGTAGCCAGTTTTCGAAATGAGCATCCTGTATCTTTTTTCTCCAAGATGTTTTCTAAGACCCATCAAAACTACAGCACCATCGAGAATGCATTAGCAAAGCATTAGCTTTATTGTTGGCACTCTAGCATTTTGGAAGTATATTTGGGTGGAAGTCCTAACACTATTAAAGTTTATACTGACCACAACCCTGTGCTGTTCCTAATGAGAATGTCAAATGCCAACCAACGTTTAATGCGGTGTTCTCTTATCCTGCAAGAGTACAACATTGAGATCCGGCATAAAAAGGGAACAGATAACTTTGGTAGCTGACGCATTGTCAGAGGTGAAGGTGTTATGTCTTTGGATGCATTTGTTTTTTTTCCTCTCTCTCTCTCTCTCTCTCTCCCTGGCTCTCCCTCCCTCTCTGTTCACCTCTCTACTCACAAGTAGGAAGAAATGGCTACCACCTGACATCAATGATTGGCTGTGCCTACTGATTGGAGGATGAGAGAGCAGTTGGGATTTAAACAGCATTGCTAACACTGCCCAGGGTGGCTGTGTGTGTGTGAGAGCCTGCTGCAAGGATCCTTAATCACCTTTTGATCCTAAGAATTTTCTTATTGTTTTGGTGATTTGTATCTTTATTAAGTAGGATCCTTTGATTAGAGTTGTGTTAACTTTTGTGTTACATTTATCTTTACAGTTAAGAAACCCAGTATTGGTTTGCAAGTTCTCTATATTTGATCTTTGTTTGTGATGAGGCCTTATGTTTTTCTGTAATTGTTAATTTAATTTGGGTTTTAGTAGAGAGGGGGTGCTATTAATGTTTTTAATCTATTTCTTCCCTGTTTATGTTACAATAGTTCAGGAGATAGGGATAGGGTATATATATTTTTCTTCTCCTTTTGGCAGGTTAGTTAGATTCTGTAACCAGTTATCTATGTTTTGTTTGTTATTTTGGCCTGAGCCCCCTCTTGAAGTTTTTAAACCCTCTTAATAGCCTCTTTACAATAAACCTGTTAAAAATCTGGCACGTAACAGTGCTTATTCTGCCCACAGTATGTATTGACTCCAGTCCAGCTGGTTATGATGGCTGTATGACCTCAGGAACTGGGTTAGTTCTTGGTTAAGTCTTTCGGCTTGGCCTTTGGATTGCAGATGGATAACCAGAAGTCAAGCATACGTTTATATTCAGTTGAGAGCAGAGGGCATGCCAGAGTAGAGAGGTGAACTGTGGTCCCCTATCCGAGACAATGTTTTCTGGGATCCCATAAAAACGGAACACATGTTCCATCAGAACTTCTGCGGTTTCCCAGGCGGTGGGTAGGTTGATCAGAGCGATTAGCCAACAGGGCTTAGAGAACCTGTCCATGATGGTAAGTATGGTGGTGTAATTGTTGGAATCAGGCAGATATGTCACAAAGTCCATGGCCATATGAGACCAGGGCATCTGGGGAATGGGAAGAGGCTGAAGGAGTCCAGCGGGTGTGGCTGAGGATGATCAGATGTTTTGGTGACTTTATGGTGAACAGTCGGATGTTTTCAAAATGCAATGGGCCAATGAGAAGCGTAACATCCTCGGTGATGGAATTCACCTTCCCTGAGCCCAGGGGAAAGCCATCTAGGGCTCCCACAGCCACATGGGAGTCACATGGTACAAGAGGAAAATCATAGTTCTCAGCCAACGTCTCATCGATGAATTTCCCCTCTGCCCCAGAGTCAATAAATGCAGTGGTATTTACTTTATGGCCCCCGACAATGAGACTAACGTCAACTGTCATGTTATTGCTGGAAGGATTGACACTCACCCGTGAAGTAGTCTGGCGTGAAGGACGAGTCGGGCAGTTGGCTCTCAGATGTCCCGACTCAACGCAGTACAAGCACAGGCGGTCATGAATCTGTCGTTCGTGCTCCTTCTGAGTGAGGTTGGCGAAACACCCTTGCATAGACTCCACATCCGTGGTGAATGGCAGGGGTTGTACTGACAGAACAGAGAGATCTGAGGAGATTGTCAATTTGAATGGCCAGTTCCATGAATTGATTCAGTGTTTTTCCCTCATCTCTGACTCATGACTTTGAGTGGTTCCGCGACCCATCCAGTCTATGTGGTGAGGGTGCAAAATGTTAGTGTGTAATCCGCTGATGCGCTCTGTCTGAGCATTCCTCACCCCACTCTCTCCCTCCTGCAGCATGATCGAACACCTCCTGAAACTGCTGGAGAAGGTGTTGGTAACTGGGGAACAACATCTGTTGGCCTTCCGAGAGAGCAGTGGCCCACTCCAGCGGACTTCTGGTGAGCAGAGAACGGACCAGCGAAACTTAGCTTTCAGCATTGGGGAAACACAGCGGCTGGCTGCTGAAACAGGGCGTGGCCGCTGGGGTTGCGACGGGGTGAGCGCTGGCGGCGACAAAAGTGGTCAGGGCTTGAAGTGACTGAACCATCTCCTCTGTGAGACGGCTAAGCTTCTCCAATTGCTGTTGGTGCGTGGCGAGCACCGAACCCTGAAGAGAGACTTCATTTGCCAGCTGATAGATGGCTGCTGGATCCCGTGATGGTGAAGTTTTCTGTAATGACTCAGAGGGTGTCGGATCCATTGAAGGTGCCCGCTGACAGCGGTTGGAGAGAGCCACAGAGGTCTGACTCGTGACACTATACACAGAGCTAAATGGACAGTTTGTGTACTTTTACACTAAAAGAACAAGCCATTAGTGAACAAACATAATTTAAATTTCTGATTTCCTTTAAATATTTTTTGCTTTGAACCTAATGTATAAACAAGGGGGTAGTTTCACATTTTATTCTTGTGAATATTTGTTAGGTTAAGTTATTTTTCCCCTAAAGTCAAACTCTGTATAGACACAAACCGTAAATTCTTAAAAACGAAAACCTACTAAACATTTCCACCGTTCCTGGCCAGGAAAGTCGATCTTTTCTAAGACCCTAATACACTGACATTTATAAGCAATATATGGGGGCTGATATGTCTACAAAATCATTTCAAAACAGCAAGAAAAATAAAATCCTTTTTCTTTTAAGACATGAACTTTTCAATGTTGGCAAACGCCCCCTTAAGTGTAGGAAAGAGAATAAATAAGGAAATGTCAGGAGTTAGGGCATCATTTGGGGGTTGTTTATGAGTGCATTCAAGATGGGTTTGCTAGTGTCCTGCCTCGTATGTTTGAATGTGCACATGTGCCCAACACAAACAGATTCCATATGTGCGCACAAAGTTCTTTAATGGATGATAAATGACCCCAGATTTAGAAAAAGGGAAGAATAAAAGGAAGACAGCATTAAGACACAAAAGACACCAGCTGTAATATGTAATTATTTCAGAGTTGACATTTACGATGTTTGATTAGATCATCCGAGCGCTTGGATTTACACAGCATCATAAAGAGGAAATGACCTAAGGTAAACATCCCCATCTCAGCAGCTATCATGACCTCCGACCTGTCACAGTTTGCATGATGTGGCCATTTTCCACTATAAACGTGGCTATAATGGAGGGCGTATGTTGGGCTCTGCGAAGTTAAACATCTGCACTGCTAAAAATACGGTTTCCAAAATAGTGTTTTTGCAATAATGCCGTAAAGTAACCATATTTGGGAACTGTATTTTCTTAGTGTGCAGAACATTTTAATAATCCAATGTATCTTTTTTGCAATGTGAAGGTTCCATAAATGTTAAAGGTTTTCATAGAACCATAAATGCCAATTAAAACCTTAGTGTACTACATTTTAGTGCTTTCTTTATTGATCTACACAGAGAACTTTGACTTGTGCAGCAAAATCGCTGTCACACATGCATAAAAAGTTTTCCACTGTGGTAACCTATACCCTTTTCTTAAAGTTATAAATGTAATTTTTGATCAGGATCAGAAATATTTTTCCTATCCTGCTGGGCCTCTTCTTCCTCGTAATGTCCTGCATCGAGGAAGTGGGAGGATAACAGGTTTTTACTTCTAATTCAATGTATTTTAGAGCTGGGGATTATCAGCAGAATGCAATATGAATAATTTATTACACTGTCTATATACTAGGGGTGTCCTCGAACAGTCAAAGATTTGATCCGAGGAGCCTCATTCGACTCCTAATCTCTCAGCCCAATATTCGCGGGGTGTTATGATCATACCATTTGTCTATATGGGGGTGCTCATTGTCTGATTTCACATTGAACTATGGGCACAAATTATTTCAAAATATTTCAGCTGGTTTATATATATTGTGTATATTATTTATGTCGTATAAAATGAATTTGGTTGAGTTACGCGAGCAGGACCAACTATGAAGAAAAGTAATATCTATGAATGTCATATAAGTAACATTATAATGAGAACACTATATAATAAAGTGCTGTGAACATTTATTTAAAAAAAAAAAATTCTTGGGGTTTTGATTACGTTTAATGTTATGTATTTAATGGAAAAATGATTTACCCCGTTTGTATCTGCGAGGCATGTGTTACACATTTTCTGTGTGTATTAATTTCAGTAATTATGAATGTCGAATCCCCAAACATATGATTCGACTATCAGTCGACTATTGGCAAGATTCGAAAATTCCGATTCGACTGTGAAAATCCTTAGCCGGGGACACCCCTACAAAATACACTAATACTAAAAGTGAATGTTGAATATTTAGGTTTTTATGTTGAAATGT
>JAUYWG010000055.1:5091588-5105998 GCA_034779775.1 Enteromius afrohamiltoni
AGCCAACTCTGTCCCGTAGACATCGGGCTGAGCTCTGGCTCCATAAACCAACACACTCCATCTTACTGTAATCTCTGCTTACCACCACCACAAATTTGTGCTTGGATTAATGAGATAACTTTCATCAAAATGTTTATTAGACCTATCCGCCAAATTTCACGCAGCAATACCTTTTTTTTAAGCATTTTTTTTGAGAAATCCGTAAATAATGGTTTTAGGTTCAGTTCAATCAATCATTTTGTAATGAGTAAAAATGTTTCTTTTTTTTATATCTTACAGCATGGTCAATAAAAGTGATTAAAATGTATTATTATTATAAAAAAAAAAAAAAAATCCTGACATTTTTTGGCGGGGGATTTTCGTCGAAGCAAAAATGTTCGCTGTAGCTCTGGTGACACTATAGCTGTGTCTTCTAAACTTTTGTGTGTGTTTGGTCAGAGCAATTAAAAAATAAAAAGAATAAATTAATCGAACTGCACCCTTCAGTGTTTTTCAGAAACAATCTTGTCTGAAATTGAACTGGATTTATTGTGAAAATTAGTGCATATAAACTAGGGATGTGCAACTGCGATTGAGAACTCCATTATTTACCATCTATTTTTTTCTGATTGGTTATAACAGCACTTTGGGCAGCACCCTGAGATCTGATTGTTTAGCTGGCCACAAAATGTAGTCCAAAGAACAGACATGTTTAGACAAGTTTACGTAGTAAACTGGGTAAGCTATGTACATATCTGATTAATCTAATATACTGTAGGATCCACTGGGATATTATTTATTACAATGCTAAACATGCAGCATATTACCAGTGTTTCATTTCATGCTCAAATACAATGCTTGTGTTATTTGATAATTACTTTTAGAGGATTTTAGCTGTGAGGCCCTGCCCCCAAGTACTCTTTTCTGAAACCTATGACTGAAATGAGAAATTGTCTACCTAATATAAACATGCCTAGTTTGTAGACAAACTGCTTTAACAAAAACCAATGCTTGGTCTAGGGAGATCAGTGTGAGTGATGAAGGTAGAGGAGATCCGCCTCAGCACTGTTCTGTAATTACTAGACTAAAGCTTTCAGTTTGTTAATTACAGTGATTGATTTGTTCATCTGTGTGACTCAGTTAAGAGTCAGCTAAAATACAAACTTAACTAAATAGAACAACAACCTTTGACCAAGCCCCTTGATGGGGCATAAACAATCAAGCATCTCAATAGGATAGTTCATCCAAAAATGAATATTATGTCATAATTTATGTCTTCCTCATGTGGTTCCAAACTTGCATGACTTTATTCTGTGGAAATATGACTTATTGCAGAACAACCATTGTACTCTCTTTTTAAATTGAATTACATCCCCAAAAAATGGCACACTCGATATTCTGCAATATATTTTTTGATGTGTTGCACAAAATGAACTTTTTGGGTGGACTATCCTAGAACCATTATGCTAGTGCATCAGTTTGCAATTGCATTTTGTTTTTAGGCATACTAAAAAATGCATGTATTAGGGGTGCTGCGCGAGATGCGACTGGTCGATAAAAACTTGGCGATATCCTCGCGATAGTGGTATGATGCAGCGCAACAAATCTCAGACAGAAAACTGCTGCCGCGTTCTATTTCTATGACGTGCTGACACAAATTTCAATAGTTGCTTTATCACGTCAAGTTTCGGCAGACTTAGGGCCGGGGTACACTTCACTTTCCACCTTCTATTCCGCGCACAGCTTTCAAATTATGCTTAGTCATGGATTAGTGCGGATGAACGAGCTCGACACATGCGCAATGCCACCTACTTGAGTGGCCCTCTTTTAGCATTCTTTAGCACTGTTGTACGCAAACTTGAAAAAATGCCTGCACACTGACAGGGTGCGTGGGTGTCCTCAAGACCCTCCTGATGACGAAAATGACGTAATGCAGACGGCCAAAGTATACTTTGGCCTTTAAGCTGGTGCGGTGTTTGATGTAAACAAGTATTCGTTGGTATTCGGTATTTGGTGTTTTTTGAAAAATCGCTTATCCTGCTTTTAAAGGGACATTTGTGTTTTTTGATTTTATTTATTAATATTGTTTGTACTTTTTGTGTAATTACTTGCCTGTCAGTTTGTGGCAAAATATTTTGCAGTGTTCACATGTTGTTTATTACTGCATGTAATTCATTAATACAGTTCACCATGAATATTAGATTGAGTTCTGCACATTTACGGAGGACTGGACTGATTCCGTCATGAATGCGATCCGTTGCGTGTGTGCAGCTGCACCTCTCAGCGAGGGCAGAGAGCAGAGGAGACGAGAGATTCGACATGCAAACTTTAATAATTCAAAAACGTGAGCACAAAAACAAAAGCAGACGAGGCAGCGAAACAAACAGCAACACAACATCAAGCACGCAAGACTTTAACTGAGGATCCCAGAACTCAAAAGACAATGGATTAAATACCCAGCAACTAAAAGACAAAAGTGGGGGCAGCTGGGAAACCCAGGTGAGACGATTCAACTTAATTAGGGCAAAACCAAAAGGACACAGACAGAGGGGGAGACAGGACTGGACAGGAACAGAATGTCACAGATTCCTAAAACCTGCAGAATAGTCTATACTGGCAATTCACAGAGGCTATAAAGTGTGGCAAATCCAACTCCGCAAGGACAGTCTGGCGCTTCTATATCTACATCATCAGTGGCACCAAATGCAATTAAGTTTAGACAGACTGGGTCAGATAAAAATAATTTACTTAACCACTCGTGTGAGTTTGGGATGGAACTATATGTTTATCCATCTAATGATAGGGAGTTTGCCGATTAAACTTTTGGTTCTGGTAGTGGTGCAGAAATAAATAATTTTATCACAGTTTCTGCATCTAAGTCAAACTAGGTTCCTGCTGTATCTATTCTTTACTCAAACGTACTACAAAACTCCAATTAGCTGCTTTACATGCAAGGAAACACTGCCTGGGAAATGTTGCCAATAAGCCAAGTTTGCAATTTAATACCAAAGGAATAAGTAGGTGTTAGTTGGTTTTTAAGCTTTGAGAAAAAATATTCTGGGAAATGATTGTCCCGTCTTGCATATTTTTGGATGGACATCAATTAATCTCATAGCAAATTGCTATTCTTTGTGTTTTAATGGAGGTTGGGGGCCTGCATTCCCATTTAAGTTTTATATTTGAGTTACCCTTCAAGAGTGATTAAAGCTTCTGGCCGTTTAAATTTAAACTCCAGTCCGGATGCTTAGTGTGCATTTCATGAAGAGTTGGCTGAGATACAGGTAATCATAACACTTACCACAGCTGGATGCATTTTGCCCATTTTCTAAATGTTTGTCTTTCAGTTAATGCTGCTAGAAAAGAAAAGCTTGGCCTTTCTACACTGCACTGCATGGTAAATCTAAGTTTTACAGATTGTTTTTCTAATTTTCGTATATATACTGTAGTTTTTAACATGCCAAACAACCCTGCTCAGTTTCTCTCAGTCCTAATTTGTCACTTTCTATTTTCTTCACTGTTACTCTTGATCTTTTAAGAGATGCAAGCACTATAGACGAGGTTAGGGGTTGCTTAAAAAAAAAATTCACTTGACTTTTAGAGATTTCTGGACATATTAATGCATGTAAATGTAAATTTAACTTAATATCATAAGCAACTATGCCATGTAGAATTCCACTGAATATATTTATTATTTTGACTTTTGGAAATGTGTGTTAACACAATGAAAGACTAGCAGAAACCCTTTTTTTTGCATTATATAGTATATGGGTGTTGTGAAGAAAACTGGGCTTCAGACATATTCAGATCCATTCGCGGTTTATTTAAAGACAAGGTGGTACAGGCAAGGGTCGTAAACAACAGACAGTAATATCAGAGAGTTAGCAATGGCAGGGTCAGAGTCCAGGCAATGGGTCGGGGTATACAGCAATGATCAGGGTCGAAATCCAGGCACAGGTCGGGGTATCAGGCAAAGGGTCGAGAAACAAAGAGGCAGTCCAAGTTCGTAATGAAAGTAATCCAAAGGCAGGGAAAAACGCTCAGAGTTGTAGCCGGGGCTGAACAAAACTTCGGGACTAGTTTTAATAGCCGAGCTAAACGGCAACACCTGGTGCGGAAGTGATGAGGAGTTCCCCGGAAAGGAGTCCGGGCGGAACCTAATACTCCGGCGATGGTTCCCGCTGATGACGGTCGGAGAGAGCCACGGAGGTCGTTGCTACAATGGGACTGGGCAATATATCAAATATTACAGCTGTTATAATGATAATTTAAAGATGCAGTCAGTAAGTTTTGCCTCTTTGTTACCAACCTGCAATTGCAGTTAATTTTAGAATTCTCATCTTTATGTGGGTTGTGCATCAGCACGGCTCCTCAGCGCGGATGAATTTAATGAATGAGGCATTTTTATAGTTCTTTACTGTGTTTTGCTGCACCTGAAGCGCTTTACAATCATGTGGGGGGTCTCTCCTCAACCACCACCAGTGTGCAGAATCCACCTGGATGATTTTAATAAGGTCTATGTGTGGCTGTCAGTCATTGTGTGGATATTTACTGCCCTTTTATATCACAGATTCTAGCCTACGTTTTAGAATATATGGCTCAAATCAGAATTTTCTGCAGAAAATGTCCTCTGAACATGCAAGAAAAATGTCTGCCATATTTGTTCTGACCAACTGAGAAAAAAAGCATTGCACAACCAACGTAACGATCACATATCACATATCACATTTTGATTCAAATTATTAATACTGTTATACTTTGTTCCCCAAATTTTAGCTAACAACAGAAGCACTATGTGTATTAGTGTTGCGTGTAGACTACTGGTGACTATGGGTGAATCTCCATTCACTGATGACTTTTGTATAATATTCCACTCTGGATTACAATCCGTAAATCTGTTTATAAATCTCTTATAAAAGATGTGATAATTCTGTTTAAAAATTCTGTTTATAAATCTCTTATAAAAGATGTGATAATTTCTTTAAGATTTGGAAAAGTAAGAAAAGCATTCAAAACCACAAGTAAAGTGGTACTGTGATGCCAACACCACACTGACTGCCACATTCATATGCCATGGTATGGGTGAGTCAAGCAATGTCATATTTCACCCTGCAATGAAATGAAAGAAAAATTACATTTTGGACAATGACTGAAATTTTTCTCCGTTGGGGCCCCAAAAGGCATGGTTGTGGGCCCCTTTCAGTCTCTGGGTCCTATGCACTCTATCTACCTTTCCACCCTGGTTGTGACGCTCCTGGATACTGGAAAATGTCAAGTTTATTCATTTTAGCTGCTTTGGGAAAATACTATTAATTAGTTGCCACCTGCAGCAGCAACCTCACATGCGATAAAGCCTACTGACTGGGACTCCTTCTTTATGTTAACAGATGTGACGTATGGAACCAAAAACAGAATGCTTGCATTTCCTAATAAAAACCTACCAATTCCATTGTGAATCAGGCTAAGGTAAAGATATTCGTAAACACTTTCTGGTTATGTAGTTACCTGGTTATGTACTTACTTCTTTTTTTTTTTTTAGCCAAGCATTCGAATAATCCATCTCAACTTTTCCTGCAGTTATATCTGATCAGATGTCATTTTTATCTTCTAGTTCTGGTTTAACAAATCTTCATTTTCTTAGTTTGAACAGCAGCTACGCTAATTTTGTTCCTATTCGTTGTTTCTGCCATTGGATTTTCATCCCGTGGTAACGAGAATTTCACAAGCTCCAGCATGGATCCAGAACACTTAAGAAGAGATGATGCCAACCCTGGAATAACACACAGCACTACCGAACTATGCTACTAATTTATAATGTTCCTTGTCTGTTCGATTACGGTATTAATTGATCTTTATCTCACATCTATGCCATATCTAAATGTACAAAATGCTACTGCATGTACTGTAAAACATAACATTGCAATGATATGTATCATGAAAAGCGCTATACAAATACATTTGAATTGAATTTTATTGAATTGAACTTGTCGCAAAAATTGATTTTGGGATCATTTTGTTGGGATCAAAAAAAGTTGGTAAACTGCAGCTTTAATAATTGATATAGAGTAACAGAATATTGTGATTATCAAATATTGTTGACAATTTAGAATGATAAGCCAAAGATGTTAACATCAGACAATTTCACTCATTCTGCAAACTACTCAGAGAGAGTTCATGTGTTTTAGCAACATGTTCCCCATCCGAAAGCATTTTACTGTCAGTGAGAACATAGTGTCAAGTCACGGAGCATTTCTTAAACCATAAACCATTGACAGACTTGTGTTCTTAGCTAAAAACCTTTGAAACCATTGCATAATTTAACCATTTGCACAGTGTAAAATACATTGAGGCCAGCAGAATGAACATTTTGTACCCATTTTAAACTCTTTTTATATTGTTATATATAGTGCTCAATTTAAAAAAAGTGGTCACTGGACAAGATCTACATTGTTATTGGTGTTTTTGCACTAATCAATTTGTATAGATGTGCTAATAGCTGTTCAATTAAAAAAAAACAAAAACATTTTTTTTATTCAACAAAAATTAAAATGGTCAATAACACAAATACATTTTTCTTCTTAGCCTTGTGTAGATGCTGTGCAAAAGTTGTCAGTTTTATTAGTTTTAAATTGCCATAATATTGTGGCTTTTTTGTAGTAACAAACAGCATGCCGCAGACTCTCTCCATAAAGCTTAAGATGCATTTATTCCAGAATATTCCTTTAAAGAAAATGCATGTAGTAGAATGACTCCTAAATAATTTATGTGTTTTGTTGTTGGATGCAATAATAAACATAGCATTTATAATTTACTCTCAACATCAAAGCTGCTGAAGACGCATTCAATTACATTTGTTTTTGAAGGAAATGTACCCCCGATCTACCTAAATGCATTTATATTCACGCAAATCATTTGTGATCCAGCTTCATCTACAGAATAAGTGAGCATAAGGTTGTTTTATGAATTTTCATGTTATTTAGCAAATTTAATAATGAAGAGAGGGGTGGAGTCAGTAGAGCTCACGTTTAAAGCAGCATGCAATATATCAGCTTGCTTTGAAAAAAGCTGTTTTTGACAGAATTTTGAAAGGCGTTGTTTTACACTACCTTTGCGAAATTTCAGCCAAAGTATGACTTTTTGGACTTTTTAATGAGATCATAAAGAATCATATAAATTTGTGGAAAATGGGCATCCGATGACCCCCTTTAAATGGCTGTGGTCTGTTGCATTTGTTGTGTTTTGTGTCACTTCTTGTGTGGATAGAGAAATCACTTTTTTCTGATATTATCGAAACATGAGAGGTTAGATTTCCAGTTTAATATTTTCTAGGAAATGCTCCAAACAATTTTCTGACAAACTGTTTTTGGAAGCTGGTGTAGCACGTTACAGAACACCCTTGGTGACTGTGTTTTAGTCATTCGGAGATTAGGCAAAACATCCAAAGCCAAATCAAAGCCGACAATCAATGCCATTTACTGGCACCAATAAAAACAGGCACTGTTCAAAAACATTAATTTAACGCCCCACACTGTGGTTCTCACATGGACTAGCTGCTCTGTTTCATCATTCAGACCGGGGTAAACATCATTTTAATTCTAAGAAATGTCCCAAAAGAATCATTCACAGTGCATGAACAAGAGGCAAGCTTGCATGCTGAGCCCTCCACCAAGAGAATGACACACGCCATTGCAACAAAGTTCCTACTTATTACCTCAGAAATCACCTAAGACATACCAGTCATGGAATTAGTGTCTTCCATAACCATTTCCAAAGACCTAATATTTAGCTGTGCCCTATTACAAAAAATAAACAAGTCTTATCAGAATTTAGATTCCTCAGCAGGACAGTAAGTCAAATTAAAAGTTTGATCTAATTTTCTTACATATTTACATACATTTTATGCTGCATTTGTCAATATTAACTATTCAGTCATGTTACCAAAACAATTAATCAAACTAATTAACAAAACCACAGTCACGACTGCAGAAATAAATTAGTTGCAGCTCTTTGCTTAACTAAAACGGATCAAAAGAAAAATAAATCAACTTGCTCTCTGTAAACCAAAGATGTCATCAAACATCCTCTCAAAACACTGCAATCCCTTCACAAACAACACTTTGGAGGACATCTGCAAATAAACAAGTGTAGACGAGAAAAGTACACAGCTACAAATGTATTTATTATGCTGTGTTGCATCAAAAAAAACAACAACACGTTTTTTTGCCTCATGACTGTTGTTGAGCAGCTGCAGGGTCAGTATGTATGTGTTTTCTGTTGTCCATGTGGGTTTAACGGATGTGTCGCACATCACAAAAAGTAAATGAGAACGAGGGCCAGGGAGAAATCTGTTTATAAATCTCTTATAAAAGATGTGATAATTTCTTCAAGATTTGGTGGAAAAGTAAAGAAAGCATTCAAAACCACAAGTCAAGTGCGTAATGAACCATACAATAAGTACTGTGATGCCAACACCACACTGACTGCCACATTCATATGCCATGGTATGGGTGAGTCTTATATAAACTGTCAAGCAATGTCATATTTCACCCTGCAATGAAATGAAAGAAAAATTACATTTTGGACAATGACTAAAATTTTCCTCCGTTGGGCCCCCAAAAGGCATGGTTGTGGGCCCCTCTCAGTCTCCCTGGTTGTGACACTCCTGGATACTGCCCACAGAACAGTAGTTGACTACAACTACTACAAAGTTCGCTTTCACAATTCAAATAAAAGCACATGTGACTTTAAATGTAAATGTGGTTGACTGTGGTTTATAATGGAGTGATACAATTAACTTCTGATGCTTTTTTTACTTTCTTCAGTCCGCCCTCAATGCAGCTTTTTTCGCCTTAACTACAACATTGTTTTTTTCCAGAAGGAGCCAAACACTTTGAGAAATGCAGATTCGCTGCATGTGGTGCTACACAGTGAAAAGGGTGCAATTTGGCCTGTCTCGAGCAATCTTTCGAGATTTACCATCCAACAATAGTCTGATCTATTCTCCACGGTGGTTAAGCAAGTGTGTGTGTGTGCATGCATTTGCGCACAAGTTTGTTTTTGTGTGAAATGTTCAGTGGCTCACGTTTCAGTGGCGCCTTTCAAAAACCATGTTAACACTTTTTTTTGGTCTTTTTCTTCTGCTGTCTCCTTTAATTGCCCCTTCCACAAATATGAAAGGAAGAAACAACTTTTTCAGCATTCAGCAATTTGGCACATACACATGTGACTGTTTAACAAGCCAAGGCTGTCTCACAAAGCTTTGTGAATGCAGGGAAGGTGGCCACATGACACCAGTTTAGTAAAAAATTGGCAATTTCCTCAACAGACCTAACTATTAATCTTATACATATATATACATGTGTCAAGGTTACATACCCATCACAGCATTCGCTTTTTTCACTAGATTTGTGATTGATTTTGCAAGATTATTTCATTTTTTCAGAGCTACATCATGGTTGTACAGAAGTACAAACTAAGGATGGTGCCATATCTCCCTGGTTATTTTGCTGCTAGGGCATATGGGAGCTCTGAGTAGGTCCACTCAGAAAGTAACTGGATTTAAACCCCTTCAGCTCGTGCCATTTTATCTCCGCATGGCCCTGATCGCAAATGGTCAGACTGTGGTTCATCTCCAAAGCAAACACATTAGGTAACATTGAAAAGCGTCCAAGTGCGCTGCAGGTATCGCTTCAGACAGAGAAAGAAAGGAATAATGCTAGGGATCTCTCTCTCCACACTAGTGATGACGAGTTAAAATGATTCCTCAGCAGCAAGCAGATTTAGAAAAGCTCAGAGATGAGCAAGGCTTAGTAATGCTGACACATCCAGAACTGTGTCAACACTTCCAGGCTGCTTAATTAACATGAAAAGGATGACACAAAAAAGTGAGGAGAGCCATTAGTGACTACATTTCGGCTAGCAAATACAGAAGTAGCTGAGTACAAAAAAGCATAATTTAGTTTATGAAATCTTGCTTCATTTTAAGTTTCCCCTAGCGCCATTTTACTGAATTTTCACCAAACGTAATGATGTTCTGTGCCAGCTGCGTTACGTGGATACGTTGTTTTAATTCAGATAAAAGCATAAATAGCAGACAACATATCTGTGTGACGCAGCTGATACAGAAGGTGGAGATTAATTGTTGTATAAAAGTTGTTATTTTAGTTTTTGTGCACAAAAAGTATTCTCGTAACTTTAATAACAGTTTAAAAAATTACAGTTGAACCCCAGATGTCACATGGACTATTTTAGCAAAGTCATTGATTCATATCTGGACCTTGACAGTGATAGAATGATCCTGAATTCTTAAAAAAATATATATATTAATTTGGGTTCTGAAGACGAACAGAGGTTTTACGTGTTTGGAACAATATAAAAAATTTCATTTTTGCTTGAACTATCCCTTTAAGATCAATCCAATGAATGGCCTGTACATCCACACCTTACAGCTTTGTTTTCATAAAAAAATAATAAAAATAATAAATAAAATAATTAATTAATTAAAAATGAATTAAATTTTAATATATATATAGTGTGGCGGGAATCCAGAGAGATGATCAGCGTCACCCTGGCAACAAACCAGACACACCTGGAGCCACTCGGGCCAGTCGGTCACAGCTTCCATGAGTATGAAGCCACAACGTATGGAACAGACGTGTGAGACACATCTCCGAAGCTGATTGGCTTACCTGACTCTCTCTGCCTTTTTCCTACCAGACTCGCCATGACCGATTGGTTTCCCTCACTGGATCCACTCACCAGGGTGACAGCACTTCTTTGCATCCACCCCTCAATGGCAAGCACCCACAGCACGAAGAGCACAAGCCCAAACACAGCACCTGCACGGTTTGTTCACTACTTGCATTTATTGTAATAAATCCACCCTCTGGGGCTCACAAAAGGTCTTGTTCTGTCGTGTCATTCTTCACAAAATTCACTATATATATATATATATATATATATATATATATATAAAATAATGATTGTCTTTTTTATCATCAAGTAATGGCACCCCTCTCAACAACTTCCTTTGAAGTCAATAATGCATTTTTAGTGTTTAGAGTTAATTAAAGATAGTTTAAGACATAATAATTATTAATTAATCATTCATGAGTGTAGTAAAAAAAAAAAATATATATATATATATATATATATATATATATATGTGACATATAAATAAGAACACTAAAAGAAAGGTGAACATTGAAATTAAAAGCATGAAAAAAGACTGTGAGGACAGAATGAAAATTATATAATTTCACTGAGAGTAATGAGAGTAGCAGAGTTGTAAAGAAAGGAAGACAAAAGCTGCAAAAAAGAGGAAGTCTAGTGAAAACACATGTCTGTACTAAAACATAATACCAAAAAGAGAAAAGTCCATTTTATACTCTCCTGTTTTCTCTAACATGATGGAATAGCTCTGATAATGATACAAAGACTCTGGAACAAACAGCCAAGGGTGCCAATACACTAACACAAAGAAACCACTGGGTCCACACATGAACACACACAAACAGATTCAAGTTACTCATTCCCCTTAACTCTTCATCGCCTGCTACAATAACCGTAATGTTGCCCAGATCTGCTTTGGAATCCACTATAAAGAAAATGCACTGCATGGCTGTTTCAGTATATACCTACATTTCCAAAAGAAATGTGAAGAGTGTCACGCCTAATAAAGATCACAGCCGTTTTAACATGCTACAACTCCTCTCTGTTTCTACATTAACCCCTACCCTGTATGCTCACACATCATTACAGACGTCAAAGCATCAACTGTGTAACATTTTCACCTCTTACAATCATTACTGTCAAACTTTCATGGTTCCTGTTGACATGCATATTACTCAGATCCCTGATTTCTGAGAAGTACTGAGACAGGTAGAGCAAGATATTAAACAGTTGATAAATACATCAAAACCTTTGTATTATGTATAAAGAAAAAGCCCTGCTACAGTACTACAAGTGGCATGAAACTTTAGCAATTAGATAATTAGTATATGCTATTAATGCAAAGGATTATGGGTACATTAGTATGTCATAACATATACTTGCTGGGAACTTTTTACGAAAGCCAACTTTATTCGTTTTGAATGCCCTATTTTTAGTAAACATGCGCTAGACTTTGTTCAGCATCTCATGCTATGAGCACTACATTTTAAAAGGTGCATTCAATACTTTGTTGCTTAATAAATGAATAATATTAATAAGTGTTTTTGTGAAGAGTCATTTAAATGTTACACATGGTAATGGTAATGATGTGACCTGCGATTTTTCAATAAATATATATTTTTTTAGTTTAAACAAGATGGGTAACAAAATTAGTATATGGACAGAATAATGAATCTCTTGGTACATGACCAAGTGTTCAGCTAGCTTGATTTTAAACATGAACATGCACTGTAATGTAAATGCCCACCTCACTAGTCAGACCCACGGCCCCATGGATCTTAGCGATGTGTCCCAGTAACCAAGGGTTCTTCTGACCCACGTTTCTTAGAGTGGACAGGAAGGGAATGAGAGAGGCGGGGCTTGCTTGAGCCATGTTCACCAACACACCCAAAGCAGTGTCACTGAGGTCACTGTCACCGACATAATCAATCACTGATGGCACCAAAGATGACAATACCTGAGGACACATAAACAAAAAATAAACTTAACCCTCATAATGCATTCAAAATCAGTCTGCATTCAAATAACCTTTTAATCACCAAATATTAGCAAATACAGCAATCGTGTTTTACTCAATTTATCTCTTTTTCATGTATTAAAAATTCTTTGCAATTTATAAATAAACATAAACCACAAAAAATATAAATTATATACATAACTGTTAATGAAAACTATATTTCTAAGCACATAAACCAAATAACACTAAATGGAATTAATTTAATGGAATTAATGGAATTAAATGGACTAAATGGAATTTAGTTTAATTCATTTTATTTTATAATTCATCACTGCATAAAATAGTCCAAACTTACAAAACCTACACATCAGAACAACATAAATATCACACAAAACAGAATAAATTAAGTTTACTTGCATAAACTCAATTTCAGATAAAAAAGTGAAACATTTTTTACGTTGCAATGGTTTGTCTCAATAGGTGTGTATATTCGTGTTTAGCAACAAAATTCAGTCCCAAAAGTATGAGATATTTGCAAATGTTACTTACACCAATTTAATTGCATAACTAACATAACAAAAAGTGTTTTTCGAAAAGATCAAAAATAAGCCTTCTCTTAAAAAAAATTAAAAAAAAAAAAAAATGGAATGGACGAATTAAAGTAATAAATAAATATTTTAAAAGTATTAAAGCACTTCTACAGTTCTCTGTGAAGGCACACAAGGACATGCTATCTGGAAGTGAGGATGTAATAAAAATAGTAAAAACACCACAAGCACACTCATGTGGTCGTGAACTTTTCTTTCATCAGAGGTCCCTTATGGTTGTAATCGTGCTGTGTAAAGAACCACAGCACACTGGTTGGTTGATTTCAGTGCCACCCACTCATTAACCAGAGCCCCTGGTTCCTATATGACTTTGCAAAGAAAAACTAGTGAAGATAGTAAAAGGAGAAAAAATGTGAAGCAGAAGGAAACTCGCAATCATCCTCCCACTATGGAAAGTTTATCTAGATTTATCTGTCTGTTATAGCACAGCAGGGGTGACCTTCAAATAGAACAGTGACTCACAAAAGAAATACAGATCAGTGAAATCTTGTTTTTTGACATTAAAGTCTGACAAACTGCAGTGACGACTAGAGGCAGATGAGCCACATGTGTTACATCAGTCCTTTTCTCCAACATGAAATGAATCCAACTACACCCTTTTAGCGAGGATTTGCTTAATCCTCTCATTCATCCTTGTAAAACACTTCACCTTTGAATTGGCAGTGGTTGAGAGGACAAAGAGAGGATCTGGTGGAGCTGGGAGGGCAGCAGACGGGACGTCCTGTGAGAAGCAGGATTCCCAGCCTCTGTCAGGAAGTGAAAACCCCTGACTAATCTTAATTAATCCTGTTTGCTTCCAAATCGCTGTATAAACTAACAGCACTGGTACAGTGAGAGTCTGGGGTATCTCCTCTCCCCCAAGCTTTCTGATTTATTATTTTTAAAAAGATATCGATGCACCTGTTAATTATGTTTATCTATCAATCCATCCAATTATAAAAAAAGGTTCAACTTCAGACATTCTACTAACTATAAGTAACTTATGTAACTACATGTCAATTACATGTCAACTAATTCTCATTAATTTGCAGCTACATGTCTACTAACTCTCATAGTACACTGTTAGGTTCCATAATAACTAGAAGTGTATCTAGTATGTAACCACAGTGTAAGTACACACGGGTACATAGTATCTACAGCTGTAATATTTCTGTAACTACACACATGTAACGACCCTCAGAATGGTGTGTGTAAGTAC
>JAUYWG010000055.1:5106098-5125526 GCA_034779775.1 Enteromius afrohamiltoni
CTATGTACCGGTGTACTTACACTGTGGTTACATACTAGATACACATCTAGTTACTGTGGAAGTACACAGTTATTAGGAACACTTAATATAAAGTCGGACCTTTAAAGTATATGCACAGATTCTAAAGTTAATGTTAAAATACAGCGGTTGAAATAAAGCTTTCGGACCAATAAAAAATATTTAGCTACTTTGTGGGGCTATAACCATATTTCAGATTAGTGATCAAAATAAATATTTAGCCTGTAAAACTGTTAAACCCACTTTTTAAGCATTAATCTGAATATTGGGATGATATATTCCTCTACAATAGCCCCAATGTGTGTGGTGGATTTTGCTTAGGAATGAGAAAATTATTCCTTGAAATTAGAATTTTTCATTGAATTCTCATTTCCTATTTCGGTAAATGTAAATGAAAGGAAACAACAACAGATAGGCTACATTACTGTATAATGCCTCATATCCTAATCATACTATCATCCAGTGTTTTCACTGATGAGCTGAGTGATACGCATGTGCTTATTACCCAACGCAAAATGATTTCCTCATGACTGATGCATTCTTCTGACTCCACACATCTGCTATTTGCCAGCAGGCTACCCCTCAATCCCCTTCAAAAGCTTTTCAAAATGTAAAAAAACAGATGACTGGTTCTGTTTTTTCCAAAAAATGTGGTTTCCCATTTTCTTTTCCTGTAAATTTGTAACAGCCAGGGGGGCAAGAGCTTAGGATGTGTTTTCTGATATTTCCCCATCCTCAACTATGGCTATCGCTAGAGGTGTCAACCATCAAACTTTTTTTTTTTACCATGTTTGACCGTGTACTGCAGCTGCCTGCTTTAAAATAAATGCTAAATCACTCAGTTCATACTCATTTATTTATCTACCCCTCCACTCCCTTGTTGACCCTCAAATTCTTTTGCTGCTGCCCAGAATAACTCACCTTGAACAGCCTTCATCCTCAAACATTATTCTTTTGTCTATCTTTCACTCACCAGGGGGTGAAGGTCAGAGATCATCTGCAGTAGTCTGAGCAGGTGCTGTCTGCCAGCCTGGTCCAACTGGGACATCATTGCCGCCAGCTCACGGATGTGTTGATGGATGGGCTCTGATTGTCGTGGATACACAGATGGTAGTACTCTCAACAGCATGGCATTACCTATCAAAACCAATAATTCATCAATACAGCACACATCTCTTATGGAAAAGATTTCTGCCCCAATACCAAAGCTATTATACACACAACAAAAAGCCCAAAAAATGTTGACTGTGGTGGAAATGTGCATGTTATTTCCCCTGCAAAACTAAGTGAGGGCTGATTCATTATTTAAGCCCTGATAAATACTCTGTTGTTGTTTGGATTTTATTGCCATTTGTTTCCTCATTAATTTAGTTGAAAATATCAGGCCTTGCTGTTTTAGCTGACACGCACATGGCAAAAAAACATGAAGTCCTGATTTGTATTAAAATAACAGAATTTGAAATTAACGGTTAACCGGTAGGTCAAGTTAGGTCATTTAAAAGCCATTCTTCATCTTCAACTTGGTGTATCTGAGCACAAGAAAGATTTTGGTTTGGAGCTCCATTAAATAAATGTGGGAACAGCAAGTGAAAAGACACCACGATGGATGATCATAGACTAGAGGGCCTAATGGATGGCAACAGTACCAATAAAATCACAAGGAGAGCATTTTGGGCACTAGCCAGTAAACTCTGAAATGTGAAATTTATGGCATGTCAAATGCAGACAAAAAAATCCAGATTTGCATGCTGTAAGAAAACAATCAAAAAAGTGAAATGTTGCAATGGCTTTTTTAAGCAAAGAATGTGTAGAAAAAATCCAAAATTTCTCTTAGATGTTATGTAATGGACCTTTGAAATATTTACTGGAAGATCTCAGTGAAGAGGCTTTGATGAATTAGTCTACCCATTTCCATGTCCAAGCTCTTACTAACTCTCTGATTTAGTGTCATGAACAATTTTTACTGATCATTCACTTAACTTAAAAGCTGTAAAGAATTTCCCTTTATTATAAACAAAATATGGTAGGAAATTCCCACCCAACATCAACAACAAATCTAATCTCTGCTCTGGCAAGTCATCTAAGTCAGGGCGGTCAGTTAGTGGACATAATTCTGAAAACGAGAGGTTTTGTCTGGCTCAGGGGGGACATTTTGGATTGCAGAAGACCTGCCCAGCTGTTTCTACACACAGAGGGTGATATTAATGAAGGATTAGTGTTATACATAATCTTTCATAAAGAGGCAGTTGGCAAAACGTTGCTGGCCCTATGACAGTTCATAGGAAATAATGACTTTCAAAGACCACATGAGATAACAGATTTTAATCTTTACCAGGTTATATTTTTAGATCAATTTCAGCCACTAATGAGTATACCTAAAAATAAGTAATAGTTTTCAGTTTATAGAGGCAGTTTCCCAAACAGGGTTTAAGACTAGTCCTAGAGTAAAAAAAATGTTAGAGTTGTCTAAAATGGAAAAAGTTTGCACTGACGTACCTTAAAATGTTTTTTTAGAAAGGCAAAAACTTTTTTTAATCATTCCATATCATTAAATTTATCTCTACAAAGATCCTTTTTTTATAACTGACCAAAGCTTAACCAAACAACCAAAAGTCACGATCCTGTTCTAAAAACAATCAATTCTAAAAAGAACAGTTTAGACCTCTTCACAGCTGCATGATTCCTGTCTGCACAGCATATATTGTAAATGTGTCATTTCATCTAGCCAAAAATATTCCTTTAAATCAAAAACATTTTGTTCAGTACAACAAATAACAGTGTAATTTCAAGGGAATGATAAACATACAGGTGTTCATTTTAAGATTTCCTTCCTGCTCAGCCCACTTTTTGGGATGTAGGTGTGAGGCTGCCGTGGAACATACTGTGCATTTTAAAACTAGATTAGAGGACTTCATTGTCTGAGCCTTGCCGTCAATGGTGTAGGTTCTGTTGGAATTTTCATGATCAGCGCTTTTCATTCCAAGGTGGCAGATTGAAGGCATTAGCCAAAGCTGACCTTCCACTGTGTTCCCTTCAGACAACGAGACCAGTCATTCACATTTGTACTGTCCAGTAACCCTGGCCCGGGTTCACATTCAGATACGCCTCCATAATTTTTGCACCAGCAGACGTTCTCAGTAGGGAACAACATTAATGTGAAAAATAAAACTCTTTGGGGTATGACCTTCATAGAACAATCATCCAGAACAGAGTATGCGTTGGTAAGTTAAATTCTGTTAATGGACTGATGACTAATGTAAAAGCTCATATTCTGGAAAAATTTGTTAGCGTGCTGATGTTGTCGCAAACCTGGCTGCGTAAGCAGAAAGATCCATCCGTTGCAGTTAAAGGCATTTTGTGTTGCAGACATATTAATGTCTAAGTGTACATGTCATGGGACCTTTCTGTTTCCATAAAAGGTCACTTACGCCCGCACATGAAATATATAAGCCATGCATCACGTCGAAACGTTCAGAAGGCATTAATTCATTTGGAGCTGGGTGTGGAGTCTTCCTTTCTGAGTAAATGTACATGACTGTGAAAGTGGCACCTGTGAGCTTCACCAAAACAACAGCACATTTCTATGACCCTACAAACCTTTCTGACAAGCATGTTTTCTTTATGATTCATCATCCATTTTATACAGGACCCATTATTTCTACCCCAAAAAATAGATGAATTATTTTAAAACACATTATTAATTAATAAGATGAAATAAGAGACCATGAGAATGAACAAGATGTTTTCTGCAATTTAAAAAAGTCAAGAGTTTTTGAACAGTATGTCCCAATCAGTAACAAAAAGCACATCTGGTTTTTCAGAAGTGGGACATGGACTGAAGAGAAAAGAAGTTGGGACTAGGAAAAGGAGGGGAGGTTAAGGTTTGCGTTAATGCCTGTTCACATTTACAAGAATCTTCATCAGTGGTGGTAACAAGATTACTGTACATAAAGTAGTTGGCAATAAGTATTGTTAGATATGTGTCTCTTTGGATGCTCTCCCTGTTTAAAAAAAAAAACAGCATGCTGGTTAATTATGTCTTAAACTGGCTTAAAATGGTCCCTAGCTGGTCATGGGCTGATTTAAACTAGTCATGAGATGGGGTGCATTTCTCAGAAAAATGATCGCAAATTCCATTGCTACCAATAGAGGTTAGATTGGTGCTCTTCAATAATATTTATCCACTTATCAATTTTAGGGGTAAGTAACAGTAAGGACTTATGAAATTCTTCTGACTTTTCCAAGCCACTATTTCAAAATTCACTGGTACTTCCCCTTTTAGGTTTTCAACTTGTACCTCTTTCCCAACACCCCCCCCCAATCTCTCTCTTTTGCAGGAGCAGTACAACAATTTGCCTAACCATACCTCCAACGAAGAATTTCTCACTGAGGCTAACTCCCCCCCACCCCTTCTCTCTCTCTTTCTGTGCGCAATGTTTATATAGACCACAAAGCTCCTCTATCAGGCTCAGTTCCCTTTCAGCTGCAGTTCACCAAACAAGCAGGAGTCCAGCCAACCGATTGCTCAGCATCTAACAAGGAAGACCACCAAAGAAAAAAAGAGACAATTATACACAAACACTGAGCCTTGTTCATACTCAATACATGGCCAGCATGTCCAAGTGGACATTCCTCCAGGCCATGTGTCTGGTGGTTTCACTGTCCATGGCAGCACCTGAGAATTATGAGGATGTTATCGATGTGAACTTTGGACCCAATTATTTGAACGAGATAGCTGATGAGGACCAGACGGAAGGTGAGTAACAAAAATAAATCAATAAATATTCCATTGTGATGAGTACTGTTAGCTGTGAGTTACATAGACAAGCAAGTGGTGACAGGACAGATAAACTATCAGCGTGTGTGTGGAAATGTCTTTCAGAGAGATGTTACATTGCCCAGGAAAAAGACAAAAAGATACTAACAATGTAACAATGGAATATCTGTTGCAGTATTTGCTGAAGCGTAACAGAATTGTGCCATGACATAAATTAATGTTTTTGTTTGTTGAAGAGGATATACTTTGATTGTGTGTTGACTTTGGAGTATACTGTATGTCTCTGACAACAAGAACAAATCGAGGGAAATAAAAAAATGAAATGTGGTTGATAATTAAAAATAAATCCGATTCGATTTTTACAACCAGAAAAAAAATCGACTAGACAAAGTAAATTGTATTGTTTTAAAGACTTTAGGTTCAATTTAAATCAAAAGAGATGATCATATTTCTACCTTGAAGTGAAAATGTGCTTATTAAAGACCCTAGACATGAGGGTGTCAACCATGCCTTAGTTGCAATATTTAATTATTATAGTTCATTGAGTTCTATAAGACCATGACGCACTCTCCGCAGCAAACAATTCACTAGGTAACTCAGTTGTGTCGCCTGAAGTATGTATAAAATTCATGTCATCTTAACTCATGTTCTCTCTCTTTCTATATTCCTCTTATTTCCTTTCCGTTGATTTCTCACTCAGGGGAGACCCCCACACCTTCCCCTGAACCCTGCAAAGGTCCAGTCTTTACTAAGTGGGATAAGCTCTTCACAATGCTGGAAAATTCCCAAATGAAAGAGAACATGCTCCTGCAGTATGCTGATGATATCATCAAGGTGGAGCTGCAGAGTTTGAGAGAAGAGATGTTAAAGTTTGTAGCACAGTACGGCGGCTCTTGTGCATCTGCAGTTGAGAGCTCGGTTCGCCGGGCTGGGATTCAAACGGAGACGCGCCTGCAGAACGCACTGGACCGTGTGCGAGAGGTTTCAGCTGATCAGTCCGCGCAGCATCATGTGACCCTGCAGCAGCTGCTGGCTGCTAGCGTAAACCAGGCTGCACGGCTGGAGCGACTAGAGAACGGCTGCTTGAAATGGGGAGGAGGAGGAGGTCTGGCCTCCCAAGACAAGAGTTTCCAGGCCCGACATCTCATGCAAGAAGTGACCGAGACCGAGAATGAAGGCAGGCTAGAGAAGACTCTGGCAACCATCTCCAGCGAGCTGCAAACCATCCGGGAACAACTGACCCTTTACACCAAATCAGTCTTTGCAAACAGGCTCCCATCAGGTGAGACATCTAAGTTATAGAAAGCAAAAGTAGTCAATATTTGTACCAATTTATTGTTAGGCGCGTAGAGCAAAAAATAGGCAAAATACTGGAATTCAAACTGGATTTAAATCTCACTACGAGCTAAAAAATAGCACAGATAACAGACTGCACTGTGTAAGGAAAGCTTAAAACGCACATGTAAATCTATGCCATAGTACCTAAAATACAAGGTGACGATTCTGATTTGGTACCATAAATTTGAGCTGTAAATCTGGGATTTATGCAAAACACATGGTGCGATCAAACCACTAACCAACTTAGCAGACTAACACAAACACAAAAAATGTCAACTCAGTTCAACCTCTGACTAGACCACCTTCATCCCAAGGTAGGAGGTGGATACCCCCAAAATCTGACAAATGTTTAACCCCTAAGCTCCTACTGAGTTGAAACTTTGTTCACATCAAGAGAGCTTTCACCTTGTCAGTAAGCCAGATACAGTTTCTAGTCAGCTTAAGCTAAAAATGATTTAATCTGCGAATGCCCATGCCTTCTGCATTAAATAGCTTTGAAGAGGTAGAGTAAACAAAAGACTGAGGGAGGTATAATCATGAACAGCTTTGCAGGGCGACCACACTAAAGCATCCAGCGGGGGAAACAGAACCAGATTAAACTGTTTAGAGAATGACTTAGCCTTCCTCTATTCTCCCAAAGCAGGAAACCCAAGAACAATTTAATGAAAATATTGTAAGCTACGGTAGGAAAGGAGAGCAGTATCATGTCACAGCAAAGCAGTAGAAAAGAATGTATCAATCCCATTAACCAAGCCCTCTTCAGTCCCATTCTGTTTTACACTGTAATTGAGTTTCTTCTGGTTGAAGGTCCTTTCAATGGTTATGCCAGCTAAACGTGCACAAAACTGACCACCCGTATAAAACATGCTCATGCAAGCAGGAATTTACAAAAGATAACTGCACAGGGATGATCATAATTGGGTTATACCTGATCATTTATAAGTAAAGCACAAGAAAAAGAAGTCTCTTGATCTTTGTCGCTCTTTGTAGAAACAAAGCCTGGACAGGATTCACAATGACTAATTGTTTACAATGTAACTCACACTTTGCAATGAACCCTCATTGAAAGTTTTGTGTGAATTCATTCAATGAAGTAATCATATCATTTTGATTTGTGGAGTGGTTTAGTGATTCTCCCTCTAAAAATAAATACATGACACCATATCAGTTCTGTTCCTTCTACCAGCAGATAATTAAAGTTAACACTCTCCCTTTCCCTCTCTCAATTCTTCTTCGTTTCCAGGCTGTGACACTGGGCTGCTCTTCCCCAAACGTTCATCTACATCTACAGCTCACGTGCAAGTCACACGCAATCAACCCTTTCCGACCTATGCCGTCACCATTTGCCTGTGGGTGAAACCGATTCAGGTGCTCAAGAAGACCATCCTCTTCTCATACAGTACAACTGGCAATGCCTATGAACTCCAGCTGGTGTTGAACAGACAGAGCGTCTTCTTTACCGTCAATGGTGAAACCCATTTGGTGCAAGCTTCAGGGGCAGCTGAAGAAGGTCAGTGGGTGCACATTTGTGCAGTCTGGAGTTCACATCAGGGCTTGGCTTCACTGTGGGTAAATGGTCAAAAAGCTGCAAGCTCTTCTGGAGTGGCTGAAGGTCATGAGTTACGCAGTGAAGGAAGAATACTACTGGGGCAAGAGTATGGACGTTTATTTGTGCTTTATAGTTTGCCAACCACATTTGATACGGAGGTGGCCTTTACAGGGAAAATGTCTGGAGTGAACATGTGGGATCGCGTCTTGGATTCAAAAGAGATATCTCAGCAAGCGCGGCTGGATGGGAGCGGTTGTGGTATCCGTGGTAATGTGGTGGCATGGGGCATTTCTAACGTGACCCCAGTAGGGGATGTAAAGTTAATATACTAAATTTCTCTACTGTCTTAACCACCTGAGCCCTGTATACACATCATCTGAGCTCCTACAAGCACATATTAAGAATCTGCTTTGCTACACCTGCACAAAACAAAACTTCCTCTCCTTAAATGTGCAAAAAAGCTCCCTCACAGGGATAATGTGATGTGATTTAGCAAGAATAGTTAATCTGCTGCCATTTGAGGGACATTATATCATTTTTGTATTATTATTACAAGCTGTTATGTTTTACAAGAACGTTTAATACAAAATGGAGGGACATTTTTGAAAAAAAAAATATATTATGTATCATCAAACTATTTATCTTGATTGGTAATGTTTACATTCAGATTTGACTTAATTTTTAATCTATTTGTAGTGTATTACTTCAGTCCATTGTTATTTTTTATGTTTTGTTTTGTCATTGTTGTTTTTTTAAACTATAGGCATATCCTGTGATGACCATTTTAAAACTATTTTATTTTATGAGTTCTGCTAATGAATAACTTTCGTCTTTGGTTTGTATTTTTCCCACAAGATGGATGCTATGTTTTGATGACGGAACTGTGGAAAATGTTTACAAATTGTGACTTTATTTTTAAGTTTCCGCTGATGTGATTAAATGTATTATAATGTTTTGTTTTGGGTTTTTTTTTTTGTTAAGAGGCTAAGATGAATGTATAATGTACATAAATATTTTTCTGAGGGTTGGGGAAAACAAACCATAATAAAAATGTAAAAAAAAAAAAACATTGTTATTCAGGATCTGCTGAATGAAAAAAGATCAAGAGGTTTCAGTTTTTGTTAAAAGCACATAGCAGTTCATTGGAATACATTATTTAGTGATTCAATGCTTTATCATGGATACTTATCCATAACCAACAGCCAAATCATTCTTAAATTAATTCTGTGTAGAGTATGTACCATGCAGAAAATTGTCAGTAAGTGTGTCCTAAACACACTAGTTTACTTGCGACAGCTATTCCATTTTCACATATTGCACAACATATTCAAGTTAGTCATGCAAATTAACCAACAAAAAGTTGCTTTTTCTGAAAGCTGAAATTTTGCTAACATCCCATTCGACAGGATTAACAAATCTAACGAATCAGTTTTAATATCTCTTTCCTCTATCTTTCTCTAACTTTTAATAGAAAAGATCATATAAAAGTGACCCTTTAGTTAACGTCAACATTAAACAACATTCAACACCCTCTTTATTTCCACTCTGTGATATATTTGAATAAAATATTAAAAGATAAAATCAATACACTAACAAAAGGTAAATTGCTTTGGTGGCGGAATTATATTTTGATAAAATATTATGAGGACTTCTTTTTCTTGGGAAATATTAGGCTTTTTTAATATATTAGGCTTAATGATAATGATGAGACTTGTACCATAAGATCAAATCAAGAAAATTAGTTTATCGAAAACAAGACTAAACAGCACAGGCCACATTTAACATTTGGTATTTTACATGTGTAACATGCAACATAACCAAGGATCTGGATGACACTGGTCACGGGTCAGCATAAAAGAGGAACAAATCATTGGCTAAGCAAAAGCACTCGGGCCTCGGACTGATTAGTGGATCCAGATGGCGGTAGGAAGACTACATTCTTGAAGGGATATTACTAATAATGAGCATTGCTGGAGGGACTTTGGGAGCCATTCAAAAGCTTTAATGTTACAAAGATGCTCTTTTCCACCTCTACCTTTCCTGCTCCTGTAGTGAGTGTACTCACCAGGGGAGCCGTGTCTCTAACACACTCCAGACCAATACCTCTGACGTGACTTCTAACACGAGAACCCTGTGTCTACATTCTACGAAAACACAAGAGCTCATGGTGAACCACCAACATATTGTAGCTCAGCAAAGCTAAGAGACTGATTGTTAGGTTGTTGACAGTCCTTCTGAAAAGAGCATCATACACTATCTTTTGCCATGCTGTGTTGTCACAACTAGTCTTCGACACTAATCAAATAAAAAATTAAGGTGGCTGAGAGAGCTCAACGCGCTGCAAACTTAAGAAAACACATGCAAACAGAAAAAAACACATGCAAACTGCAAACGAACACGCTGCAAACACAGAAACGTTGCAAATAGCACGGACCACAACGGAAATGTTTCAGGGGGACCTCAGTGACAAACCTATCTGAGAGTAACTCTAGCTAACATAGCATTAAAATAATGTTTCACGGTTAGGTGTGTAATTCGTCAGATTAGTCTAATAATATCCAAAAGACTGTATGATGATTGTTAAAATAAACACACACAAAAAATCACCTTTCAGTTCAGCAACATCATCTCTGCTCTGACCAAAAGTCACGGTACAAATAATCAGGTCCCTTTTTAATCAGGTTTGTCACTTTTTGAGGTCCCCCTGAAACATTTCCGTTGTGTTCCGTGCTGTTTGTGTGTTTGCAGCGCCTCTCTGTGTTTGGTTGCAGTTTGGATGTGTTTTTTTTCTGTTTGCATGTGTTTTCTTAAGTTTGCAGTGCATTCAGCTCTCTCGGCCACAGCAACATGGTATTTTGTGTAGGTTTACTTAACACATATCCTGATTTTGCTGAGTTAGATGTGTTCCTAGGTCAACATATTTTTTGTTGACCTGGAACAACATATGAATCCAAAACATTAGTCTTGAACATATCCCTGCAACTAAACTAAACTTAAGCTTAACCGTGAGTAATCCCTAAAATCTGAGGAAATGAGAAGCAAATGACACTGGTGTATAAGCACCAAGCCTCAACTTATATAAATTGGTTCTTCAGATCTGATTGGCTAATCACAATGTTATTCCAGGGTCAACAAAGATGTTGATACAGGAACATGTCACATTTGCTAAAATCAGGTTCTGCGTAGTAGCATTAAGCCATTTCTGTAGTTGGTCATGGTCTTCTTTTTCTTAACTTACCATTGTGTATGTTTGACTTTTAAAAAGCCAGAATGAGCCTGGCCTGAGCATTAAATAGACCATGAAAATTGTAATCTAATTGTTGTACCAATGAAGTAGTTGTTGCTATGAATCACTGCCTTTAGAACCCCTTGATAGCACACCACAAAACCTAACCTGAACCCCATTACCTCACCCCACTTCCTGCTTCACGGACTATGAAGAGGTTGTACATTATTGGTTTCCCCTTTAAAACCCATGGGAAGTAGGGCCAGGGTGGTGATAATGACAGAAGGAAAAAGGAGACTGATTAGGAGGACAGACCCCAATGGGAGGCTTACAAGTTCTATTAAAATCCCATAAGCTGGTCCTCTGCAGTTGCTCTGCTATAATGCATGGAATATGCAGAAACCACAAAACCTGATATGCTTAAATTGGAAATAAAACCAGTAAAACCAAGTATTGCAGTTTCACTGAGTCATGCTGAATCTCGGCAAGGAATGTAGACCACAAATTCTTTGAGAGTTGAAGTTCCTGGTGTTGTTATTGTGCCCTGTGCGGTGTTATGTAGACTTTGAGAAAGAGTGAGTTTGGTAAATGCTCTCTAGTGCAGGCTGGATTGATTCCAGAGGTTCTGCTAACTCGCATATCGGCTTTCTTCTGCCACTTAGCCCTCTGGAGTGCTGTGATGGCACAATATGTAATCAAATGAGGCCTGATAGCATACTATATACACAACGCACAGGGCATATGGAAACCCAAACATTTCAATGCAAGCTGCTTCGCTGTAGTGGTCAGCCAAATGTTGACTGTACCTCGGGCTCCAAAAACCTGGGCAACTGTTGAGTGGAAGTTGTCATGACAGTTTCAAAACTCAGAGTTACATAACCAGTTCTTGGATGAACATGATGGTAAAGCAGCAAGCCCAGTTTTAAGACAATACACTTCATTTAGATCTCAAACCCCCATTAACAGTTGAATAATACAGATTAAAACCCAAGAGGGACCTTCTTCATCTGAGGCAATGTTTGTTTGTGTTGGCAAGAAACAATATGTTGTAGAAATAGAATGTAGAAGTAGAATGCTGTAAAGCAGGGTGGCATGGTTGGATGGATATCCACTGTAGAGATATCTGAATCCTATGCTGAACAAACAAATATCTCAAATAACATCTCAGGTCTGTGGTAACTCTTTTAATGATGTGGGGTGAAAGCACTAAACAGGAAAAATGCAAGAAAAGGGCTGCTCTCAGGCTATCGTAATTTTGCAATGCCATGCTCACAAGAAGTCAAAAATGATATGAAAACAATTAAAGGATGCCAATGTTTGTACGGTTTAGTATTTAAATGCCATTTTTCTTTTTTGTAGATCACACAGTCTCTTCCCTCTTATTGGCTAGAATAAGAACAAGCATACCAGACTTTACGCAGACTTTTTTGATTATATCCATCACCTTTTCTCTAAGGAATGAACATGCCAGGTGGTCGAAAAGAACACTTACAAAACTTTTTCCAGGGGATCTTTTTAAAGGAACACATCCCTTGGAGCCGTCCAATAGTACAAATTTACACATTTCACTAACTGTTGCAGAATATGAAGATATCATATTTATATTCTTATCTCTAACATCACCAAGCTATACCAACATTTCAGGGTTTCAGTACTTATTCTGTGGCTCCGTTAAAAGGCATTTACAATATTGTTGTCCTTTGGCTGACTCGAACTACAATATATGATAATGAACTGAGGTCAACATAAATTTAACCACACTATTCCCTGATTAAGCCATGTTTGTTTTTTGTCTCTAATGAGTCAGGCCAACAATCAACCCTTCCTTTATCACAAAGAGTAGAACCACACAAATAAGATCTTTATCTTCGATGGGCAGCAATTTGCGTGAGTGGGGTGTTTGAACAGCTGACATGATAGTGTACTTTGGCACAGGTACAATGTTAAATATACCTTCCATTCCTCGTATGACTGGTAAAAATGGCTGTACTTCACCAAACGCGCTCAACATAAGTCACATCACAGAGTAAAGCTTCATGCAACAGCGTGCAATGCAACACAAGTCCACATACTCAATAAAAAATCATTGTCTGGTACAACTCCATGTCTTTATTTCGAGTGACGGCTGGGATGTGTTTTGTGTCTGCTGCTGAACCGATGGCCCCAGCGCACCTTAGGCTACACTGTATTCTCACATCTCGTAGAAAAAGTATTTCAAGTTCAGCCGAAAGCGGCACTGGGGAATATGCTAAAGATCTTTCAGTGAAAAAACACTAAATTACATGTGCTTCAATCAACTTAGCAGAACAATGGATGTAATTAAGTTTGTTTCATTGTGGATGTCTCAAATGACCCATTTAACTATGTGGTTTTGGAACTAAAAACCAGAACCACACACTGCGGGCCAGGAAGACCACAAGTCATCTACACCACGCCAATGCTGTGGGTGGCACACCAGCGCTGTGGAAACTAAACAGTCACTGGTCTCTGTATGTGTGGATATTCTTGTAAAGGCACAAAGGGACTACTTCTCCAATTCCCACAAAAGCAATGAGGTGCACAGAAAGCACTGAATCCCGGGGAATATGATTTGAGTTTTTTACCTTCCATGACTCACCATTCTATTCTACTACGTAATCAAATAGAGCATTTGGTGACGCTGACTTTGCCAAGTAGGACGTGTTCCTGGATCGACATCTGTTTTGGGTCCTGGAACAATATACTTGTCAAACAAACACAGGCATAAACCGAACAATTAACCACCCCAGTGCTTACCCAATGCTACACCTAACAATTTTTCATAACTAGGATCAATGCAACAATTTGGCTGCGTAGAATAAGCGTCAGACTGGTGTAGTATCATGATACACAGCCAATCAGAAAATATTTCATGTTTAATCAGATATCTCTCCCTCCTAACTCGTCACATAATGATGCTTGGTCAGGATCCTTCTGTACACTCATGGCACCCCTTTAACGTCAAGTCATGATGCATGTGTAAAAGTTAGTGCTGTGAAAGAATTAATCAAGATTAATTGAATGCACGTTTCACTATTTAAATCTGGAATTTCTTTGAATTTACAAATCCTCCAGAACTTTTGAGATAATGCAAGTACACAATGGCATGAAATATATAACACTGTGCAAGTGGTTTTGGGATATTTTATTATTAAAAATAACTTTTTAATTAACTAAACCAATCCATTTCTTAACACCATCAACACTTAACAAACAAAATGGCAGGTTTGTATTGTATACATACTTATTTTAGAATTTGTATTTATCATTAACCCAATATGTAAATTAATCATGGCAATATTCCCATGCTCATCTTCTCTGTGTATGACGCCAAAGACTTCTCACTGAAAGAAATGGAGTATGCTAAAGGTGTACGCTGGGCATTTAAAAGTGACTGACCAAGTGTAAATATGTGATAAATTGGGAATGAGGATGTGTTTGTTTATTGTAAAGTTAGTAATAGGGTTAGGGAAAGACCTGAAGAGAAAAATAAAAATAAGAAGATCACTTGCCACTTTAACACGCTATGCCTGGCCGATCCAGGAACATGTGGCGCTTGGTGAAATCACCATAACCCAGAGTATTTTGTGTGTGTCTATGTCATGTCAGTGACCTACCGTGACCCCTCCCTCCCCCTGGACCCCATGTTGGACCCCTACCTCCCAGCACGCTGCAGGTGATGGCCTCTGTGTGTTGCGCCAGGAGTTCAGCTTTAGCAATGGCAGCCAGTGACAAGTAGCTGGACATGTTTCTACTCAGCTCTTGGTTCCCCTGCTGCAAGAACCTCACTGCCACAGGGACCGCTAATGCCATCACTGGAGGCCTGTTGTAATTCTGGAAAATAATAAATCAACCCAACTTTAGATATGCTTTTATGGTCACAGATTATTTTAACTAAACAGAGGCCTGGATTGAGATGTTAAAATTAGAAGACTCATTTATATAAGACAAAAACAATGAAGCATGTGCTAATTCTATATGCCAATAAAGATTTAATAGACTCAGGAAGTGATCACATGGGGGTTAGCAGGCTACTTAGTTAACTGAATGAAAAAAAAAAACCAAGAGATACTCTGTAAGGCATTAAAGGCGTAAGTAAACATTTGAAATGAATAAAATGAACTGAACAGATGAACAGAAGGATACAGAGTATGTGAAATGTTCTGCTGCCCTCTAGTGTAGAAGATGTGAACAAAAAATCAGGAAAATCAGTTGGATATTAAGGATGTTTTTTATCATTACACTAATACATAGCAATAACATTAGTATATGGTCAAAATAAAAATATTAAAATTTAAGTTGAAATCTTAACAGTATGAGTGCAATCATTAGCAAATTCTTCAAAAATATTCATGCGTTTAATTACTGTACATACTGTAACAGACATAGTATGAGTATAAATTTAATTTCTTCTGTAGCAAGTCAAAAGATTTTCCTTTACTGTGAAAAGAATGGCCAATTATTACATTCCTCCCTGAAGGAAAGTGTCCTTGAATATCGGAACTAAAGCTTTAAAAGGCATGCCATAGAGCAAATAATTTCCAAAGAACCCAAGCTAATTATAAAACACCCACTTGAATATGTGACTGCTGCTTAGATCAAAGAGCCCTTCCACAAATAGTTCTGAAGAACTCAGGCATAAGACTGTTCAAGCTGCAGTTCTCTAATGAATACTGATCTCCACCACTACCCAGAATGCATCGCTCTAGCTCAGCCTCTCTCTAAACCCTTCTCTAAGATTCATATGCGGCTTATTATGTAAGTGAATGTGCATGTGTGTGTGTGAGAGAGAGAGAGAGAGAGAGAGAGAGAAAGAGAGTGGCGTTATTGAGTGGAAGGATGTGGGAAATCCACCGGAAGCAGAGTGAAGCGAATATCCAAAGAAGCAGGAGAAACTTTGTCATGTCTGTGAAAAATCTTTTTGAAACAGGAATAATTGAAAAAAGATTACAGGCTAATTGCTGTTGTCAGGCATGCCAGTTGCATTTTGAGACATGCCACTTGATTTCCTGAGAATGAGTATAATAATTGCTTCACAGCTGACAAATATGACCCTTTTCACATTTCTGTGGATCTTAGTGATCATAACTGTAGTCTCAGCCTCAGACGTCAGAATGACTGATGCGTAAGATACACAAAATGAGAAACATTGGAAGTTTTGATGTCATCGTCTGATTGGTTGATTTTTAAAGGATTTTCCAGGATGCCAAAGAGCATTTTTAATTTAATTTAAGACATCACGCTTTTTTTTATGTTTATGGTTGTGCTGCACTTTTTGGACCTAGTCTGACGGCTGAAGGTGTGGAATACATGGTAGCCTTCATTGGCCAAGGCTCTGTGAAATATTTCACATTTTTGAAAATCCAGCGTTTGATCAGTTGATCCTGATAAGTGCTCGTCATCGCGGTTGTAAACACGACGGCTCTCTTATTTCGTGAGGTGTTTGGTGTGACGGCATCATTGTTTCCAGGCAGAATGAAGACCACAATCCACACGTCTCGCAGAAATCCTGTATAATTTTTACCAGAAGACAATTTAGAAACTCCTGAAGTGTTTCCAGATAAGTGTACCATATGCATTAGACCTTCAGCCAACGGTCCATGGGCGTGACGTCTAACTGTACCCTGACTCTTACCGTCAGAAATCAGCTGTCATGTTTATAGGCTAAATGTAGAGAAATGATTAAGAAATCATTTGCATGCTCTGACCCTCAAGTGCTGCTTCTACCTGCAGGATGCAGCTGGTGATGTCAGAGGCGATCTTGGCATGGGGTGTGTCTTCATCTTTGCCCTGCGGCTGGAGGTTATGCTCGAGACAAGACTCCCATAATGACACAAGAGCTGCTCCGTGCCTCTCGATCGAACCCGTTTCTCTGATGGCTGTAGTGATGCGCGTGATGCAGATCTCCACCACTGCTTGGTCGTTGTCATTGGTCAAGTAGTCCTGCAACATATAATCACGTAACTGAATGAAAGGGATGTGAATTTAACTAGCTCATATGTTGGTTATTTGGTTTTATAATGTATGACTGTTTTAAACCTTTTGTTTTTAGCTTTTTATTATACAACATCACGTTTTTTTGCACTGACACCAGATTTATCATTAATTTACTAAATGACTCTTTTGTTCTGGTTTGCATCCATCCTGTTTAAATAAAATACAAAAATGTCATAAAATAAGCATTTAGTAACATTAAACTAGACAGTTTGGCAGCAAATATTTTCATCTTTGTGTTGTGGCATGTTCGGAATGATAATGTTATGCAAGTGACTGTGGAAAGGAGGACACTGTAGGCCCTGGAGAGAGAAATACAAGAGAAGAGAGAATGAGAGAAGGCTACCCCTGAGACGCTGGATGAGCCCAAATCTGTTTACAAAAGCCAGCCAGAACAAAGAAGCCCAACGAGGCAAGAGGAACGCTCAGTGACACCAACATTCCCTTCAAACTTCTCTCATTTAAATTTAAAATATGCTAAGTGTGGAAATGAGGGGTCACCTTATTCAAATTATTCAGATATGCAGTGATGACAGGGTCAGTGATCAGCCAGAACCAGCCATATGCTCTCTTACTTCACTTCTAAGCATGTGATCAGATAAGGAGAAAAAGGAAGGAAACAACATTCATATAATAATAACCATTTATTATTTATTGTTGCAATCACTGTACTGTAAAATAAAAGAAATGAAAACATTTGTATGTAGTAATAAGCCATATATTTTACAAAAGAAGTAAGCTTTATATTTTGGCAGTAAATCAGTTTTTCTTTTCTTAACAACAGATTTATAATAGTAAATCATTCCTCATTTAAAGGCACATTATACTAGTACTACATTACTAGTAGGGCTGGGCATTAAACGATATAATATCGAAATTGTCTTTTTAACTCAATGTGGATTAATCTAACAGACTATAATCCAACAGAAATAACTGCAACAACCTCAACGCATGTTCATTATAAGTGCAGTGGTATGTGGTATGTGGTAAGAAACTCTGATATTGACTTCACAATCTTTTCACTATTTATTTTGAGAATGAATACACAATAAAACTCTTTACAGAAAGTTCTTTAGTAAGTAATGTTCAACTCAGAATTATGACAGAAATATTACTATTGTACATTTAATTAATTATTTTTTTTTTTCATATACTCATGAGTACCTAAAGTATTTTTACTCTGTTTATTTTGTATTCGGCTGCTTAAATAAACTGTAATGTACAATATGCTGACAAGCACAACAGAGACCAAACTGAATTTTGAGTTGAAAACTGTGCTTTTATTTTCATAGCAACACAACACAAACAAATTTATCACTGTCATTTAGAAGTAAGATCAGATATATGAAACATGGGTATCTGAATCTGATTGACATTTATTGCAACTCTACCACATCACCAAACATGGTTTCCTGTTAAAGTGATATCTGGACCATAAAACCCAGAGGAATCACATCCAGGCAGAGGAGCTGATCTACTCCTTCTGCTTCTGGTGTTTTGGTGATCTGAGGTCTTTTTTCTCATTCTTCTGAATCTTGACACATCCTGACTACTGTGGTCAGCAGGTAAACCTGATGCTCTAACTTCTTGATGAGAAGGTCCAGCATGGTCATCGTGACTGGAAGTCTCTCAGAGTAATGCCGGTGAATAAAACTTAAAAGGTCAAGGAGTGACTTGAAGAATCTGAATCAGACCGGTGGTCTGATCTCCGTTTCCCTTTTCTGCTTTCTGACCTGCCAGAGGTCTTCCTTTTCCTTTTACCACCTTGACACAACTCATCCTGGGAAATAAGTGTTCTGGGTTCTCTTGCTCTGTCCTCTCTGCAAGGGTCGAGGATTCACCTGCAGCATGCACAGTGACACCCCAGACATCCGTTTGCCAGGTCAACATAGAGGCCAAAGGACTATATTCAGAGTTCAAAAAGAGTTCCCTGAGCGCTCTTTCAGTACGCATCAAACCTATACTTGGGGTGTGTGCGGTCATGTAACGTGGTAAGCGTACTTCTAGATGCAACATCAGGCCATGCTCGTCTTCGAACTCTACTATGAACACAATTCCTGGAAAATCATCCCGATTAATATAATTTTCCTCATCGTGACCGAGAGGAAGTTCAAACAATATGATGAGGAGCTCCTGGAAGATACTATTAAAGTCACCTTGATCCATGCCAACTACACACTAAAGAGTTACTGTGAAACGTGAATTAGTATTTTAACTACAGGTGTCTAAAAACTATATCCAAAGTCAGTCAATGCTATTATGAGCCTCTGAGGTACTAGGAATTCTTGCTACTGTGATGACATAGAGTGTTCCATTTCTGAGAATTCTATAATCTCTTTTAAAAAACAACAGAAACGGCATAATTCAAATAAGTCAAATAAAATGAAATTTACTATAAAGTTGATGCAAATTGATGCAGTCGATTTAATTATTTTTATTTTTTAACAAATCTGTTAAATTTATGTTTGTTCTTAAATATATATATATATATATATATATATATATATA
>JAUYWG010000055.1:5137890-5162631 GCA_034779775.1 Enteromius afrohamiltoni
CTTATGCACCTGCACCGGTATTGATGCCGCTGAAGGAACCCTTCTGTTTGTTCACAAATAAATTCACCTAATTGAACGAAACTCCTTCTTGTCTGTATTCCCTGGGCGTGACACTATGGTACAGACATGACCAATACAGGTGATGCCACTTCTGTCCTGAGTGTTTCCTCTCATTCTGCACACACAGAGTTTGGTCAATTGTAGAGAAATAAAGTTGTGTGTACCGTGTGAAGTGAAACATCACAGTATCACAGCAGGGTCTGAAAATATCAGTCCCGAGAGAGAGACTATTGCAAAATCACAGATATACTTCAAGTGAATTTAAAGTAATCTAAACTTAATTTCTTATGTCCAGTATGTCAGGGTCAAACATGAGAACAAACAAGAAACACGCTGGCTACACCACTGTCCATGCTGGCAAGGCTTGCATGCTTGTATATCAGTCTCTGCCACTTTTTTGTATCCATACCAAACAACGAATTGGTTTTCCAAAACCAATTAAGGTATTATCCCCACCTTAGGCGAAAATTACATCAGTAATATTGTTCAGCTTTGACTTTTTTTGCACTTTGTAGTGAATTATATATTAAGAATAACAGGTACATTTGTGAGTTAATTAAAATCATTCCTTTCATTTCAATTTCTTTTAAAAATGATATTTTGTTTAGGAGAATAGCTATATAACTAGCATGCGAATAATAACATCGAATGGATCGTTGGCTAATAAAGTGAAATGCCGATAGCCATAGCAATATTTTATGTGGAAACATAAAAGACCAACAGCCAAATGATAGCTAATTTCAACCAAATATTAGAAATATGTTTAGTAAACCTCTGTCATTAGAAAAACGTGCTATTTATATACAATATATTAAACACTATGTAAGGGATAATGTACGGGCAGCCGGTAGTTATCGCAAAATAAGCCCCGACAGTGTGATCTTGTACCACGCTGCTTGGGCTTATTTAATATAATGTGTATAAATAGCATTTTGTTTTATAACATCTACATTTGATTATACAGTGGATGTATTTAAAATTTTCCATTGTTAATTGTGGTTGTCACGTGTTTGTCACAAGATGGCGCCAAACGTAATCTTTGTTGGGGCGGAGGGATTTTCAACATACAAGTAGTACCGGCTATGCGTTATTACTTTGGAGCGCACACCTCTCTCTGCATCTGTTCTGTACAGCGAGTGGCTGAGAGGAGCAGAGTTTTCGGTTAAGATAGCTATTATGTTGCTTCTAACTCTATTTTACATGCAAATATAGCCAAAATCACGCAATATAATATGAGGCGCTGACGTAATGAATAGGCAAATGAACGTATTACGTCATCTAGCGACCTCTCATACGTTTTTCAAGCTGGCTTTAGCTACTTTGGATTTGAAAAAAAGTTGGCAACACTGTATGGAAGTAACGTTAAGATCAAACAATGAAAATGAGTCACACTAGCTATACTTCACACTGCCTCCTCATCCCAGTCTGAATATTCGTCGAAATGCCCGCGAAAATTAGTGCAACTCACTTGTTTTGAACAGTTCCTTTCAACGGTCATGCAGACATTAATCACGTGATCTCTAGCATCCAATCATCCATTTCACACGCAAGGAGTTGTAATAAAGCGGCGTCATAGTTTCAGTGTGTCGATGAAACGTTACGCAGTGGAAAACTTTATTCCAGGTCGTTTAATTTGTAACATTTCTTCTATCTTGTTATAAAGTCATTTAGTTTTCTTAATGGCAACACTAAGAACGCCTCGAGAATTGGGTTACAGCAAAAAGCGTCCTTGGAAAAGGGCTGTATAAGGTGAGTTGACTCGGGACTGCTCAGTTCGATTCACTAAAAACTCGCTCAGGGCTTTGTGAACCGGTTCAATTAATCGAAAAAGCCAGACTCTTAAGACGTTTCGTTCACGAACCGTTGCCAAGGTGATGATCGCTGGAATGCGCGCGGAAACATCAAGACCGCCGTGCTGTGTTCATCCATCAAGATTGGCGTTACGTAGCAGCACAGCCGCTAGACATCCACAGTGTTAAAGCTAGAATAAGAACACGGGCATATTTGCCTCAGAAAACAACTTTATTTACGCTATTATTGTCAGTTTTGTATTGAGATCCTTTGCACGTGACTGTGAATTCAGAATGCCCGCGTCCACTACAGTTAACGTTAGTCTTAGTCCAATAATGAACACGAGCACCCTGAATCTCGCTGCAAGCGAACTGATGTTCTTCGCACCCCTCAGATCAACTTTTGCTAAGATCAAAACACATTTTCTGAAGCATCATACGAGCGCACACAGGCTCTCAGAATACTCAAGGTCACTCACCCTTTTTTCTGTCGTCTTTGCAGCTGATATGAAAACAGGAACACGAATGTGCGGGTTTTCTGAGGAGTCCAAGACGAGATGCTCGCTGTTCCCACCAACTTGTCCCGCAGGACGCAGTTTTATTTCCCGTCACCGGAGAGCTGAAGGTGGCCGATGCGCCGCCGTGTGGACGAAGCTGGAGTTACACGTAGCAACAGGTGCATTTCTGAGGGAATTGACTTCAATTCCTATTTCCCCCTGAGTACACTGAACATTTCCATCACATATCAAATTATACGTTGTGTTTAATAACGTTTTGTGGTGGAAATTAAATTTACAAACATTTCACCAAATTAAAACTTACAATATATACATTTGTATTTCATATGATCTAATGTACACTAAAAATGTTTTGCTACATAATGACATGGTTTTATTTATTAATTAATTTAACACCAATTTTAGATGTAGTAATTAGTCATTTATAAAGACATAATGTTTTAGAAGTCCATTTTAATGTTATATTTATTTATGGATTTCCTTTTGAAAACGAGCACAGTTTTAAAATGCATGTAAAAACACCATTTATTCCATCACCATAAAAGAGTCATAACTATATCAATCAGTCTCAAGTTGGATAAATATAAGATTAAAATATGCGTGCAAGTTGGTGTATGCATTACGTGGATTTGATTACATGAAAATAATATTAAAATCATTTGTGAATCAGTCTTATTCGCTGAAAAACTTACAGGTTACTAACTTTTCACTTTGAATTTTGATTTTGTTGATTACAATTTATGCATAGTTGCCCAAAAGATGTCTGGCTCCCTCACCTGTCCAGGAAAACAAAACACAAGTCACTTTTAGGCTTGGAATACAATTATTAATAACATTTTACAAACTGGCTATTTGACACCAGTAACCCTGACTGTTGTGTAAATTAAATTTCATTATTGATTGGTTAACGAATTTAAATTCAAGTGAACCAGAATTAGAATTACACCCACTAGAATATTAATTCAGATGCAATTTAAAGACTTCTTTTATTCAGTCAAAAATATCTTGGTCATGTTATGTTTCAACGTTTACGAAATTCTTAAAAGACACAAATGGAAAACAACAAATGTTTCTAAAAAGGGCCCACAGCTGGACACAGTTTTTTTAATGTTCCGAAGCAATATGCAGTAACACTATTATAAATTCTGCATTATTTCTGATAATATGGACAGAGCCCGTGGAGAGCTTAACAAGACATTTGGCAAAGTTGTCAGTCAGAATTTCACAAATGTCACGAGTTTATTACAGTGTTTAATAAAAATGTAAAAAATAGATGTTTTGCATTACATCACTTTCTCAGTAACGGAACCCCTGCAGTGAATGGGTGCCGTCAGTAAAATTAAATGACAATAATCCAAGTAATCTACATGACTCCAGTCCATTACTTAATGCCTTGTGAATTTTTTTTATAATAATAATGTAATAATAAATACAAGTCCATAATAAGCCCCGCTGTCTTCTGATCAAAATCCAAAGACGTATTAGTTTAGAAGCATTTAGATGGTTGCTTGCACAAGGTCTGCGCTTATTTCCCTGCAGATTCAGAAAATGAGGACCGGAGAATGCAGTATTATGAATAAAGGAGCCAGCAGCTTTAAGTTAACAACCTTAATGACAGATTTATTACAAACATGCAGCTTGTAGATTATTGTGCTGTTTTTATCTTGACAGAACCCTTTCACTGCAGAGGATCCGTTGGAGAGAAAAATGAGAATATAAATTTCTTTTAATTAAAAAAAGTAAATAAATAAACATTTTGGTTGCCTGGGCGTGAGTATGTTTTCAGAAAACAACTATTTCTATAATTCGTGCTTATTTCGTAATTCACAAGATTTGGAAATTAAACAAATGAATCCTTTTTGAAACTTGATCTTAGCAAGTAGTGCTCTGCTTGAGAAAACATCACAAAGCAACATTCCTCCTAAATCTGTAGAATAAAAAAACGTTTCAAAGCAAATCAATTAAGACAGCCATAAATATTTGCACTGTTATCTTAATGTTGTTAGTACTTCATTTTCAGTATAACACCATTAATGCACATGCAACATCAGTAACTAGCTAAATTATTTAATCAGGGTTCATTTAGAATAAAGTTTGTATCTTCAAATGTCTTCACTGACTAAAACATTTGCCCTTTGACCCGTGACGAAGTCAATTTTGGACTTTAACCAACACTTTGGAGCTCGGTCAGTAACAGCACAGACTGAGTCAAACAATTACTTTATTTATGTTCAGGTAAAAACATGAACCTGATGCAGTAAATTATTGCAGATCTTAGAAACCAGCACATGAACATTGAGGACAGGAGAGCGCACAGCAGCACCTCCTCCTGGCCACAGACTGCAGTGCACACCACGGTTTGTTCCAAGCCAGCAGTGCAAAAATAAACTACAGCAAGAGGAGAAAACAAACAAAAAAAAAACATAGAAAATTAAAAAAAAAAAAAAAAAAAAAGGCAGACAATCCCACCTCAAACCGGGTGTGAAAACTGCATATAAACTTTATTTTATTTAATGAACTTTTTTTTTTTTTTCTGAAATGCTATCTGGCCGTGAAACCATAAAATAAGACCAGCCAATTCTTTTAAATGAATTTCTTGTGCTCAGCTACATTACGGGATTAAAGCCCGGCTTCACCAGCCGAGCAACTTCAGCAGGCCTATCATTAAGACCTCAAGTCCCCAGAAGTCCAGCAGAGGCACACTACTATAACCATATAGGAGTCTATTCATTCAACACAATGGATACATCTTTTCAACATGGAGCTGACACTTTATGTGAAATGTCGGCCAGAAAACAATTTCAACTTGGGTTAAAAAAACCAAACCAAAACAAAAAATAATAATAATAATAATAATTATAATAATAATAATAATATAATAAAGATACTACACTTCCAACACTACCCGCATTCAACCAACTGGAACTCTCTTACACGTTCAAAAATTCTCTCAAATAAAAAGGAGAAAAAAAAACAAAACAAGTGACACACAAGAGGAGAGAGAGAAAATAAACGACAAAGTGGAACCAAAATGTAACAAGACGTTCAGGGGTATAATACAGAACAGAGGGGAAACTGGGCAGGAGAGCACAGCTATTCTATCAAATGTGTCGAATAAGCAAAATCTGCAAATGTTTGTCTGTACAAATGATCTTTGGAGCTATAGGAACCCTCGCCGGCTTGATGGATGCCCCCTCCCCAACAGGAACACACAGTGAAGATGTCATTCACCAGGAGGAAAAAAAAAACATCCCTTTTTTTCTTGATACATCAGACAGCAACGCAAGTTTTAAAATGTCACCCAGGTATTCTCCTCTTTTTTTCGGCTTGAACATCTCTCAACTACTGATATATTTTATAATCTGCTCTGAAGTTTCTTTTTTAAACGTTTCTTTAAAAAAATGTTTTCTTCTCTCTTCTTTTTTTTTTTAATCTGATGAGTCGCATAACACCCTTTTCTCCCGGTCAGGAGTCAAAAGGAAGTCTCTTATGTTCTATCGTTTAGTTTCTGCAAGCTGCTTTTTCTTTAAACAAGTAGGCTGTACATATTTTGCCTCAATGTGGGTGTTTGTTTAAAAAAAAAAAAAAAAAAAAAAAAAGGAAAGAAAAAGGGCAGGAAAAAAATGAAAGAGGAAGAGGAACTCTAAAGGAAGAAGTCACGATTTGTGTGGTTCTGCAGTGAGTTGATTGAAGGCCATTTTGAGTGAGAGGGTGCAGGAGGTGAGATCAAGACAGATGGAAAGACTGCTGGCCCTCGCGCGCAGCAATCAACAGTTTCTCGCGCATGATCTCGATGCTGGAGTAATCCGGCAGTTTCAGGTAGTTCACACACGTCATCACCGACGGAAGGAAGTCATCCGGGTTCTCCGTCGACTCGAACGTCTTCCGAACGATGGTGAGGGGAGGGTTTAAACTCCGGAATCCTAAGAAGAAAACAAAGATGGAGGTCAAGCTATCCGAGCATCTCGCTGAAAGATGATTCTCTGGATTTAAATGGTTCCTCACCTCCGACAGGAAGTCTGGGGCTGCCTGTGACAAACTGCAGGAAAAGTCTCTGCTGCTCTGCATCAAAACTGCTCAGCACCTCGAACAGGAACCGCACTGCACGGCTACAGACAAAACTAAATCTGTCATATTACAGTGAAAAATGCTCATCATACACTGAAGAATCACACACTACCAGACATCCAATCATTAATAAAAGGACTGTCTGATGTCCTCTTGACTGGATCAACGAGTGTCGAGTCCTTCAGACTATAAATCAGGGTAGAAGTCCCATAGTGTATTGAGGCCAATGCAGGCGTGACTATGTACCTGTCATGTGTGTAGCCGTGGTCCGGTCTGCAGCACTCCATTAGTGTCTTCACATCCCAGGACTCTGACTTACTGCCACATAACAACTGATCCAGCTGTAAGTGGGGAGCAGATACAATTTTTTTTTTTTTAAACGATTAAACTAGATACAAATTTCATTGTAAAATATTGGAGTGGAAACATTGTTTGTCCATGTGACGAGTATTGCGATTGTGCAAGCTTGAAATTAACTAATGTGAATCACTAAAGGATGAACTACACCTCAGTGTTTTAGTAATCTGCTGCTCCTTCGGGTGAAACAGTTGACAGGAACGCTATCATTATAGAAACTACAGAAAACAAAAGGCTAATATTACGTGCATATTTATATATGTATATATGCTACAACGTTAAGTAGTCGATTTAGAAATAAGTCCATTTTCCCACTCTAATAATATTCTAAGAATATTCTGCAAACCATTGCTATTTAGCATTATATATATATTCTAGTATGTATTTGAAAACTTTATTTTCAGTTTTTAATATTTATTTTCCATTTTAGTTTTAGTTTGTCAATTTAATACTTTTATTAGTTAACATTTTAAGCTTACATTTTCATCTAACGTTTACACATTTATTTTAATTCTATTCCAATTAAAGCAACTGTACGTTTGTAGGTTTTTTACCTTAAAATATCAGCTTTAAAATCATTCTGATGGTACACTGATTTCTAATAATAAGGTAAATTGCTTCAGTTTCTTTCTCACATTTGTTCTTAAAATATGTACATTTGGTAAGCAGGTATGAAATTCACAAAGGCAGACAAAAAAAAACACTTTTACTGCTATTCAGCTTAAAATAAAACAAATGACAGCTCCAGCGATTACATAGTAAGAGCATTCTTTGCTTTTCTGTTTATAATTACAGTAGAAGTTGATTATTTGCATATGACTTTATTGAAACTATGAAGCTGACATTTTAATTACTGGCTTAAGTTACTGACGCATAAATGAACAATTAATGATCATGAGACTGGATGCAGTTCTTACATATCAAAACAATGTCTACTTGTGCGTCAGACGATTAGGTAAAGCTTGATTTTTCCATTCATGACACACTGTTTAAACTTGGCCTACGACTGAACAAAATCCTCTCATGTGCAATGAGAAGAATAAAGCCAATGAACGCAGCAGGAGTCTGGGCGCCTTCAAGGCTTGGTCTTTAAAACTAACTTGATGAAAGCACTGACCTCTTCAGGATAGAAGTACTGCAGGTGATGCAGAGGGAAGACAGACTCAAATCCTTCCCTAAATGACTCAAACTGCCGAGAGACGCCCTCATTGAGTGTCCAGTAGACCACCAACTACAGACAGATGGAACAACAGGCAGTAATGTTAGAGCGGTTTATTCAGGCTACATAAATGACGACGTGTCACGTTATTCAGTTCCTTACTCTGAGGTATTCCTCCAGGTTGTGTATGGTGACTGGCACGTCTTTGCCCCCTTTCTTCAACTCGATGTTTGGAAATCCAGGCAGAGTGAAGTCCAGGCCCAGATCTTCCACCGAGCAGCCATTCATGTTAAGACTCTCCAAGGCCTGCTGTAGGGTCTCCCGTGTCTGATACATACAGACAATGCAAAATCAGTCTACACGTTTCATGTCTCTGTGTGTGTGATGTAGAGTTAGCGGCCAGTGCTCACATGTGATCTGTCCAGCTCTATTCTCTTCTTCTGGCGGATGATGTCCTCCAGGTGCTGGATGGATTTGGCGACACCAGGGTCAATGTTGACCAGGTCATGAGAGCTGACAGAGGTCTCATGCCTCAGCATCCACTTATAGAACGGCAAACCTAGAGGCAAGTCCAACTAGAGACAAAAAAACACAAATCAATTAACAAGAATCAATGACATGATATTCTCTTGTTATGTCTGGAGGTATTAAACGATTGGGAAATCAAACAAACTGAGCTTCATTCCAGAAATCTGCCAGAGCAGGAGCTAATACTGTGTGTTTGTTGCATATTTTACCAGCAGAAGTTGTCACGGTGTCATATTTTACCATGGCCAAAAGAGTACCGAATAAAAATGTTGTTACTATATCTATAGAAGTTTGGAAAAACACTGCCAACTTCAAGTTCACACTTTAAATGAGTGAAGGACAGCAAAAAGCGAGTTTGTAACCAAACCGTCACAAAACCAAAAAAAAAAAAAAGGCATGGCATATGATGAAGGCAACCAGCATTAAGGTGCAATACTGCCATCTGCTTTGTTGGAGTGTCAAGATTGTTACTAAAAAAAAAATATATATATTTTTTTTCACCCTCATGTCGTTCCAAACCCATAAGAACTTCATTCATCTTTGGAACACAAATAAGATATTTTTTATGAAATTAGAGAGCCATCTGTCCCTCCACAGACAGCAATACAACTGACATGATCCCAGATCCAGAAACGTAGTTAAAAAAAACAGGTAAAAAAAGTCCATGTGGCATCAGTGCATCAACTTCAAGTTTTGCAACGACACTAGAATTAGTTTTTTTTTTTTTTTGCACATAGAAAACAAAAATAACACTATATACCCAACCATTCTTCTCCCATGATGTGCATCTACTGCCATTTTTGAGAACATTCCTGTGTAACCGTACGCTTTCTTCTAGGTGCAAACAGCCACAGACTACGTACATGCACATGCTTTCACCCGGATGTAAACAAGGCTGATTAAGTCAAATACGTTAAAGCTTGCGTATATGGTGCGTTGAGCATTGAGTTTTATTCGCGCAAGTATTCTCGTAGCAGCTCAAAAGCGAGGTTCATCCACAGATGTCACATGGACTGGTTACCGGTGTTTTTGCTAAGTTTGTGGATCTGGGATCTCTTCAGTTGTGTTGCTCTCTATGGAGGGACAGATGGCTCTCTGATATATCATTCAAAATATCAACGTGTGTTCTGAAGATGAATAAAGGTCTTACGGGTCTGGAACGACATGAGGGTGAGTAATTAATGACAGAATGTACATTTTTTGGGGTGAACTAACCCAATTTAATTTAATTATTTATAAATAAATGTGGAGTCTTTACATTCATATTTCCCGTTCTAATACCATGGGCTGTCGTTGATTTCAGTAAACTGCAACACACCTAATTTAACTAAACTGAGACTTTAATGAACAAACTTGAATCAGCTGATATTCGAGAAAGAAACAAAAATAGAAAGGCATAAAATGAATTAGTAGATTAGTTGAAAAAAAAAAAAATATTATTCTTGAAATCACGAGCAAGTAAACATACCAATCTGAAGTCCATGATCGCTTTAGCCATCAGTTTTCCAAGAAAACGAAACTTCATTTTGATCTTGGCGATGTGAGCTGGTTTGGTAGTGCGCCCAAACGGTACAGCAAACAACCCTCTGGAGCTGAACATATATTTGGTACCCTCCTGACTCCCTGCTCAAAGACAGACAGAGAGTGTGTGTGTGTGTGAGAGAGAGGGAGAAAGAGAGAGAGAGAGAGAGAGAGAGAGAGGAAACAAGCTTAGTGAACAGCAGTAGAATGCTATCTACATTACACTGGAAACAGTGCTTAAAATTGACAAACATATGACAGCTACCTTTAGGGTTGGAGAGAGTGACTTCCTCTCCTCTCCAAAGACCCAAATCGGCCCTCTGCAACTCCTGAGACACCAGAGCATAGAACTCTTGCGTAGGTCCGAGGCCTGTTCCCACCTAACACACAGACAGAAGTCAGGCATAAATCAAACAAGGTTGACAGAAACGTGGACTCTGAGCTGCAACCAATAGACTTAAATAACAGCACTGGCTGAAATAGACTCCATGGGCTAGTGAAATAACAGTGATGGCAAACATTCAGTATGTTTATAACGAGCTACCAGAACACCACCACATCCGTAGGGCCTCCCGTTTGTTACTGTAACACAGTAACGCAAGAACACAAACCACACGGTTGAAATCCACTGGCCAAGAATTTGTGTAGATTATGTTTCTGGCTTGATCATCAGTCATGCATACCTCGTTTTCGTATTGAATTTCCAGCATGGCTCTGGAACTCCCAAGGTCTTGCATCACTGACTCCGCTTGCTTCAGGAGCTCATCACGGTTTATCGTTCTCTATACATACAAACAAGAATGTTAGAGAGGTGTTTGTGAAAACATACTGCTGCTACGCCATGCTTAAACAGGAATTTTAGGGCAACCTTCTTCCTGTCGAGGCGTGGAGCGACACGGCTGTCTTGCGAGTCAGACTGGTTAATCTCTGGGTTGGTGTCGAGCAGGCGCTGCATGGCACGATCGCGGTCAAACGCCGTCACGTAGAAGAGCATCTGCCTTGTGTCAAACGGGAAGAAGAATGGACTAGAAAAGAGAAGATGAGAGGTGTAAAAACTAGACATGACATTAACACTACATGAAGGATAAGATGAAGAATTTGCAGTACCAGGTCTTGCCGAGCTCAGTGAGCCAGGTGGGGATGTTCCCTGTCATGATGACCAGTGGATCCTGCAACTGTCTGTTGGCCTTTGCTGTCAGTTTACTGTTAATAAACTCACCAGTGGGAATGATCTCTTTACATGCAGCATTCTGGGGAAAAGAGACAGATGAATGTCAAATCTACTCTTTGGTTGTGTCATTATTGGGTGAAATTCCCCACCAGGCTAATTTCTATTTGTCAGTTGACAAACTAATCTATTTTATATATACGTGCATGAGTATTTATATATACACAACATAATCAAGCACAATGCACATTATGTGAACAAAAAGGTTTATTTGGGGGGGTACTATGAATCATTTGACGGCAGTATTAATCACGCACATATTCTGATAGAGGTTCTGTTTTTTTACATGCTATTTGGTATGAATGGAAGTGTTCTTGAACATGGTACTCACATCATACAGATAGAACCAGTATCTACTGATGGAGTGCAGGACCCTCAGCAGCAGAATAACCTCCATTGAAGGATCATCAAAAGTTATGCCCTCTGGAGGATCACTAATGAGGTATGACTCTAATGGGTTTGTCACACTGGGACACACACCCTCTGAAAACGCACACACATACACAAAACAAATAGTCTGAATAAAGATGGATTCCAAGGCAGGTGCTTATAAAACTCACACAAAACTCAGACTTATACGGCTTATAGGCTTTCAGTGCACATTTCCCTACCGTGCCACAGTTCGTCCTGTTTCTTGGCATTTCGAGGGGAGGTTTTAGTGGGAGCTGTCTGTGCACGACCCCTCTTCCCTCCGACAGCGTCTTTACAGCCCTCTTCATCCTCTCTGACAGGCTTATACCTGTAACGCACAAACGGAAAAAACATTAACACGCACTATGAATGCAAAATAGTTCCATTAATAGGGTTGCAGACATGCATGGAAAAGGCAAACATTAGTGATTGCGTAGTTTCTGAAAGTGAGAGAACGGCGTGCAAGTTGTGTACCATATAGTGTGTGTTTTGGTCCAGATGCCAGCCCGTCCCAGAGGATTTGCCTCATCATCCGTGCTCTCTCGCTCTTCCTCGGCCTGTAAGCTGAACTGCCTGACGGCCTGATAAACAGTCATGTTGTACGGCAGCAGGTGCTCCCCTATGTAGAACTGCAGCCTGTGACGTACACTCCCAGAATTCAAGAACTGGGCAGCCTTTGGGAAAATGGATAGAGTCCACAACATTACAAAAAATTGCATACTACACAGAATGCCATTTTGATCACAGTCACTAAGTAAATATTATCATGAAAACGATCATATGTACCAAAGATTCATCAATCTCATCATCAGAACCATCATCATCACTGTCTTCATCTTCCTCTCTGATCCTTCCATACCCTGCAGAGACAGCAAGTGTCAACCGTCTCATCTGAGAACTCAGAAACCAGAGAACTGAGAATATCATGTTGAGATTTGTGTGTGCTTACCTCTAACCACAAGGTATCTCTCAATAGCTTGTACCAAGGCCAAGGGGTCAATTTTGACCGGCCCGCCCTTCCACTGCTTTACATTGGTGCAGTCTGGGTGTCTTTGCAGCTGGCACTTCAGCTGATGTGTGTTGAAGAACTTAAGAGCTTGTGAACCCCTGCAAACAAAATACCATTGGTACCATTGACCTTAATGAGAAGTGGTTATATAGCGTTCGAAACAAAGAGAAGGTTAAGTTTAATTGTAAATGGCAGACAGGTCGTCATTGGCTAGTGTTTGATAGTAAAAATGCGGTCATGTTTTGTCAGATTTGCCGTGAGTTCACAAAAGAAAAAAATGAAACTAACAGTTTCGTGGTGGGGACCAGTAATTTTATTTTTTGTGTTGTTCATGCACTGTTAATAAAATGATAACATTTTCATTCAGTGGCATTCATAATCTCTTATTTTCACCACGTAAAAAATTGTCTAGTGAAAAATTCTGATTAGCTGGTAACTTCAGAAAGTCACTTTGGTCCCTTGAATATAATGTACTTAATATTTTATAGATGTGCCTATTGTATTGTTTGTTTAGTAATTATTGATGTGAGACAAGTTATATATAACACAGCTAGTGCATTAGAATAGTGACTCCTTTCTATTTTTCCAGAGGCCTATTTGAACTCCCAAACTGATTTATTAATTTTACAGAATGGCACACAAAAGATTAAGGTAATATAGCCTATTCAACCTAGCCTACTGCAGTACAAGCTGTGATTTTGCTGCATGCGACCAACTCTGCCAGTATGATAGCACAGTCTGCATACGCACACTTCCGTCCACGAGGCTGCGCAACGTGGAAAATGAAGTATACCCAGGCTGACTCATGTGGTGTAAAACCGGCATAACAAGCACATCCGGCTGCTGCTCACTCAAAACCGCCTGTGATATGCTGTGAGTGATTGCGTGTTATCTTGAAATCAGATGAGTTATGCTCATCTCCTGTCCTTAAAAATATAATTGGCTGAATTGTATAATCGTATGCTGGATTAAGATCGGTTGGGGGGGGGGTCGAATCGAGATCGCAATCTTTTAACGATTAATTGTGCAGCTCTAGACAGCATGAGATAAAAAAAAGATATAAAAACATGCAGATTGCAGCCATATTAAATCTTTTTTAAAAACTTTTGTTTGCATCCATTAAACATACACCATGTTCGTATTACAATTTTAAACTAGTGTTTTACATTGCTTTGAAGCAGCAAGTTATCCAAAGCAGTCTTTTATGCAAATCATTAGGATATTTTGTAAATTTTCTACCATAAATATCAATACTGTAGTTGGCCAAATAAAACCATACATCAACAGAAAGCTTATTTATTCAGCTTTCAGATGATGGTTTAAACCTCAATTTAAAAAATGGACCCTTATAACTGGTCTTGTGGTACAGTGTCACTATAATCAAGCTGTTGGGTTGAATAAATAAAGCTATAAATATAGAATATGAAAGCCAAACTTAAACGGAAAGATAAATGGATGCATTTACAACAAGAGCATTAAAGAAGAGAGTACAGAGGGAATTACCTGCTTCCGTTGCCGTTCCCACTGGGAAAATCATGCACTTTAACAGGAAACTGTTCCATCTGACTAAGGCAGTTGTTCATCTTGTGCACCAATGCCAGCAATGGGCCATTCTCTATTGGGTCCAAACGTCCCAGAGGTTCCTGTCCTGGTATCTGAGCCACATATAACAAACAATGAGTCACAGGCTGATCACACCAGTAACTAGGGTTGTAACGGTATAACGGTATGGCGGTTTATTGTGATATTTTCTGAGACGATTATCATACCGTGAAAATCTCATACGGTTACAACCCTACCAGTAACTACTACAAACAAACAGCCCAATTAAAGAGTCAAATACTCTTTAATTGGGCAAAGCTGTGCCAATAGCTCAGTTAATAGTAATTATTGATAGTAGGAGAAAAAAAATCTGGAAAATCAGCACTGTGAGGGACAGGAAGCTGTATGCGTGTTTCCAAGTATGACTAACCGGGCAGCCGAAGAACACATGCAGGAACCTCTTGATTCTTTCGTCTCTACTGATAGTGTCCCGTTCACTGTTTGATGTCAGATACAACAACAGCTGCTTCACAAGCCCACTGTGCTGAATCTCAAAGGAGGACACGTCTGATTCAGATACAATACTGCTTATCTCCTCTAAACACTCTACACCGCTGTCAACCTGAAACATGTATAAAACACAACTTGAGAGAAAGAACACATTTCGCATATATGCTTCTCTCTTTAAACTGTACATATGAAAATGTGATAAACGGCTTCAAAGTGTTTCCTAACATGCTTATTACCTGCAAGTTCAGCTGCTCTGTGGCAGTACAGAGTCTTTGCAGGACATTCAGTGCAGGGTTGCTTCCATCCACGCTCTCAGAATTAAAGTAACGCTCCACAAACTTGCTGGCTTGTTCTTTTATCCAAGCCTTTATCTTATCCCTGAAACATTTAAAAAATGATCTCATTTATTTGAAAAATGTAATAAGTTACATAAAAAAAAAAAATCTTACATCGGAAATAGAAAAATATCCATCTATATATATAAAAAAATAAGACTCCAAACTTTTAAACAGTAGTTTATATATTAGTTTATCTCAACAATCTGTTGCCAACTTAATCTCATTCACATAATTTAAAAACAAACATGAACGCAACACAATTAAACATGTAGCTTTTACCTGTTGTTTGAAACAGAGTCCTTGGGCGGCACTCGTGCCAGACCACTGACCCCTGCAGTGCGCGAGGGCTCTGAGTTGGAGCTGTTTGTCTGAGTTCCCAGCTTACCCCAGGTCTTGGGATTCAAACTGGCCAGGAAAGAGGACTTGGGGGACTGTGTGGTTGTAGGACTCTTAGCTGTGGAGGAGACATGCAGAGTAAGGTAACAAGGCATTTACAATTGTCCAAAAAAAGATGGCACCAAAAAAGCAGCTGAACCCACAAAGCATCAAGAACTACATTAATGTTTCTGCTTAAAATAATACATCAAGCGTCCCGAGTACATTTGGCACCAGTGGTGTGCTACATACCCTGATTATCCACTTTGTCATCATCTCTGGGTGGGGAGTACTTGGGACGCCTTGGTCCTCTTTTAGGAAGGCGCTTTCTTTTCAGAACGTCACTCAACCTACTAGAGAACAGAGGTTCTGTTTTTAAAACTTTAATGGCAATGTATTAGTTACTAAGTCTGCAAACTATAGATCAGTAAAGGTGCATGTGAGAGTGGCTCTTTACCCCTGTGGACTGAGGTCCAGCGAGTCGTCCATGCTGTGCTGGAAACTAGGGGAGCCCAAATCGGGTGTGACGTTAGAAGCAGCTGTAGTGGTTGCTGTGGTGATGGTGGTGGTGCAAAGACTAGCTGTGCCGCTGGTGCACGCTTTCGGAGGGCTGGTGAGGAACACCTCGGATTCAGCGAGGTTCTTTACCTGGTGCATAACACCTAAACAGAACAAGAGAGAGAAAACCACAGTGTTGGGTGAAATGCATTATTGTAAATTAAAAGTATATTTTTATATACAGCTTTTGGTTTTTTTTTAGTAATCTTGCCACAGCTACTGAGATTTGATTCTTTGAAGTAATTTACGCAAAATATCAAGTACCTTCCCGCCTGAAATAAACACTGAACACATCTGGAAGCTTCTGCATGAGGATCTCGGCCATCTGCAGAGAGCCCACTACAATCTTCAGGTCCTGACTGGACAGCATGGAAGCTATGTGGCTACAGACAAAAGTAACACAGTTGCACAAATGAGTTCAGAATAAGTCATACAAAACACTTCACATAAGGAATGTATCTTTACTTTAATGTGCGGCTGAAATGGAAAAAAATTACATCATGAAACGGAAACAGGACAATTAGTGTCTTCCTGCTTTAAAATTTGTATTGATCTTTATAAAGCAAGCGCAAATTTCGTCCAAACGCTCACACAGGGCTCTACATTCACAAACTGACCTAGACACAGCATGGTTGCGCAGTACGTCTTTAAGCAGCTCTGCATCTGCGAAGTAGATGATCCGGAGGATGGCTCTAAGGCACTTGTGTCTGACGGCAGGCCCAGCTGAGGAGCTGTACACCTCATACAGAACCCCAAACAGAGTCTTTATGAAGCACTTGGCCAGCTCAGGGTCCTCTTTCATCAGCTGAGCACGTGCGTCTTCTCGCCGCACCTCCAAGTGCCCTCCTGTGAAGACAGACACAGTTATACTCCATTTATTGTCCAATATCCTGTATAATTTGGTAATGTGCCTCATTTGTGGAAGTTCCCTGATTTCATTGTGTGTTGGCTTTTCCATTGGTCATAATTATTTGACAGTAGAGGCTGTAATATTTGCTTATTAAATGGCACAGATTGATGCTTTGGGGACTTTTCTTTTCCCATTGCATTTGCATTGAATTATGTGATTACAATGAATGGTTTTAGTTATGTACACTTGTCTAGTCATTCACAAACTTTGGCCTTGAAACACTGCATGTTTGCCGACACCAGTTTCAATCTTAAGATTTACAAGTTACAAAGTTCTTGCCTTATCTTTTTTTTTTCATATAAAATAGCAGGCTTTTGAATTGCAGATCATATTCAAAGTTGAAGGCGACCCCATTTGCCATAACAAACATGAGCTCCACAGAAGACATGAAGTAGATCTTAATATAAATTTCATAATGTTAATGTGCACCGAGTTAGGGTCACAAGTGTTAATAGCTTATCTTGCTTATCTGATTTCTTGCTTCAAAAGTCAATTTCTTGTCCTTCATCATCTCAATTTTACAATTTTAGTTATTGATATACAAAAAAAAAACACCTCAAACTTATAGTTTACTACAAACATGGGAAGGCAAAATTGTATTATTATGTACTCTATTATAAGTGTAGCTTGTGCACCTGTGTTGGGGTTGGCCAGAGGGTTGGGTTTTCTCTGAATGGCACGAGCAGTGCCAGTGTCTTCATTTATCTGCTGCATAGAGTTGAAGTCGATGGTGTAGACGCGGCCAAGAGTCGACAGACTTATCTCGTCTTCTCCGTTCTGGTGTGCAGTCTAAAAAAAGTGAGCAATTAAGATCAAAAATCTTCTGGGCGCAACTTTAGCTACATCTTCACTGCATGAACGTACTTCAATGATGCGGCTGTCGATGCGGTTGTACGGGTGCCACAGGCCTCGGTCATCCCTCCACTGCCAGATGGCACCCTCTGTGGTCTGAGCACTGCCTTTCTTTAGCATGGCATCGACCGCAAAGATGCCCTCTCTAGGCAGACATGGCATCAGCTCACTAAAGCAAAGAGATAAAACACAGTGATCAAACACACTCATTACAGCAAAGATGACCATTTTCATTTTGGTGTGAACTAATCCTTTAAGCTTCATAATTCCTCCGTTCATTTCGAGCATGTTAATCAGATGTCACTGACAGAACCACACAGATTGAGGAGATGTTTCATATACCAGATGAGTGAGGTGAGTTCATAAAGCTCTTGGGGGCTTCTGGGAACAAGGTCAATCTGCTCTTGACAGCTCCCATTAGATGCGCCACAGAGCAGGAAACGCAGGGTCTCTGCTATATCTATAAACACGCAAAATGCAGAGACACTCAATATAGATTTGAAACGGGCCACAACAACAACCTTGATCTCGAACATGTGCAAAACAAACTGCTCTTAAGAATCAGTATTGGGGTTCCTAATACAAACAGGACGTGTGACTTACTCTGTTTCATGAGCTGCACGGCCAGGCATGGGCAGTTGGAGCACATGAGAGAGAACATGCGCACTACCATGATGAACATGCCGGAGCTGAGAACGGGTGGAGTGAGCACCAGCAGCTGCTGGATGTTGGTCAGCAGGTCCCGTGATGCCACCTGCTGTAACAGGTTCTGTGACACAGTGACACACAGGGCAGCGGTTAACGAGGTCACACTACATGCACAAAAATGTTTTGCATACTAATGTAGAGACGAAAAAGGCTAATTCACAGCAGGCAACATGATAAATCATAACCTTTTGCCTTACATTTCCCTTAAAATGAACCATTAACCAAGCTACATTTATTTGCTCAAATAGATCAGACACAGGTTTAAGATTAATACGATTTGCCAAGTTTGTGTGCGCTTAAGCAGTCATTTCTCACCTCCTCATGCTGAAAGTTATCCACCAGCCTGGCAAAACAGAGACAAGTGCTTTCCACGGATTTTTTATCCTGTAAAACAAAAAAAAGTCATAATAAAAATGCTGATACATCTGAAGTAGACAGTGTTGATTTTAAGTCCGGCATCTGAAAGTCAAACAGGTATGACTCACACCAATAACACTATGGCAAATATATCGCTTACGTCCTTGTGGGGTGTTTATGTTTGTGTTACATATTCAGACACTACATCCGTGCATCTGCTCTTGTAAATGTGAATGAGATTGCGGTTTCAGCTCATCACCTGGTGTGTGAGTCGCTGAGTGAGAAGGGGCAGAGAGTCAGCCACGAAGTGAAACTCGTCCGGCGTGATGCTCTGACAGCAGTTAGCAGCGATGGCTAACGCGTTCCTCTGAGCATTGATGCTGAAGAACTCCAAGTACAGCAAACAGTCAGCTAGACCTCCCTAGAGAGATCAAAACAAAACAGCACAGCCTTAGTAGAATGTCATTATCTATAGAGATGCACCGTCAATTTTTGGTCAGGCTGACATCTGCCCCGATTTTGACTCGCCAACAGGTTTCGAGAAATGCCCGACATCACAGGCGAATCGGTGCTCGTTCACGCCAGTGACAATCACACAGTGTTAACCATCAAAGACGTGATCTGAGCGCATCACTGATGTGTCGCCGACACCTGTGAGATATTTGGCATGCTAAATATTTGGCCCTGCCTGCGATTGAAAATCATGCCGCGTGAATGTGTTCTGAATGAATAACATCAGCGATTACTTACAGCCAATGAGAGAGGGCAGCGGGATGTTGGGGGAGGAGTTACGAAGGTATAGAAGGTAAATATCGTCATCTATAATCTTTAATTATTTTGTTGTGAGAAGATCCTGTAAAGTTTAATCATTTATTTTATTATAAAATTCAAAGGAATATTATATGCTGTCATTACAGCTCTTTAAATAAAAAAAAGAATCGGAATCGGCAGTTTACACTTACTGTAAAATCGAAAAAAAGAAATTTGCAATTGGTGCATCTCTAATTTTCTACAATAAAATAAAATGTGGTACACCAGAACAGTTTCCACGTTGAAAGCACACCTGTGTCCACACATCTACTCTCAACTTGTTCAATTTAATTCAGTTTGACTGGTGACTTATATTGGTTGACACTCAGAAAGCATCAGTACTCACAGCCTGTAAGATGGCTTTGCTGTGCCTCCGTGACAACATCTCCAGGGCGGTCAACGCTTGCTCTGCCACGTCAATAAACTGTATTACCTGAAGCTGTGGACACAAAGGAAACATCAATTTAAGACAACATACACAATGACACCTCTTCGAAATACAATGTTTTTAATGAGTGGCTAACTCGCTCATATATGACTCCCATGAAGATGGCAAACACTGACTATGTGAATGTAAGTGGATATTACTTGACGGTGGTTGTGCTGTTGTAACCCATAAAAAGTGAGCGGAGCTAAATTGTCTATATTTATACTATTATTTCAAAAGAAAAACCTGTTTCCTTGATATGGCACCTTTAATTATGTCATCCACATATTTGGCAGCCAGGTTTCAAAGGAACGGTGAGGTGCAATTTACCTTTTCCAGGAAGACAGGGATGGCGTCTACCACCACAGCCGAGGAGCGTGGCAGAGCCTCCATCATGTAGGTGAGAGCGCGAGATGCATGATTCATCTGAAAAAAGGACACATGGGGTGAACAGTTATTTCGTTGTTCTCTAATTTTAAGTGTTAAAATTGAATGACTGAGTCGATCATTGCCAGGTGATAGACTCACTGGCCTTGATTGACTCGCACAATGTTCTGACTCTGCATGGACACATGCACCCACTCACAGAAGCTCATAATACTCACAATATCAAAATTATGCTCCATCTGTAATAGCGTGATCTGCAAAAGGAAGACAAGAAGAGAGTAAGATGTGAGGGTAAGAAGAGAAAGGCAATGAAGGATGCTTGACTCCCAAGACAGAAAGGATATTGTTGATCTCTTGGATTATGGAATAAAAAAAAAAAAAAAAAACAACCCCAGGGGTATCTACAAGTTAGTTTGTTCTGTTTTTTCTGTTCATTAAGGGCTTAAGTTTTAAGAAGCTTTAAGATTTGGGTAGGGTAGGATACTGCCTACTATACCATTCTAAAGATTCAAATTACTGAAAAAAAAAAAAGGAAACAATTTAACTTCACAGCTCAAATAAGTTTTCACCAAACTTTAAATAAAATGATCTATAATCTCTCTATAACCAATAATCTCACATTTCAAAGGGTTAATCAATTATAAATGATTATATTCATGTAAAATGTATTTTCCCAAATTAAAAGGGCACGTCTGAATGAAAATGCTACTGTAAACCCCTGCATACAAAGGATTATTAGAAGGGAAGCCAAGAATCAGGAGAAGACATATAGACACCATATAGTGAACACTGTTAGAATTCCACAAAAGCAGATCAATAAGTAATAGTTTTGCATAAATGCACAGTGTTCATTGCTCTGAAAACTGAAAGCATTTTTCACTTCTATGGCCTAAAATTTGAATAAACAAAAAGTACCCCACAAGTACTTTCTGCCATTATTATTATTTTGTGGGTCATTTGAATAATTCTTTACTTCCTGTCTAATAGGGCAGTTCTCGGCCAGAATAAACTACTGTGTAAACCAGATGAGGTCCAGGTGAATTTCCTTACGCGGGCAGAGTACTCACCAGGGCAGGTACAACGCTCTTAACAGGGAATCCTCCCAGTGTCTCCTCATTACCCATCACTAGCAGCTGGCACATCTCTATAGCAGCCTGGAGCTGCTGGGATTCATCTCCTGTAGCCTGAAGCCCCTGCAGCAGCTGTTGAGCCTTTGAGCCTGCAAGTGCAGAGAGAGACAGAAGACGGACATGTGGAGCAGAGGAAATACTCAATCATCCCAAAAAAATGTCAAGGACACTCACTAGCGCCACTCCCGATGGTCCTATGAAACAGCTGAGACATACGGGGCCCAAATGGGCCAAACAGGTGAGGAGGAAGGCCCCTGGCCTCCAGCAGAGCTGTAGAGAGAGAGGGAGGGGAGAAAAAGTTTAACAAAACCTTACACACAACTAGATGTTTCAGTTCAGTTTCATTCACTTTGATGCCAAAAGATAAAAAAAATCATGCATTTTGGCAATAATTCTGTAAAAAAACCTATGTTTATAGTTACTAGCAGTGTTGTGTAAAGAAAAAATTGAGAAAATAAAATAATCAGTCAATTGTGTTGAGAATTGACCCATTTGACCAGATGTAAGCGAAGGGGGCAGCCAAACACATCCTGGGCACAAGATTATTTTAAAATGAATTTAAATGATTAAAGATATTCAATTATTTTTCTTAGATGCCATTTTAATTATAGTTGGCTAAAATTAATTGACATGACATACTGACTAAACTGAAGGATATCTTCATCTAAAGAAAAAAGAAAAAAAATACATTTTTATGTTTATTTTATTTTATTTTATTTATTTCACTGAAGATACAGTTATATTATCTTTACACAGTTGAACTTAATTAAATAACAAGTAGAGTACACATACCTTGCAGTCTTCCCATTTCAGAGTCATCTGATTCACTCTCTCCAGAGGTGGTCATGCCAACAGCTCCAGCTACTGAGCTAGACGCTTCACAGCAGAAAGAGAAAATCAGCACAGGAGGCAGAGACATAGAATAAGACATGTTATGCCAACGTTAAGACACGACCATTGTTCTCTTAAGTTCATAGTTTCACTTTCAATTTATAGTAAAATTTCATTATGCTCACCTGACGCCCCTTGTGGTGTCTCCTCTGTACGTGCGGCCGATGAATTGGCCCCATCTTGGTTGTTGTCGGAGTCAGCCATTTTCTCCTGTCGGCGAGATTCGGCTGCTCCGCGCTTGCCCAGGCCTGAGCCTCGCCGACTAGAAAGAAAAGAAACAACAGGAAACACCAATATTCTCATTAAAAAGTGCCATTTAACCATTAACTTTAACAAAACTACCACAGCCAAACAGCATAGAATCAACCAAACTTTAAAGACCAAACAAGTCTCTTTTTTACCAGGTTCTTGTTGCGTACGCCCTTATGATTTCTAAAATGCAGAAAACGCACACGGAATCTCAAAGTCCAGTTTAAAAACGGATGTAACCTACACTGTTCTATATGGTAAATATTATATCTATTAAAGGCTCTGAGAGTCACATGCATTTTACAATTTCCTGTCTGAGAAAATCCAGCGTCATATCATATACACACAGAAATGTAAAGCTAGCCGCAGCCCATCAAATTAAAAGTACTACTAACACTACCTTTTAAAAAATGTATACTAGTTTGCTTTTTAAGAAAGAAAATATTTATTTTAAATCCCCTTTATTTACCAAAAAATAAAAAGTGTTAAGATTTAATTTATTCAAAAACTAATTAAATTTGGGTGAAACTTATTTACTGTTTTTTATATTTGATTACTTGTGAAAAACCCTGAAACACAATTTTAAATAAGAATGGAATTGTTTTTTATATATTTTATTTTAGTTTGACTTTATTAATAAAAAGTGTCTTGGCATGCTTTTGTGTTTTGCTTTGATACCGAGAACCTTGGATTTTCACTGGTATTGGAACCAAATACAGAAATGTTGGTACCGTGACAACACTAGTTGCCAATATTATTTACATTTCTCATCCTCTGTGTAAATGGGGCGTTGTTAGGAATGGGGTGTTGTTAGTAAGGATGCAGAGTCATTTTATAAAATGATTAACACATTGTAATGTTTTATAAAACAAAGCAAAAATAACTCCATTTAATGAGGTCTTGTGTGTAGAGTTTAGGTTTTTTACAATGGTTTTAAATGTCAAGCAACCAATCAAGGTTTCCAAGCATTCAGAATAACGATGAACTGGAAGATCCAGTAGAGTAAGTAACCGAACAAAACGATTGCACATGATCAATTTGAATTCACTGCCAAATTTATATAATTTATATGTTTATCTTGCATGTTCTAGATGGCGTTCAGTACCTGGTACTGGCACAAGAGCCCGTGGTCTTCTGACGTGTGCTCCTCCGACAGCTGGGGAGCTCTGCTGGGGGAGACTCACTACGCTTCTTTGTGGACTTCCTCAAACCTAGAGAGAGAAACAAACAGCAAAAACTTAAAATAATCAGAACAGATTGAAAAGCTTTCCAGGATATCAACGTTAGTTCAAAAAAACCTGTATCAATCAATCACTAACACTTGAATCTGACCATTTGCTAAAACAGACTATTAAAAAACATTAGTAACAAAATACAAACTGCTCTTTCCATCTGCGTGTTTTACATCATACAAATCTTACAAAGTGGTCAGTGGAGAAGGCTAAATATTTACTATACTAATATTTACTGTACTACACATTTACTGTTCTCATCTTTATTAGAGGCCAAACATTAGTGGTTTTCACCATTCATAATAAGTAGGTTATGCAAAATTTGCCCCTATAAACCAAATTAGTCTTAGCGTGTATTTACACTAGTGCCCGAGTGCGTCTGACCACCAAAGCGCGGTTACTTACTAGTGTGAGTGCTCTGAACCGTGCCTGGGTGCTAGAGCACAGAACGGGACGCGTGATGTCACGTCTTTGCGACGCTCCAAAACCAAAAATTGCCATCCAGAAAGTAAACAGCGGTGGACTCTGAAACTGTCGCACCATAATGACGTAAGCGTGCTCCGAATGCAGAAACCCTATTTGATTGCAGGCCAGAGGGGGATTGGGGTCACAATTGTACTCTGGTACATTACCATCACTCTGTTCTTCTATATGATAATTTTCAGTGCTTTGCTACAATCTGTATTGTTAAAAGCACTGTATAAATAAAAGTGACTATATAATATACTATATATATTTTTACAGGTCCTTTTTAAAAAATTAGCATATTGTGATAAAGTTCATTATTTTCTGTAATGTACTGAGAAACATTAGACT
>JAUYWG010000055.1:5175383-5233907 GCA_034779775.1 Enteromius afrohamiltoni
TTCTGGACACTGACCACAATTTATATGTAAAGCCTAACCTACTGCCCGCTGCTGTGTAACATCAGAGTAACTACATGATAAATCCATAGCAATTGTCTATAAAGTGTAACATTTTATTTACCAAAAAAGTGCTGTTAGTCCTGTTACACATTTGTACACTATTCTGAGGGGTGTTACATGTGTGTAGTTCAGAGGTGGTCGAAGAACACAAGTCAAGTACTTGAGTAAATGTACAGATCCATACTATAAAACATAACTCCAGTAAAAGTACTCATTTTTTAATTTTACTCGAGTGAAAGTTTTTTTATGTACTCAAGTAAAAAAGTACTGCAATTTTTTTACGGTCTACTTCATTTTATATAGCACATTTTTTTCATAATCTTACTGCTCAAAATACCTGGGATTTTTGACGAGCATGATGCAGTAATGTTTAATGTGAAGTGTACACTGCACTGTACCCAAGAGAAAACAGAAGAGTCTAATTTTCACCAGTAAGAAGTGTTTTGAAGCATAGGTTATTGTTTTGCAGAACGTCACAGAACGTTACATACGACATGAGAATAAGTTAGGAAAAACATTTGAAGAGAAATATTATATTTTCTTTTTTCTCAAACCTTGTCTGTTTCCCAGCCAAATGCCCCCAGAGGGCATTACTTCACACTTGTACACACAATTGTCAATTACTGTAGTTACCTGAATATCAAATCCTTTCTTTTCCCCCCAGATGTTATATATAAAAAAATATTTGGACATCATCTAAAAATGACTATAAATTAGCACCAGCAAGCTTGTTAGCTTTAACGTTAGATAACAATATTAGGAGCCATTTATTTTCAGTATATCCGTAGCATTTTAATAAAACTGCTAACATTACAGCAGCAGGGAATATGAACGTTCTTTGACTTAGAGACACTGATGTTGTTGTGTCTGCATTAAATTCTTAAATACTTAAATAAATCACCCTTTACTGCTGTGTAACAAACTGACAATTTTTACCTAAATATGATTTTCAGTTAAATTTTTTCAGTGAAATGTAGTGAAGTAAGAAGTACGATCCTTTGCTTAGGAATGTAGTAAAGTAAAAGTTTTTTCAAATAAAACTACTCCAGTAAAGTACAGATACTTCAGAAATGTACTTAAATACAGTAACGAAGTACAACTACTTTGTTACTGTCCACCACTGATGTAGTTACAGAAATATTACAGCTGTAGATACTATGTACTTACACTGTGGTTACATACTAGATACACATCTAGTTACTGTGGAAGTATACAGGTATTAGGGACACTTAATATAAAGTGGGACCAAAAAAAAAGGTCTTACTAGTGCAGTTTTGAAACTTGTAATTACAAGTTACATGTACTAGATATATTGCCGTGTGTGGTCGCTTACAGCTAAAACAAAATTTGAGCTTAAAAAAGCAGGGTTTCAAGCCCTCTTAAAAATAAATATTGGTGATTAACATTGGCTAATCTTATTGTTTAAAAAAAAAAAAAAAAAAAAAAAAAAAACCCAATTGGTGATCGCATCTGCCACAAATTTCATGATTGGTGAACCACTAGTTGTAAGGTTTGCACATCCCAGAGTGAGAAAAGGATTTCTCTATGCATAGATAATATGAATGATCTCATAGTGTGAGTGCGTAACAGGATCAAAAGCGGCATAATGTGTAATATCCTCCATATGTTCTGGGTTGAATCAATTTCATTTTTTGTCTGATAATCTCTAAAAACGACCCAGAGAGAACAGTTGTGTCACAGAAAGCGTGCGTGTCAGTTGCATCACTGGTGGCAGGTGCCTGAAAACTAAAGTCCACTTCTAGCACCCTTGCAGCTGGTGTTCTCCATGTGCACTATGTTGAAACTGAAGCCTGGATGTAGAATAGTTGAAGTGTTTGCACAGTGACATCCAATCTAACCAAAAGAGCCCAGCACTGATTACTTTCAAATGCTCCTTTTTTTTGGTGCACGTTGCACGTTCTGTGAAAAGCTTCAATCTTACGATTTACAACATGTTTTTAATGTTGAGCAGTCACAAGGTGTGTTACTCTCACAAGCAGTTTTAATCGTTTGTGCACACCAAAAGCAGAGCAAATACTCACATTGCCTTAATGCTCTAGATTACTTGTGGGGTGTTTGTTGTGTAACTTGGATGAAAACATTGTGCTATGCTCTCCTTTTTTCAGATGCAACCAGATGTCTCAAACTGAACATATAAATAAGGTCTTCACTGATTGGCTTGTGTATATCACGCTTTGTATCATGCTCTGGTGTCAACTACTGCGCCCAACTCACTTCATTCACATTGCTGGGTGCAAATTTGCATCTATTAATTTTTCATTAACTGTTCATTCTGCATAGCAATCTACCATAGTAATAGACAGGACAAAGACAAAATACATCTGTAATTCAAATGAGTATAAACAAACTATCAGACCTGACCTGTTCTATGCACTGGGTCTCTATGTTCTTTTTAGGCTCCTATTTTGTCTAACTTGGGAAGCCCACACCATGCTCTAAGCTTGTTAACTTGTTCTGAATTTGCAATATAGTAAAAATACATAAGCAGTTTGAGCACTCACTTGCTAGTTTGGCCTGCAGTCCGGAGGGCCCAGGCTTGGAGGAGGTCTCAGCCTTGGCCGATCCCGGCAGTGACAGTTTGGGCTTTGGCAGGTTGACTTTGGAGTTGAAGCGGGATGTCCAGTCAAACTTGGAGGTGCTAGCAGCCTTGCTCTGCTCTTTATCCCGGCTGCTCCTTCTGGGAGAAGGGGAGGATGCAGAGCGTGACCGTCGCGCTTTGCTCTGGTCCTTGCCCTGTTTTAGCCGGGCACCCTGAGGGGCACAGCTGTTGGCGCCTGTGGCGGCCGAGGAGGAAGAGGAAGAGGAGGAAGAGGAAGAGGCAGAGGAAGAGGAGGAGTCAGTCACGGTGCTACACCCAGCTTTGGCTGAGGCGGCCGATTTGGACGCCAGCTTGGTGGGTTTGGCTGCCCGGCTGGCCTCGCTGCGGGGTGGCAGGGGGCCTGCCGCGCTGCTGGAGCTGGGAAGGGAGGAAGAAGAGGACGACGACAACGAAGAGGCTTCTGCCTTCTTACGCTTTTGAAAAGGGGTGCTTGAGGCCCCACTGGGGCCAGGGTAGGTTGCGCTCTTCTTGCTCAGGGATCTGACAGGAGCCGGCTCAGCTGCTAACCGTCTCTTTTTAGACTTGGCGCCGACAGAGGATGGAGCCTTCCTCGGCTCTGTAACTTCAGGTGAGGTTGTGGGGGCCGATGTCCCACTGGATGAACTCTCCAAAAGGTGGCTGGGCACCGCTTTGGGCCGCTTTGCCGGGCTGGGCGAAAAGGTGATGTTAGGCTCTGAAGCTGAGCTGCGTTTGAGAGCACGGGTGCTGCTGCCCTCCCGTCTCCCCTGCTGGCCAGAAGTCCCTGCTGCTTCCAACTCTGGATCTAGAATCGAGTGTGAACCCACGGATAGAGAGAGGCTGTTCCTGCAAAAACAAACAGAAAGGGGAAAGACTTGAGTACCCAAGACAGAGCGGTCGTCACATGTTGAACTTGCGTCACAAAAGACCCACACGCAACACAGGAGAAAAAAGGGATACCTTCGAGAGGCGTGGCCACGGGTGGAGCCGACGGCAGAGCTGGGCGGGGCTTTGGAAGCCTTAGAATTAGATCTTCTATTTTCAGGTGGGGAATTTGCTTTTTGGTTTACTTGCTCTGGCTGCAACCTGGAGAGGTTGGGAATTAAATAGCAGAGAGCAGTGTGGGTTGGGCAGTAAATGAGGAACACCTCAAATTCAATTCACGAGCTGACTACTCGTGCAGTCCTACACACCCGTCAACTCAACGGCAAAGACATACACCAATCATTACCGCTTTCTATCTACACATTTGACACAAGTTGAGAGCATCACCCTGAGTTGGGCAGTAAAACTATTAGCCACTTGGCTGTGTCGCTGGAGGGCATAAAGAACGTGATTGAAAGAAAAGAAACAAAAGTATCCCCGTTATTGTCGAATGTCTGTGCATCAGGTATAAAAGAGAGACACACTGTCAGTCTTCCTTGCACTGCTATTCAACATGCTACTAAATCTATAGCACCATGGCAAAGGAAATTATATATTATTCAAGTTGAGAGTTTGCAGTGTGAATCAAATGTGACTAGAGACAGACTAGGCACCCTAAAATAACACACTGTTGATATCACATAACCAATAAGTCTGCATCCTGAAAAGTTTATTCTTATTATATAGTTATGTCTTGAGATCACAAGTTATCCGATTACACTAATGCTCAATATTTTGGTGTCAGTATTTTTTTTTTTTTTTGGAAAATGAATGCTACTTTAAAATATTCATATTACAAGGACATATAAAATCGAATAATGCTATGAAAATGTATATATCAATTCAATGCTGTTTTTTGAAAGGTTCCCAAAAAATATTTTGTAACACTGGTCAATGTGTCTGTCACATTGGATTGATTAAAAACAAACACAAAAACACAGCTTCACACAGGCAGAAAATTTTGTTTTTTTTAATCAGATATTCAATTATTAAAGAGCAAAAGAATCCAATATTTTTTACTGAGATTAAAAATTGTTAATGGAAAGGTCATGCGACCTCAACATTGAAACTGTTGCACAAATAGAATTCTGCAGGTACGACTGCTCTACATGCAAATAAGCAGATAAAGGTAAACGTACAGGCCTTAACTAAGAACGTATTTTGCACTTTAGCGCAACGTTTTGCAACCGCTTACCTTCCTGCAAGTGTGTGGTCTATTGGCTGGGCCGCGGCTGTGTTCCTCTGTGAACGGCGCAGTGACCCCCCTGGATTGGAATTAGGCCGGTTGGACATTGGCACCTCTCTCCTGAAGGGACATACCCTTTCTAGACACTACCATTCACTGGTTACAAAACATAAAAAGAGAAAAAAGTAGGGTTAGCTTAGATTTGTGCTGCACGATTAATCATATCGCAATCTATATAGCCATGTCAGGCTTTGCTATTACGTTACAGCAAAAGTTGCGATTATATTAAATAAACAAATGCATTCATGGACATAAGACATTGATTCTTGTGTTCACACCAGACACCAATGAAGCATTATGCGCGAGCAATTTAATGTTAAGTCAATGCAAAGACGCAATTAAACATCCTGCAGTGCAAATTAAGTGGCGCGTTACACACGCCGGTTTTACTGCACGCATAAGCAGAGCGTATGCAGAGAAGCAGCAGCGTGCGCCAATTGTGCTTTCATACAGGCAGCTTGTACTGCAGCAGGCTACAGACAAGCATCTTTCTGTCGTATTTTCCAGTGTTCCCCGAATGCTGTGTGCCATGTGCTTTGATTTATGTCATTTCTCTGCACCTGCTATGCACTTCTGCGCCGCCCCTGTGTGCTCTCATCCGCTAACATGGGCGCCGAAAAAAAAAAAGAAAATATGCGCTGCTTACTCCCTGCTGACGCACTCGAAATGTTCAAGCGTCCAACTACACGCGAATAGCGAGATATATATTCGCCCAAGTCATCTCAGGTGTGAACGCACTTTTAGCAAAGAGGGATTTGAGAAAATATTTGTTTTATTTATCTGTACTTTTGACTTTTAAAATTAATTTTAATGTTAACTGTTAACAGTAATGTAAAGATGTTACTGTTATTAAAGTTTTAATTTGTTGTCGCTAGATTGCACTGTATACTGCATCTCACTTGAGAAATACAGATTTCAGCATTATTAGTAATCTGTGTGTGCATTTTCCTTTATAACACGCAAGGCGAGTCAAACCACTTATATATCGTGTCAAAAATGGCAATTTTGACCTTAATAATCACAATGTGACATTTTTCCCAAATCGTGCAGCCCTAGCTTAGATGCATTGTGGGAATGTTCTCAATATTCTTGCGAACCAATTTTGGATGAAAGCCATTCTGTACTTGTATCCACCAGTCAGATACATATGGACTATATCTACTGAACTGGTGAATAATGCAATCTTAATATCACTGTAATAACCACACAACCAATTGATCAATTCATCTCCATTCTGTCTGGTCCAAACAACCATGACCAAATGCACCATGTATGAAAAGCCAAAAAGAACCCAATATCATCTTTCGAATCACATACATTGAAACCGCAGCACATCCGTGGCTCCACCACTTGTAACAGATCAATAACCTTACTCACATCTCATATTAACATACGCCACAGCACTACTGCACAAATCCATGAAGAAACCAAGAAAATGAAGGAGGGAGAGAGACAATCAATAGGACAAATGCTTTCTGAAGAGACGCTGAAGGAGAAAAAGGACAAAAGAATAGGAAAAACAAACGCTAATATGACTTACTTCTACACTGACCAATCAAATTTTTGCTTGATGGCCATTTCCTTAGTAATGCTGGCATCAAGCTTGAGGTGATTTTTTTTTTAAAACGGCAGCATGCTGGCCTGCATCACAACATGCAGTGAGATAAGACGCATCCTAAACATAGACAGAGGATAGCTGAAGGGAGGCCTTTGTGTCCTCCTCAGTTCAGTGGTAATGAACAGCACCAACCATCAATCACTACGACGCCGCAGAGACACACAATCCCACCACACCTTTATCTGGCGAGTATGTGAGATGGTGTCCTACGGCACCATCATTTAAGTGGGGTACATGATTATGAGAGAGAATCTAAATGAAAGACCATAACAAATGGAGTCAGTGAATAAGACTCGTGTCTTTATCTGTCACACAAATGCAATATATTTGTAAATGATTATATTTTGGAAAATATTTGAGATTCATGCGTGTTGAAAGAAGCGTCTGGACAGTATGTGATATATTTCAATCAAAACTAAATAAAAATTAATAAATTTTAAATGTTTTCTGCCCAATCTTATCCTCAACATCACCTGTATAGATAGTGCAGTTATTATGTCAAAAATGTTCAATATTGTATCTTCTAAAGCAACTCATAGCACATTTCTAAAAGTATTAGCGGTCATTTGTAATATGTCACTTTTCTTTCACCCTACCATGGTAAGTAAGTAGAGGGTAAACATTCTTGCCATTGCGCTCCTGCTAACAAAGAAAGTTTACAAAAAGACAGTAATTTAGATAGATGCTCTGCATGTTTCTAAGTGAAGCACTGAACTGTTTATATTTACACACAAGCAGTTCATGTTCCAGTGTATTGAATTGCTCGGGTAATGTGAACACTATTTAGAGACAGACATTTTCAGCATTTTAGTACATTCGTAATGAGAAGCGTTGAAACGTGGCCAGCTAAACTCAAAAGTCTCCCTTTATTTTCCCACTAAAATAAAAGCTAGAGTTTAAGAGAGAGACTCTTTTAAACTCTTAAGGAAGAGTTGGCAAAATGTTGGCATTTTGACCAGCAGTGTAAAATATACAAGGAAATAGCAATTGTATTACTTTATTGTTATATTAAAATTCCCTAAAAAGTTCCTAAAAACCCCAGTGTGAATGTGATGTGGACTGAGACACTATCACAAGCAGAGAGTGATTTGAGCCCACAGTAAACAAATAGGCATTTCTTACATAAATGTGTTTTATATTACCGAAATATTAACTTAATCTCAGGGGGCACTTAAACTGTAATATATTTTTTATGTGTGAGAGATTTTGCTGCAGAAAATCTTTGTTTATTTCAAGTATACGCAGACGAGACAAGATACTCATGCACAATTAAAGCATCAGCGATTACGAAGCACTACAGCTGTAGTAAGCATTATTAAACTAATTAAAACCACCTAAATAACCTCTAGCAACATTTTGAAAGCATGCCAAAACAACAATCATATTCACCACACGACAGCAAAAAAAAAATGCTGCAAATTGTTCTGCAAATAAAAACCATGAACCATAAAATTACAAAATCAGCCTAAACATCAGAGTATGGTGGTTACTTTTAATTAAGAGTTTAAATCGAAACTTGTGGATGCCAAAGATTAAATGTGATCAACTAATTATATTTATATCTACCAAACTCTTGAAGATCAGGATTTTTTTTTTACTTATTATAAAACCCTGACAATGCAACCAATTCAGTTTTTCTAAATATTTTAAAAACTCAAACACAAGCCTAACTGCTAATGGTGTTCACATGCCGAGCAAAATGTGTTTTTAACCTTTTCCTGATAAAAGGATAACATTTGCATATTGTTGATTTATTAGGGCATAAACTGTAAAAACTGCAGGTCATTAGTCTCAGAGGGCTACTCTCAGAATAACTGCTAAGTTAGTCAAAACTCAATTATAATAAATCAAAAAATAAACAGTAAAGGGCAGTAGTGTATAATTATTTGAATGATTTCAATCCACCGGAAACACTGCTGAGCTTTGAGAAAAAACTGTGGGTGTTGATTCTGACAAGTGCTGCTTTGAATCTTTTGCCATCTATACATAACCGGATATTTTCGTGTCTGCCATTGAAATAGAATAAAAAGATCCTTTCGAGAAAATACTCACCTACAATCTAAGCTAATGGGAGGAAATTGTGAAGGCCGTGAGGGTCCCCGTGGTACGATAAAACATTAATAGTAAAGAGCTGTTGCTAAGCCACATACCACAAACATAAGCTGGAGTGGAAAACGCATACAGTAGCAGGTACGAAAGTGGGAGGTCAGAAGTAAGTCTGGTTCACAGGAATCTAGAAACACTGCGTCGCCTGACGAGCATCCTCCTGCTTCGCGTCACCAGCATTTCACATTAAAACTCGTCTTTAACAACAGATTAAGTGAATGCACTTAGATATAATTACTGTGATTATTTTAATATTTAAACATTTAGTTTTGGCTAAGTCTCACTGCTTTTATCCTCTCATATTAGTAGCCAAATTAAAGATGACCTATTAACTTAATATACGCTTCTGGTTGTCCACAATATGCGTCAAGCTAGGGCTTCTCGATTAATAAATAAAAAATAAAAACCAGGATCTCGATTCTAAAATACAGCAATTCACATCTGTGTATTTCTCTACAATTAGATCATGCACACTCACACAATAACAAAACACTATGGGCCGGTTTCCCAATTAGGAATTAGATTAAGCCAGGACTAGACCAGGGCTAGTTTTTAGAAACATGTCTTACAAACATGCATTATCTGTGAGCATTTTAAGACCAAACAATGGCTATAATGTATTTTAAGATATCTCAGTGCAAGCTTTTTCCAGTTTAGACAGGACATTTAACATTTATTTTAATCTAGGACTAGTCTTACACCCTGTTCAGGAAACTACCCCTATTAGTATTACTAATCAATCATAAATCCTGAACTTTTCTCATCTCTCTCATTGGCCGCTTTCTGCTATTACTCATGTGATGCGAAATGGCCCTTTCACACAGGATATGGAATATGCTGCGCTATGAAACTTATTTCAATGGCTTGCACACAAGCAAGGTTTGTAGCTGCATTGTCATTAAAGTTCTACATAGTTTAACGTTAGCGGTCAGCTATAATGCAGATGATTAACAACATTAATCTCTACAAACACCTCAAGCGTCACCTCAAAATAGGAGAGGTTCCTCTCTAAATCCTCAAAAGGTTTATAGGTTAGTGTTCTGTGCCATCTGGAGCAAAAAACACAGGTTCTATTTTTATTTTATGTATAATTGTTAAATGTTCTCTTATTTTATATTATGTTATAATCGTGCAGCCCTGCTTCAAGCAGAATCTAACGATGGAGTACATCATCATTTCAAACAAAATTAGCTCAAAACAGGTTTCAATGGTTAAAAACAGTGGAGACTATCCGGAAAACTTTGCAGTAGTTGCTAAAAACCTTTGATGGTTCTTGAAAAATTATGCAATAGGTTCGCCTATGACAAACAAATCATTTCAGGTTAATTTGCCCATTCAGTCCATGAAGGACAGACAAAAACAAAAAACTTAAGGATAAATACTATTAATACTAAGCAAACATTTACAGCTCTATGATCCCTACAACTTGGGATCAATTACAAATAAATACAATCTCGCATCCGCTGAACATTTTATCTGGTTAAATTTCCTGTTTCACTTGAGGTCAAATGGTTTTCATGCCATTTGAGAGGTTCATATAAGACCGTAGACTACAACCAATGTGGTACAAAACATAAGTCTACAACACAACATTTGTCTGGTGTCAAAGGAGGACAGGGATTTATGGACTCTTAACCTAGATACATTTTTCTTAGGCCAAATATATCACTTTAAATATGGATGCTCCTGCTGCTAAACACAGATCCTCTCGGGACAGCAAACTCAAACTCTAGGGTCAGAGTTGATTCATGGCTTGATAACAAATGACATTGGTCAAATGCTCCTCTGGCAACTGGAAATGACTAGTGCACTGAAACTAAAGAAAAGCACATTTCAAAATGCACAGTGGATACACTGGAAGCACACTATAACACAACGGTTAACAGGATTGCACTTATTTTTTTCTATTTTCATAAACGTTGAGGAATAGAATATGCATTTTTACACACATGCTCACACATTAAGAGGAATCATGCAGAAAATGTTATGGTGGTCCAATTTTGGAAATTTTATATTTTCTAGGTGGAACTTATAAGAAGATATATAAGAGAATAGATTCAGACTAATCAACAGCTTAAATATTTTCATTCTTAGTCCTATGCATGCACATTTTTTACAATCACACATGCTTGTCTTGCTTCTTGAAAGATCTGCAAACTTGATTTATACTACACAGGTTGTCATTTATAAAAGAAAGATATTAAAAAGATCCTGTTGCCTTATTTTAGGAAAATAAGGCAATAATAAAATAATAAATGAGGAAAAAATGACTGCTACGGTGTGTTATCCCACCCTTTAACCGTCAGTTGGCTTGCTCAAGGTATCACGTAACCACTGCAACGCATTCAAAGGCAGCATTTTACAATCAATAGGTTCAAACACTCAACTTAACTTTCCCAAGAACCAAACTGTTATTGCACAATCGTGCTGATGAAAAGAACAGCCCACGGGTTTTAAAAAAAATCATTTTAACAATCACTAACAAACTGTAACACCCAGTTCATGACATTCCCTTTTTTGGCTTCCTGTACCATTTTATAAATCTATCTGCTTGATTTTCAAATGTGTTCATCTAACGTTAGAGGGAGAAACTGTCTGAATAGGCTATTGTAATCAAATACTCTACCTTAATCTAAATATTTAGTCACTATGTTCACAATATCTATATCCGTTCCTCCCATTTTGCTTGCTTGGCACTACCAGCAATTCCATGCTGGGAGGAAAAACAAATGGCTTTAATTACTTTACCCCTGTCATAACTGACCCAGGATCAGCTCCACCGCCCAAATCAAATAATCAAGAAAACTAAAACTGGCCCTGAGGCCTGCTAAGAGACAGAATAAAAAAGCCAGAGCAATCCTTTGATACAGTTGAAACTGAACTGTCACTCAAAGTCCAAAATTAATAAATACATATAATTCTTCAAAAGGTCCTTTCTTCTATGTATCCATCAGGAACTGATTGGATCATGAAAATTAGTCACTATGATATGTGATTAGATTGCAGGGTTTGAAAAATAAGTCAAAAAGGAACGGTTTCAGAGGTGCTGCAAGTCATCACATTCTGATGAAAGATTAAAAAAAGAGCTCTGATGACCAAAACCAGGAAGCGTATTAAGGAAATAGAGCCAGTTCTGATTTCATGTCAACTTAACTAGAAACTCCAACTTGACAAATTATCAAAAATATAACAATCTATTTGAAAAAGGAGACTGCATAGATTATATTGCTTTTTTAAGTCGGTTAGAAAACCATTAACTCACTCAGGTAGAACTACCTCTTCAGATTCACTGAGCTGTGCTTTTTTCCCCCACACACACCAAATCTAAGGACTAGATTCCTAAAACACTAAAAACAGAATCTGAATAATGTAAAAAACAGTTTCACCTGTTAAAGCCATATATTCTGGATGTCAAGGAACTCAATTGCCAAACTACGAATGTCAATTTCCTGTTTAACCCCCATCTCCACCACACCTGTCCCTCACTGGACCCATCCTGTCAGCATGAAGGTAATGGCAAGCTCTATGCAAACTTACCAGCCGTGTGCAAATGCCCCAACCAGCAGCCTAGGGCGACAAGAAGAGGGACAATAATGGGGGAAAGAAGGAGGGGGGGAGGGTGGAAAAAAAAGTTGATTTTAGTAAAATGCTTTATTCCATTAAATGATGACAACGTAAAATCAGAAATGAATTAAATTACAACTGCAGACTAAGCTGGCAGCCATTTTGTTCAGTAATATAGTCAAAATCGATGTCATATGCTGACAATACACGAGATATTGTATAAAGACAAAGAACTAATTTTAAATGAAAAGACAAGTAGAAACACTGAATATACTTAGTTATGCTATATAACCTCTAGATGACTTAAATGATGATAAAAACAGTCTCTAACCACATTCAGCCACACTGACAAGGATGGGACACGTTTTAACCCATCAAACTTAGCTTATTTATTGCATTGCTAATTTCGTCTCTTCAGCTCACATCTTTTATGAATGCATTCACTATTCAGTTTTTTGTAAATACCACATATTAAGTAAGCTGCTTTTCTATGACTTACGAGAAGAGCTTCTTTGTGTCTGTTTTCATGCAAGACAACAACACTGATATTATAAAGGGGTATTTATACATCTATATCACTAACGTTTTACGAGTGAACATACGCATTCAATACAAACACATGCAGGCGAGCTGAATAAACGAAACGCGACCGCGAAGCATAAAAATAACGTTTAGGTCGTCAGCTCGCGAGGTTCCGAGAGTCAATCGTTAACAATCAAAATTGATTTTGGAAGTACAGATATGAGGAATATGTGTGTTCATACGAGACCACAGGCCTTCCTCCTCACAACGACACCACCATTAAACGCCACTTCAGCAATCTAAACAACATCCATGGCATTCAAACTACACTACGTCAAATATTGGACCCAAAACCTAAACATTTAACGTTATAAAACCGAAAAAGAAAAGCGTTCATATCGACCGTAACGTCAAACAATCGACGGACTGCCACAAACATGTCAAAAATACTCTGTGCACACAACTGAGACTACTACTTCCCTGAAGAGAGGGTGAGCTGATGTCGATGATTACGAGTTGAATTCCTTCAAATGACTATAAAAAACAAAACAAACCCATGATTTGATGCGATCGGGCGCAGCTTTGTGTATTTGGACTGTTGACATGAAAATACGACATGATTATGAAGGCCGTTCTCAGAACAGGCCTGACTCGATCCTTTTGTTTATTTTGCCCAGTCCACGAAGCAAGCTCGTATCGTCCAAAACCCAATCACTGTCCGTACACGACCAAACCACACGAACCGTCCACTCACAGAAACACGTACGCGTTTAGTTCGTTACAAATTAACAAAATACAGCGAGATAAGTTGATTTTCGCACTCCGCGGCCTTACACACCGGTCTCGCGTTTTGTGGCCCTGTATACTCGACTTGCTTATTCAAATGATCCGTGGTCGTCACATATAAACGCATAAACATTTAAAACTACGCTACCGCGGCTGCTGCGGCACACTACAGAAAACCACACACGATGTAGAGTGAATTAAAGTGAAGTTCACTGAGTCTGAGTAATAATCATGATCAGCTAACGCTAGCCATCACGCTAGCCATGCTAAGTTAAATAAAACACTCGTTGAGTCAAGTTACTCATAAACTAATAACACGTTTAAGTCGGACAGACAGCTTGACATTAGTTTCAAATGCTGAATAAGAAAAATCGTCCAGTTTTGTTTTAAGCTGTTTAAGGTGCTAACAGCGTTAGCATGGCTAACCGATGCTAATCTGTTGAAGGGACGAAGCGTGACAAGCGATTATCAACAAATAACCGGTCTTAATTACAACAGCAAAGGCAAAATACGGCATAGCGCGAACAATCATCACAATAGTACTAAAAAGGGAAAGAATGTACCGTTGTTGTCAGTTTTTGGCCTACATATGGTAAAGCTAAAGAGCAAAGCCGGTCTCCTGTCGACGTGTATGCGGGCAAGATCAGGTCAAAGTGACTGAAGACGTAAACAAACTACCAGCACCAGCTAACTACACGGATCAACATTTCACCTGAACACCACTGGATAGCACAGGAAAATCACCACTGGTGACGGATGCAGTATTCCTCCGTTTCAATCAGACGTTTCGTGACATTCCCAATAAATAAAGAAGGTGAAATAAACAGAAACTTGTATTCAGTTTTCAGTTCTCGTTACCTTCTTCTAGTTTATGGGTCGTTATATTATTATTATTATCTTAAAGACGGCCCATCCCTTGAAAAGCTAACAAAAACAACCGAAAATCAGTCGTCATATACGCTGTACTACTCGGGCGCTGCTTTTTCAGTTTTATGGTTATAATGTCCTGTATATATTTTTCCAAAGGGGGATGTAAACGACTCTCAATTCGCTCTCGATACCTCGCAAACGTTGTTAAAAGGATTCGAGTGGTTTATTGTATCTACCATTGATTACATTAATGCCAAAAGTGTCCTCTTTGAATGTATTAAACTAAAAAGCAAACAAGGGAAACAGGAAAAGGGCTCGAGGGATGACAACTGGAAACCATTTTTTCTTTCGTCTGGCTTTTCTCACTCATGTTTACACGGCTCCTGATTCACACGAAGGGCTGCGGATGCGCATATGATGCAAGACAATTCCCGGACGTTGAACTAACATGTATATGTATGTATTTCGGTGTTGTTTGTAATTACCTATTTGTTCCAGTGTTGTAGTAGCTGTTAGACACAGTGCAGCAGCAGCAGCTTTACCTTCATCAGCTGAGCGACCTGCGAACTGCCGCATCACCTCCGCTCCCACAGCTCTCCGCGCTTCCGCCGCGCACTACTTCCCACACTAAAGAACAACGATTTGCCACAACAACCGGCGCGGTAAAGCCTCACCAACCGCCGCGCAGACAATAATAGCGGCCATTGGAGTGACTGCAAACGGGTCGTTAAACCATTAACCCCGCGCCTTGTGAATACACCACTAGTGCATCAGCTACGTACATCAGGATTTCATAATATCAATCCGCCGGGTCGTGACCCCCCCACTACCACCATCTTAAAAAAACGTTCACGCTTACATCATTTTAAGTACACTTTTTAATTATTATTTTAGACTGTTTATCGTATGTGTTTCGGACAAAACAGATGTGAATACATGTTCAGAAAAACGATTTGCGAAGGGAAGGAGATCATTTTTTGGTGTGTCTGTTGTCATAGTAACCACTGAGCGTCTAAATATGGCGTCTTTGCTGAGTGAGGTACTGTTTGAAACCGCTGGACAAGGTCCACCTCCCTCCAAAGATTTTTACCAGTTTGTTATCACAAAAAACGAGGTATTTAGAAATACATGCAATTATTAACTAACTAGAATTACTGTAAGGGATACATGTTTAACTGTGGGATATGGTGGTCAATTTTTTGCATTACCTGCATTGTTTTTGATCAGAATTCCATCACATGGATTGTGATGTTAAATATCTTTCATAAGTTAGTTTCTTACAGTTGGAATATATAATAAATAGTCATATAAGGCATGATATTTCCTAACAGGTTATATGGAGGTGGTGGAAGATTTCGGTTCGGACTGAATTCAGAGGAGCACCACCTGGAGAGATAAAACAGTTCCATCATGACTTTTTGAATGATGCATGGTTGCAGGGTAAAGCTCCAGCTTTCTTTATTCATCAGCTAAATTACATGGTTTGAGATGTAACCGTGAATGTCATCATGGTTTTAGAGCAGCTAGCTGCAGTGTTTGGCACCAAGATTCTGGACTACACTTTGGCTCTGTGTCGAGGGCATGTTGACTACCTGGAACGTTTACCTGACAAGCTGCTCCTTAAAATAATTTCCTACATATCCTTACAGGACATTGGCCACCTCAGCCAAACCTCAAGCAGGTTTAGGAAGGTTAGAAAGATACACTGTCCTTTTTTTTCTATGGGAGTGAAATGAAGGTAGCATGTCAATCAGATCATATCTGTGTAAATGAACATTTCAAAAATGTATTTATTTTACTAGTGGTCACTGTTGCAGTATTATACATTAGGTTGTAACTTGTCCTTCATTATTTGTGCTACAGAAATGTTAGAGTACAGTGTGTATTTTTATTAATCTGTTAATGTCCAGGTGTGTAACTCAGAGGAGATCTGGAGGCAGGCTGTGAGGAGTAGTTGCGATATGATAACTGAAGAAATGGAGATGCTGGTGAATGTCATGGGATGGAAGAACATCTTCTTTAAGTTTTACTATAATAAAGAATGTGACAATGCACCCTTTCCTGCAGAGGAAGAAGATAAAGCCAGTACTGAAGCTCTACGAGTTATATAATAACTCAGAGTCAACCAAAAAGACAATCAAAAAGACAATCATATGATCTTAAAGTGTTCATTAATTTATCTATTTAAATCTTTTATGCTTGCAGGTATTTATAAAAGACGTTTTTAAAAATTCTAATTCAGACCAGTTGTGCTGTACTATGACCCCCAAAGTATTACATATTCAAGTGTTAATTTGAGATTTTTAATGTATGTAATGCATTATTATTCATGTAACTCGTAAGTATGATGTATTTTCATACTGTTTTGTTGCACTATAGCTTCTGCCCACTAGTGGTGACTGTTAAGCTCCTTTCAGCTACTGTAATTTGGAAAATGACCAGCAGATGGCGCAAGTTAATAAATTGGGAGAATGTGCAAACCCAATGGAACGAGCTTTCAATCTAGAGATGGTTCAAAAAAAGTGCACAGTAAACGATAAATCATTTAGTAAGATGAACCTGTATAGACACGTATTTCTATGCAAATGAAAAAGAAAAAATCATTCACTGAACATTAACCCAAAGTTGTCACTCCATATAAGCTGTCACTTTCTGGTAATTCATGACATTGACTTGAGAAGAATATTAGGTAAAAATGAAATTCCACATATTATTTTTTATTAAAATATTGTATAGGATATTTAACAGCTTTTAAATACTGTGTACTGATCATGAAATCCATGTCTTGTGCATGTTGTACTCATTTGGCCGGTGGGTCTTAATTTCTGACGCAAAAAATCCACTGACTCAACTACACTGATTAATTTAGTAATGAAACATCACTACTTGTGTGTTGCTCAGGAAAAAAAACTGTGGTTGATGAAGTTACTTATTGTTAACAACTAGTTTATTGAACTGTTGTATAAAAGTAATAAAATAACAAAAAAGTAACAAATTAGTAGGGTAGAATACATACAGATTTTATTATTTTATTATTAAGAAACAAACACTTGTTTAACATGCACAGACCTGTAAGGTTGTATTTTTACACTATAAGAGGGTACACTGTCACAATGAAACCTGTGGATTCATTGCCACTGATTTGAGAAGAATGGCCTGGTTTTCATGCAACTGGTTTTTGACTCAGAGGTAGGCTATAGCCTTTGTGGCTTACTGTCAGGGTACGTGCGTAGCAAAGCAGGCGAAGAGGCACTCGTGGTAAGTAGACATAAACTTTACTTCAGGCTGTTCACAGGACATGGATTACACAGACTCAATGTATTCATAATAACATTGACGATCAACACACAGGACAGAATATAGAGGGCTTATAAACACTAAGGGTAACTCGGGGCAGGTGAGGAGCACAGGTGGGAAGGGTTAATCTATCAACTAAACAAGAACAGGAACAAGATCGTATATGGACACACAGGAAATACTAAAACGAAACCAAAACTAACTAGTGACATTACGCCCCCCTCGAAGGGAGCCGTGGGAGGCCATGGCGGATCAGGAGTCATTGGAAGCCATGGCGGATCTGGAGCATCGGGAGGCCATGGCGGCCCTGGATACTCGGGAGGCCATGGCGGATCTGGATACTCAGGAGGCCATGGCCAAATTCCCTCCCTACCTTTTAACCCCCCCCTCCAAAAAAAAAATCTTGGGAAGGTTAGCCAACCATGGGTGTCCATAAGAAGTGTGGGTGTCCATAGGAAGGGCCAGAATTTGAGAAGCTCTCAGCGTGAGCTGACGGGACCGTTCTTGTAGCGCAGGCTCTGGAAGGGTGGTCTTGCAGCAAGAATCAGGAACCGGTATCAGGATCAGCTTTCCTGGCCGCGATCCAGGAACCGGAGCAGGGATCGGCACTCCTGGCCGTAAACTATGGACTGGACTCGGGATCGGCACTTCTGGCCGAGAATCAGGAACTGGTTTCAGGAATGGCTATCCTGGCCGTGATTCAGGAACAGGGATTGGAATTGGCTCTCCCGGCCACGATCCAAGAACCGGAACAGGGATGGGCACTCCTGGCCGTAAACTAGGGGCTGGAATCGGCTCTCCTGGCCAAGACTCTGGAACAGGGATCGGAATCGGCACTCCTGGCTGTAAACAAGGGACTGGAATCGGGATCGGCACTTCTGGCCGTAAACTAGGGGCTGGAATCGGGATTGGCACTCCTGGCCGTAAACATGGACTGGAATCCATGGGAAATCGCAACGGCACTCCTGGCCGTAAACGATGGACTGGAATCGGGATCGGCACTCCTGGTCGAGACTCTGGAACTGGGATCGGCTCACCTAGCCGTAAACTAGGGACTGGATTCGAGAACGGTACTTCTGGCCATGATTCTGGAACTGGATTCAGGTATGGCACTGATGGCCCTCCATACAGTACAGTTTTTTGGGGAGCTGGCACTGATCGACCCTCATACTGTGCCATTTTTGGGAGAAGAATCCGCCAAAAGGGCAAGACGAGAGCTGGGCAATGGATGACGGCCGTTGCTCGTGCGGAGCAAGAAGAGGAGCGAGTCCATTTAGGAGGTGGTGGAGAATCTTCTCAGGGCTGATCATCCTCTTCGGTTTGGTTAAGGTCGATCATTCTGTCAGGGTACGTGCGTAGCAAAGCAGGCGACGAGGCACTCGTGGTAAGTAGACATAAACTGTACTCCAGACTGTTCACAGGACATGGATTACACACACTCAACGTACTCATAATAATATTGAAGATTGACACACAGGACAGAATACAGAGGGCTTATAAACACTAGGGGTACCACCACGGCACCTAGCTCCCTGCTCTCCACCGTGGCCCGTCTGTCCACCGGCTCCGCCAGACTCCATCGTCCCTCCGGCTCCACCTTGGTCTGTCGTCGACCATCCATCACCTCGGGACTCCACTCCTCCAGCTGCGCCTCATCCCTCCGTCCTGCCAGCTCTGTCAGGCTCCTCCCTCCCTCCTGCTTTACTTTGGTCTTCTGTCGCTCTGGCTCCACCGCGGCCCTCCAGATCCCCGTCTCCGTGATGGTGGCCGGCGGCATCGGCTCTGTCTTGTCCCCACAGGTCCTCAGCGTCCACCTGGATCTTCAGCTCTCCGTCTCTGCCTCTGGCTCCTCAGTGGCTCCTCCCTCCGTCGGCTCCTCGATGGGTCGGCAAAATGGCTGGGCTCTGGGTCCCACCGGATTCCTCCTGCTCCAAGCCCCTCCTGTTTCCTCCCTGGTTCTACACCACCATGGAATCTGCCAGTCGTCCTCCTCCCAGATACCCGACCACCTCCAGAACCTCCTCCAGACTTTTTCTCGCGCCCTTCTGCTTGTCTGCACCGTGAGGACGTGGCTTCCGGGAGGGGGGGCGAACTGTAATGCCCCTGCACTGTCTCTGTTTATGTTTTCAATTCGCCAAAAACTTTTAGCAAACTCTATGCATGCTTTCATTTGTCTTGCACTGTGGAGAGGCTTCCGTTGGGCCACTCTGCCATAAAGGCCCGACTGGTGGAGGGCTGCAGTGATGGTTGACTTACTACAACTTTCTCCCATCTCTCAACTGCATCTCTGGAACTCAGCCACAGTGATCTTTGGGATCTTCTTTACCTCTCTCACAAAAGCTCTTCTCCACCGATAGGTCAGTTTGGCCGGACGGCCAGCTCTAGGACGGGTTCTGGTAATCCCAAACGTCTTCCATTTAAGGATTATTGAGACCACTGTGCTCTTAGGATCCTTAAGTCCAGAAGAAATATTTTTGTAACCTTTGCCAGATCTGTGCCTTGCCACAATTCTTTCCCTGAGCTCTTCAGGCAGTTTCTTTGACCTCATGATTCTCATATGCTCTGACATGCATTGTGAGCTGTAAGGTCTTATATAGACAGATGTGTGGCTTTCCTAATCAAGTCTAATCAGTATAATCAAACACAGCTGGACTCAAATGAAGGTGTAGAACCATCTCAAGGATAATCAGAAGAAATGGATAGTTAAATATATGAGGTTCATAGTAACTTAAGACCATGTGATATTTCAGTTTTTCTTTTTTAATTAATCTGTAAAAATATCAATAATTCTGTGTTTTTCTGTCAATATGGGGTGCTGTGTGTACATTAATGAGGAAAAAATGAACTTGATTGATGATTTAAAGAAATGGCTGCAATATAACAAAGAGTGAAAAATTGAAGAGGGTCTGAATATTTCAGTACCCACTGTATATATATAAATATATATCAACAACATCATAAAATGCATTAAACATTACATTACACAAGGGTTTCCCAAACTCATCCTAATGTGAGTGGGTTTGTGAATTTAAAATACAGCTAGTAATTAATGAAATCATAAAACAGTAAAATACAGTGCCAGATAAATGTGTTGTTAAACTATTGAAATATTAACTTTATTAGAGATATTTCTAATAAACATTTTATTTTGAGGGGTTTGACTGACAAAAAACCTTGTGAATACCTTCATTATGTAAACATGAACGTCTTCCAGGATTTAAATATTTTTCCCAGACTTCCAGAGTCATTGAATTTCACAGGATATGATGAGAACGTAGTGTTTCACCAGTGTTTAGTAACTGGCATAATTAGTTGTTGCTTTCATGATCTAATTGCTTGAGAGCTGCTTTTGCCCCAAATACTGAAATACTGAAGCCCAGTTTGCACATGTATTTACGTTTGTGAATATGGGTCAAAGCTAAACAATCTGAAACACAGTAAGATTATAAAATTAAAAAAAGACAAATTAATAAAAAAGGGGAAGCATTTAGTCACCGTCTAAATAATATGTAATTATGTAATCCATAAAATGTAAATGTAATCTGATTAAGAGCATTTTAAATGCATTATACTCTCGTTACAAGACCGTAATTCATTGAATCTAGTTACGCAATCCAGATTACATGAAATCAGTGACTACCCAGCACTGTCAATGTGCATTTAGAAATCAAACACCGTACTTCACTTTCTAAATGTATCTTATTGTGAATTTCCTCTTAATGCCAACTAATTTCTACACAGTAATAGTGATAGTCGCCATAGCAAACACCCACAACAGAATGAAATTATTCATCCGTGCTCATCCTTACAGAATTATCTACAGAGCCCAGAGCTTGTAACCGTTTCAAAACTGTTTGATAGGAAGCCCAGCTTTCCCTCTTTTTCTCTCCTTCGCTTCTCCCTCCCTTTTCCAACCCCTCCCTCCCATCTCTCTCTCTAGAGCCAGTACAGCAACTCGATGACGCAGCAGCAACAGAGGCCTGTGGAATGATTGCTGGGCTGAGAGAATAACAGAGAGGCGCTGCTTTGGCCGGCCTTGACACTCAAACACACACACACACACACACACACAGACACACACACACACACACACACACTCTCAACGGCACAAAGGAAGTACTGCTGAGAGAGAGCAGCTGATCTGACCCTGAAGGAGAAACTGTGCTGCAGAGTCTCTATCCTTCGCTGTCCTCTCAACCATGGCAGAACTAACTGAGCTCACCCTGGGCCAGACTGTTTACATCTACAGCTGCTCAAATATGGAAGAGGAGGAGGACTAGATCAGGTATATATCAGCCCCGCTCACTTGAAACTCTTTTTCGCTCTCTTACTCGCTCTACTAACACACAGAGAGATTGCGAGCTGTTGTCCATTAATGCTGACTAAAAAGATGCGCTAGAATTGTTCCGCTGTGGGACTGGCGAGTCGATCGAGTGGCCATGAGTGAAATGAGTGTGTTTGTGTGTGTAATCTAGTGTTGAGTATATACTGTGGGAATTAATCCAGACGCACGTTTCCAAAGACAATCGTTTGAGTGCGTTTCTCTTGATTACGTTCCAATAAAGGCGGGTCTTACTGTAATAGTGACATAATAGCATTGTAAACGGCATAAAACTAAATGTTACCTGCACTATAATCTAAGTATTATACCTTTAAATGGCCACAACATGAAATAGAATTAAAAAATCATGCATATTAAATATTTGCAGGACTGGATCACGTACAGTTCTTCTGCATGATGACCACCAGGGGGCACATTAGTGTGGTTCCTCACACAGACGCACATTTAATCGCCCCGACAGGGACCAGAGGAAAGACGATCTCGATTAAAAGGAGCGGTATGAACAAACATCAGGTTGGTAAATGGTATTTAATCTTACTGCGTTGTTTAAAGAGCTCTAGCCACTTGATGGCAGGAAATGTAAAACTGTAGCCTGCCTTTATGTTTCTGCTCCTGCAAGACGACTGTATTACTGTGGTGTTTACGTATGTGATATTCATGTTTGATTTTCATTTGTTTGTCTTTCGTGTGTTCACATTTAAGCTGAATAGCTCACTGCTAGAATTTGGTTTTCACGAGCTGCAAAGTTTCCATCTAAAATTAATTGCATTACACAGCGGCCCACGTATTGACCTAGGCCTCATCTTGATCATCAGAGTGGTTTATCATAGTGTTCAGTTTGTTTTCTTGCATTTTTTATGTTGTACTTAAGGCCGTGTTGAGCTCATTTGTACCGTGGTTTAGTGTAGGCCTCATTTTAACAGGCCTCTGATGTGTTAGCAACTTTAATGCTTTCAGGGCCACGACCCACACATATTATTGAGTGACAAAGAACAAAAGTACTTTAGCCATGCGGCACTGGTCCCCTAACGGTTCACTGCATACTTGATATGACTCAGTGGTGACTGTGCCGTGGCTGGTATGGTGGAACTCCTTACACCCAGAGGTTATTTAGAAGCAGTATGTCGCACTGCAGAAAAATGCACTGCAATTTTTCGATTCAGCAATTCACATAATAGTCTTTAACTTTCCTGTTAATTACGAGTCAGGGCAACACTAGCAGGAAGTGCTCTAAACTGAAATAGAAATGTTATCTATAATCTACTCACCCTCGCATGTAAATATCCTTAGAACATACTTGTAAAATGTGTTGTCCCTCCAGAGAAAATAAATACTGCCAGCTTTGATTATTTTGTGTTTATTTTAAATTAAATATATTCAAATATATAGTATACATATGCATTTTTTAAATGTATAAACGTGACAATAAATCAGAACAAATATTACGAACATTTAACAAGCGGTATTATTTTGCTGTATTCATTATCATGCTATTAATAGTGAATAATATACGGCTTAGCTTATTCATAAACACTTCGTGAAGTCGGTACAAAATATGACCCACTGCACTGGAAATGTGAAGGGATTTTCTGTATAGATTTTTTACAGCTGTTTTACCTGTATCTTTAAATATCTTGTTTACAGATAAAAGGAATTTTGTAGCCTTAAAGGGATAGTTCCCTTTGAAACTATTTAAGTGTTACGGTCTGTCAGTCATATAACGGTCGTTATAGGTAAGCTTCTCTATGAAAGGAAAAAAAACACGCACAGAGAAATCCAAATGAAACCAAACCCCATCGTAACGATTCATTGATGGACTAAGAGATGAAACTAGCAATTTGTGTTAGAAAATGAACAGTATTTATTTAGTTTTTCACAATGGGGTATGTTTTTTCCCTCTCATAGACAAAACCGATAATTATATGACTGACAAACTACAATGGTTTGACTAATGGTTGGATCTAATGAAGAAAAACGACACCTACACCTTAGAATAAGCTGATGAACTTTGTTCCGAACATGTAAGATCCTTGATCATCTTACAAACACGAAGTAAGAAAAACAAATTAAGATGTTATTATTGTTTTCTTGGTGCACAAAAACAAGGTAACACTTTATTTTAAGCGTTAAAATAACGCTTGTTAACTAGTTGTTTATTAGCATGCATATTACTAGAATATTAGCCATTTATTATTAATGATTTATACTACATCCCTAATCCTAAGGGAAAAGTTGTAGTTAGTGAATAAGTGATCTCTATTCTAAAGTGTTTTTCTAAAGTCTTTTTCATTTCTTTGAGGAGCAGGAATTGTCCCAGTGGAACCAGCTATTAGCATTTTCTGAATTTACCTAAAAGATCAAATAATTCCTAGATATGGATAAGGAAGCTGAGTGGTTGTGGGCTGGATAGTTCAGTGATCAATCTAGTCTTTGGTTCTTATTTCACCATCAGTGGTTCACTTATAAAACAACCTGGGAGCTGAATACAGTCCAGGACACTAGTGAATGCAGCCTTTGTTACAGCAGCTTGTCTTCATGGCACCCAGGTAATCAGCACTCAGCCCTGTTTCCAGAAATAACCGCTGGTATCTGGGCATTAGGTTCACATGCTGCGCCGCGAGCTGAAGGAGGCGGCCTTCTGTAAGCTTTACAGAGACACTTCGCCTACTTTAAAAGTACGCATGGTACATCAAGTCAAGAGCTTATTGGGCAGAAAACTAAATAAATAGTCCAAATATAGTGAAATGTACTCTTCTCATTGATGATAAATTTGGAAATAGATTTAAGATATTGAGGGAAAAATAAAACAAAGAAAACTCTTTCAAGTAAGTAATTTTGTTAATCTGATCACGTGACAGAAAGGTCAGTTTTTATTGCATCCATTACAAAAGGCTTCTCAAATCATGCTGGAGAACGATCATCAGGTTTTATTTAGCTCCTATTTGTTGATAATGTAATTTATAACGAAAATGCTGCATTCATTTACAAAAGAATGCAAAGACGATTTTTTTTCACCTGCGGTCTTAGATCTCAAATTACAGGACATTTATTTCTATACAATGTCCATTAAAATTGGATATTAATGAGATTTAGATTAAGCTAAAGTATGCATAATCTCCTGTGCCAGTCTTGGAGTGCAGCATCATGAAAAATCCATAGTGTTTTACTTACCAATCCCATTGTAGAAATTCTTCATAAACAGTCAAAAATGATTTGTTTATTATGCCAGTGAAATTTTCCAATGATACAAGGGTGGAAAAGTTTTTTAGGCTACTGACATGACTGTAAATCTCTTGTAAATCATATATTTTAGTACAATTCATGTTAGGAAACATTTTACAATGAGAACAAATATTTATATTATTATATTATTAATAAAATTACATTTATTAATATTAGCGTGCTCAGAATATCCCAGAAAATAAAAGAAGAAGCTTAAGAAAAAACATTACTATAGGTATTCGCATGATTTATGCACAGTATTTATTTGCAGTCGTCACCCTGAATAAAGACATACCCAGTTTGGGCCATGAAATATAATAACCCATGCAGATGGAATATGAAGCAGCGCCTCCCTGTCCGTTTTCTTCCATTCCCTCTCACCAGTCTCCTCCCTCTCTCGTGCTCTCTGCAGAACCGCCGCATCCCTTTGCATCAATCAGCAGCCATATTGAAGGTGAACCTACTGTCCTCCACCACCTTTCCACTACCTCCCGATCTCTCGTTCTCTCTGCGATGCTCTTGCACGGTCATTTTCCGTCAGCGTCTGTATCTCTTTTCCCCGCAACCTTTCCCTGAAACCTCTTCTTAGCTGTCGGCCATGTTGTCTTCACCACGTCTTCCTGTCCTCATCTCAAATCAACCATTTCTGCATGCTTGTGCACTCTCTTTCGCCTCGGCTGCTCGCCCTCCTTCTGTTTCATATCAGAAACGTGCAATAGAGAAGCAGACCGTGCAGTCTCTCTCTCTTTCTCAGTCTCTCACACCCACCCACTCGCCACTACAAAGATGCACGCATAAAGATGTCGCTGCAGCGGTAACGGTGCAGCTCAGCCATACCAGCAACTGTGCATAAACACATACTGGACCAGAGAAAAGCATGTTTCATTAGATGGGCGAGGGGCAGATGGAGAACACGAGCATGTGTGCGCCTGTGCATTGAAATTGATAAGCTTTTTTTGGAGGAGCGAGGGGGGGGGGTGGCTCATCTGAAATAGCACCACCCGGACCGCCATTATTTATTCTACGTGATGGAAAATGTCAAAAGCTGCCTCGCGCTAGGTGCCGTTTTTGTTTTGACACCAGTGGTTGCGTTGTTGCATCCACCTCACACGGCATGCAAGAGCTTCTCACGTGTTAGCATGCTGATCCGTTTTCCCCACGCTCTCTCGTTCCGGATACCCTTTTGCATTGGTTAATGAAGTTGCAGTGCTTGCTAGTACACTGCATCTCTTTTCCGTTGCTAATAATGCACAGACAGCAGCAGAGCTGCCCTGCCCGACTATTTATAAACTCTACAGTGGGCGAAAAGATCCTGGTGGCCAGCTAGCGAGCGTATGGAAGGAACAAGACCTATAGCGGGGTGCAGTGGAGCAGACTGATGCCCCCTGCCATCTCTGGACAGGGCGTCTCACGCTGAGAGGGCACTGGGACTAGGGTGAACGAAAAAGAGAGAGAGTGTGTGTGCAGAGAGAGCAAGCCGGATAGACTTATAGGAGAGACTGCAATCGCTGCAGAGAGCAGCAACTGACGAGTTGAATCTATAAAAAAAAAAAAAAAAAGCAGTAACACTTTCGCCTGCAAACGAAACATCTCTTTCCAGCCATCAGTGGATCGCGGGAACAAGGAAAGCGTGAGCGATGATTTCCGCTCTCCATCCACTGAAGCGCTTTCTCTGATTAACTGAAATAAAGGTACGTTCAGCATGCTTTTCCCTCCAGTTTCGAAACAGACACAGGGCAGCGCATTAAGACTCTTATGTGGGTTTATCTGTAAAAATGAAAGCTAATGTTTCGTTCTTTGTCTGACTGGACATTTCATACTCGTTTTTTTTAATTTTGTATTTGATAGTTTGAAGGAAGGCAGGGGATTTTTATTTTTCCGCCATTTCACTCATTCTGTATGGTAAGTCATGTTGAGGGTGTGGCAGGTAGATATATCCACAGATAACAAATACCATTTTACGCTTATTTAAAACGCCTTACAGCATTAAATGAAAGCTTCATCAACTGAAAATAACAAATTGCACAATTAAGTTTCATGTTTTTCGTTTGTTAACGTAAAAGGGCCCTTCAACTTAAATTAGCATTGCCATCCTGTTCTGTGAGTCTATGGGATGCGATTTTGACTGCGTACTAGTCTACTAAACACACACACACACACACACCCACACACACCAGTACAGAGTACAGTGATCCCCAGCGATTGTCCACAGCTTCTGCTAAAAGCTTCCAACATGGCGCTATCTGTAAGAACAGTCCGTTTCTCTCTGGACAACTAACACAACTGCCTGCTTGGTCGCCATTCATACAAATCCCAATAAGTGCTGCGCCACAGCATGTTGCCTTGACAACGGAGGCCTGTCAGACAGGGAGCAGGCGGATGTTTTCCCAGCGATTGAGAGGTCTGCCTTTCCCATTTAGCGCAAGACCTTCGGCAGCATCATACGAACAAATCCGGTATGCTGTTACATCCAGACTGTTTCGGCTGGGTTGTTTAATGCTCAGCGAAGGTACAGGCTGAATAATAATGCTGCGTCATGATGTTTTTGATCAGCAGGAGCAGATATATGTTAGATGTCTTCTTTGTGGTTTGGTTTGTTTCCTTTCTCGTTATGAGCAACGTATAATGCGTCAGGGCAACCACAGAACAGCCTGAGGAAATGTTCTTTCTAAACTAGTTTATCTGTTCAGAAACTGAGCCTGAGCAGGCAAGGCTTTGCTTGTCAGCCATTTCAATATTAATAATTAATAATGTTCTCCAAATTTAGACATTACAATCTAGAAATCGCAAGTCTGGAAAAGATCAGCCTCTACAGTCTAATAGAACATTACAGACGGCCATTTTACTTTGTAGCAAGATGCTTTTTGTCGTGGTTTCAAAATGGCCGCTCTGTTTAAAGAAAACAACCTCTCAAAAGAGACACCTGACCTTTACCTTATCGCCCGACTCGTTACTGAAAAACGAAACGTTTGCACATTGCAGAGCATTTATGCTAAATACGTACTCGCACGCAGTCAATTTCATGCAAATGCTCCACAATAACAAAACGTAACTTTCTACAAATGATGAATATATTCCCCTTGGACAATCTATTGGATTGATAGTGACAATATCTGAGCATGCATCCAAAAAGCAATTGTGCATACTGGGCTATTAAAAAGGACATCTGATGCACACATTTTTCATTTGATAAAAATGATCACATTGCAGTGAATCATTTAAAAAATTATTTGGACATTCGCCATTGCACAGCAAGTCAGAAGAGAAAGTAATGCAAATGAAAGCCAAAGAAAAAAACAATATGAAAACTGCATTCGCTTTGAGAGGTATGTCATACTTTGATGGTGCATTAGCCATGAGCTCTGCTGCATCTGACATTTATCGTCTTTGCACCGCAGATTAGTCTTCCTCTTGGGGTGCACTCGAACTGGAAATAGATAGTGAGAAGCAGAACTGGGTCAGCTTAGGATAAATATTCAAAAGCTTTTGTGTTCCTCTGCCACCAGGAAGATGTAGAATCTGACCTTTGTTTATTTCCTCATTGCGCTATGTAGATTAGTCCACTAAAGGGTCAAACTAAAAGAAAAACGAATGCATATGCTATACAAATACTGTCAATAATTGACAGGGTCTGTTATTGTTCTGTTTTATTATGTCTTTGCTTATCCTTGTCCTTTATTTTGAAGTCATCTTGAGTCTGTGTCAAACATTTCCCTCCCATGACCTATTTGTGTTCAGCTGTGTTTTGCTCCCTCACTAGTTTTTGTTGTATGTAGCTTCTTGCTGCGTCCGAAATCGCATACTGCTTAAGTAGGTACTACATTTAAAATTGAATGTACTACCCGACCGTTAAAAAGTACGCTCTATATAGTATGAATGTGGGTAGTATGAATGGAATTCGGACATACAACATCCGCCATATTGATGTTGTCACATGTAATGCGTCGTCACAACAGCGCGACAATTTAAACTTTCAATAAGTCATCCGTTTGTTTAGATTGTGTTAAACAAGTGTAATTTAATCACAATAAATAATGTTTTTTTCCTGAGGTTCTTGCACTTGAAAAGTCTCAACTTTCCGCCATTTTTCGAATATGACGCCTCCTCTCCCGGAGCCTCATGGGATAGGAAAGTGCCTATGGTATACCTACTATAGAATTCGGCCGGAGACAGTAGGACATCTGGGTACTTCTCGCCAACTGAATTTCGAATACTATGAATTCGGACATACTACTCGCCTCACATACTGTTTTTTGTTCTACTATATAGTAAGGAAGTAAGCGATTTTGGATGCAGCACCTGTTTCTGCCTGGTCTGTTGTTGCCTTCGAGTGCACCTGGTAAGAAATCAGAGTATGGAAGTCATAATTATAGTATGCTTAATTCTATTTAAAATACTTGATATTTTCTTGACCAAATAAATCCAGGAAATAACTTTAAATATTACTATATCAGGCCATGTTGTCATTGTTTTTGTATCCATGTGTTCTGTATTCTCTGTTTACAAGGGAATCTTCAGCCCAAAATAAAGTCCTCATTGTTCCAAATCTCTGTTACTTTGCCCTCTGTGGAACATAAAAGAAGATATTTTGAGAATGCCTTTATGTCCATAAAGTCAATGGGCTCCGATGTTGTCATACACATGCAACAAATCTGGGTGAGAAAAGGAGCGGAGCATTATTTTTGAGTACATTATAAGGAAGAGTAATTTGTTCAGGAACATTCAGGTGCTTGAAAGTGAAAAAAAAAACAAAAACACTGAAAATAATGGCAATATAAGCCTTTAGGATCTAGACTGCCAAGAAGCAAAAGTCTTCTTATTGCAGCGGTCAGGGCCAAGTTAAGCCTTAAAGCAACCATATCGGTTTGACTTATTGATATTAATTGGGTCGCTCTGTGAAGGTTAGGCAATGTCAGCATGACCTGTAATATTCATGAGTTAGACCAGGTCAGCTTCACTCCTAGTGAAGCAAGAAAAGCATATTGCCATCATGTTTCTAAAGAAACATTACTAACAGAAGACTCCCCAATGACAAACATGCTGAAGCTTGTCTAGTCAGAAACACATCAGCACAGTAAAACCAGTCAGTAAATACATCATCCCTTGAATAACTATTTTTATGATTGACCTTTGAGCATTTCTGTAGCTCAAACAATTTGTGCATGGTGCTACGCATGGACAGCATTAACTAATTAAATGTACACCTTGAATCCAGTGTTTGCTGTTTTGGATTCCATCAATTCATGAATATTAATCTAGATGCATACAAAAATAGCCTACATCAGTTTAGTGCCATTGGTTCCACCAGTTACCATGCCCTACTAGTGCTGGGTTACAACCCACATTGGCCATTTGTATTATTTGTTTTATGTATTATGCATTGATTTTGAGCAGTGTATTTTATTCAGTGGAAGTGCAATAGAGGACATCACTTTCCCAGCCATGGATTCTTGCTCACTTCCTCAAGTTGACAATGGGGATCATAGTGTGTCTTTCAGCACATGCTGAAAGAGCAAAAAGTCATCATTCCAAACACGAGTCATTATTGGGTAAACCATGCTGCCCTAAAAATAAATACCAAATGGAGATGAAAGTGCATAAGTCTGTGGAAAAAACAATTTACAGATCTTACAGAACTTACAGAACTTTACAGATCCTAAGCAGTCTGTTGGTATCATAATTATTATTATTTTTGATTAAGTTTTGTAGAACGCACCACAAGTTGAGATCATCTTGGCATATTTATAGGATATTGACCAGAGCTGAAGATTTTAATACGCCATAGAAACAGGATATATAAGGGTGGGGAAGATTCTGTAAAACAGGAAGTCTACTTGTTTGCTGCAAAATTGTATTTTCAATACTTGAACATGTTTCACAATTTATAATAGTTCTCAGTTTATCGTCATTCTTTGATTAGTTAAAAACACTTCAACACACTTTATGCCTGTCAATCCTTTCATAAAGTGGTGTTATTGGTATGGTGGTATATTTGCACGCCGAGTTTTGAAAAGAGCTGGTCTGTCTAATTTAGAGACTAAGTCTTGTTGGACATTCCTGGATGAACATAAAGCATGTTTAAAATCTGATTTTCTGAGTCAATCCACTAGATTTAGTGATTAAGAAGTCAAAACTGTTTAGACAAATGTTCAACCAATTCATAGTTATTTCTGACAAATATGAATATAATCCAAATATAATTTTAATTTGTATTCATTTGTCACATGTGATGGATTAAACTATACTAATGCTGCCAGGTGAGCCATCTTCCACAGTCCAGGTGTTAGCTCCTCAAGCAGACAAAAGGAGCATTCTCTGTGAGTCATCGTGTATGGAACATTTCACCCTTGAGTCTAGACTCTCTTTGATGACTCTGCCAGGTCATGCCAGGTATAGCAAAGGATGAAATTGGTTGATGACAGGGTTATTGACTATTATGTCTATTTTTAGCCTGTCAGAGAATAAACCATTCAGTTATATTTTAAATATTATTTTATTTTTAAGGACCGTGTTTTTGCATATTGTTGCTTTTCTTCATTTTTCTGTGCAGTTTCTTTGTTTTATGCTTTTTTAATGTTTTGTGCATGTATCTGTGTATGCTTCTGTAATCTTGAGAGCCAAAATAAATAAACAAGAGCTTTATAGCGAACTCAGATCAAGGTAGTAAAATACGGAGAAGGTGGTGTGAAGACTATCGCGTTAGTATGCAAACAACCTAATGAATAAATCTGGCTTCATCTTTACCTCATTTCCTTGCATTACAACAACTTCAAATGAAAGATGAAATATGCACCTGTCTTTGCACCATAATTTACATCAGGGGTCAACAGGCACGGTCCTGGAGGGCCGGTGTCCAGCGGAGTTTAGCTTCAATCCTACTCAAAAACACCTGAAGCATCCAATCAAGGTCTTACTAGGTATACTCAAACTTTCATGCAGGTGTGTTGAGGCAAGTTGGAGCTAAACTCTGCAGGACACTGGCCCTCCAGGATCAAGTTTGATGACCCCTGACAGGGTCATTAACAATATTTGTGTAAATCAACTGAATGTATTACTGCTTGGTTGTTGATGTAATGGACTAACCACATCTTTTAAACACTGTATATTATACTAACTACACTGGCTTTATTTCATTACTGCTTTATAGACATGCCATGATGGTGAAACAAGCGGCTTAAGAATTGAGTCATGCTGCCATCTAGTGGTTTGATATGATTATATTAGTGTCATCTAATAATTAAACTTTTCTTTTTATTCTTTGGTTTGAAACATATCCTTGATATTTTTTTGCTAAATGGTAAGTTGTGTCAAATATGTATTTGTTTAACATGGTTACATTTTTCTCACCCTAATATTGTTCCCAACTTTTATGCATTTCATGGTAACATTATTTTAAGGTGTCTTTGTTACACAGGTTACATGTATTTACTATTAAAATAGCAATTAATTAGTGAAAACACATTTTGGGCTAAAATTGGGAACGCCATATCTTTAAAACATCATCATCATGCATGAACACTGTGTCTTGTTTTTGAATGTTAATTGAACAGCGACGACGTATTCTGAATGATTCAGTAAATTCTGTTCAGATATTCAGAGTATCTGTAATTGCTTGTTTTTTTACTTGCTTGTTTCTCCTCTGCAGATGACTGTGGTCAACCCCAGCACTCTTGGCCTGTTGGATAGTTCCCACCCACAAGCTGTCCTCAGTCATCTTAGTGAACAACGTTCGCAAGGCCTGTTCTGTGACGTAATAATCGTCGTAGAGGATGTCAAATTCCGGGCTCACCGTAACATACTGGCTGCCACAAGTGGATATTTTCGTAATGCATTTGAAAAGCCAGAGGTCTTCACATCCAGTCAGGTGCTGGAGCTAACAGACCTGAAATCCGAGGTTTTCGCTAGCATCCTGAACTTCATCTACAATGCCAGAGTGGAGTCAAGTAGTACAGAGGACAGCAGGTCTTTGGTGGCAGCTGGAAAGCATTTAGGAATTCCCTTTCTGGAGAAATTGCTAGACTCTGAAAGGCAGAGCTCTGGTCTCTTGCAAGGCCAAGCCTCTGTAGGCTGCACAAGATCAAACAGTCAGTCAAAGTTGGCAGACACATGCACATTGAAAAAAGAAACCCTCAAGCCTGAGGAGTTAGACTGCTCTAAAGGTCCAAGGATCACCAATGCTTTCTCCATTACTGAGGTTGAGGCAGTAAACAATCCATTTACTACACTGGATCACCGTAACAAAGTTACTGAGGGACTTGAGGAAAGGAATGTTCCTTCTAGCTCCCAAGATACGAGCATATCACCCACAGAGAGTGAGCCTGCCAATGCCCTAACGGAGCACTCATATGCAGTAAGCCAGGGCCAAGAATCTAAAGATGTTAACCAGGAGACTGATAACAGAACCACCATGCCTGTCATGCCTCCAGCTAAGACTTTGGTTACCCAAAGACTTGGACCTATAAAGAAGCGTCGTATACATGGTAACGGTATTCCAGCTCTCTCAAGTGAGCCAGTTGCAACTGTGCCCATTCTTACAGGCACATCCGCAGTGGAAAAGTCTACTGTTGCGCCATTATCTTCCTCGCAGTTGTCCTCAGATGCAGCACCAGAAATACATTCCAGCCTTGATCTGTTGCCACCACTTGACATTACACCCTCTCAGGATGCAGAGCCACCCTGCCTCAGTCCTCAAAATACACCCAATGTCTCCACCTTCAGCTGCCAGCAATGCCCTGAGACTTTTAGCGACTCTGCGCTTCTCACTATTCACATGCAAATTCACAAGAGATTTGTCAGTCATTTGTTTTGCAAGTACTGCCGTAAAAAGTTCATGCATCTGAAAAGATTGCGCAATCACGAGCAGGTTTGTGTGAAATCCCTAAAAGGTCCATCTGAGTTAGAGACAAATAATAAAGATTCCTTGAGAGTCCCGGTCTCTGACATTACATCCAATGCAAATACCACAAAACAGTCTTTACCTTCCCCAGATCTCCACCCTTTAAATTTAGAACCCACATTGACTAGTCCCCTTGAGATGTCTCAGGATCAAGTTAATGGGACCTTAAAAACAAATAGCAGTTCAAGGACTTATAAATGTTCTGTATGCAAACGGGCTTATGTGACCCTTTCCAGCCTAAAAAGACATGAGAATGTACACTCATGGCATAGAGCCTATCCTTGCCACTACTGCAACAAAGTTTTTGCTCTGGCTGAATACCGCACCAAGCATGAGATCTGGCATACCGGGGAACGCCGGTACCAGTGCATTTTCTGCTTGGAGACCTTCTTGACTTATTACATCCTCAAGAATCACCAGAAGACCTTTCATGGCATTGACCCACAGCTGGCTGTCAATAAAAAATCAGCAAACGGTGGATTCAAGAGTAGTGTCTACCCCATAAAGCTTTACAGGCTGCTCCCAATGACGTTTAGAAAGAAACGTTACAAGTCATACAGTCAGACATACTCAGAAGGGATCGAGAGCAATGATGAGTCCTACAGCGCACCTCTGGGCAGCTGTTCACCCAACACTCTTTTTGACAGCACAGTACCGACAACTAATTCAGGTGTTGTCAGTGGTCAGTCCTTATTTTCAATGCCAGTGACTTTCATGGCCACTCCGAAAATGATGGCATCAGAAACACCTCGCATTAGCTTTGACAAACCGTGTGACCAAAACTTAGGATTTCCAGTGTCCTCTGAGACAGACCAACCCCTGAAACACCTCTCTGCTGATTTCAGGAAAAAGTCTGGATTTGATGGAAAAGGGTCACCTCTCTTCAGCTACAGATTTACAGATTCTTCAAAAGCAATACAGAAAAACACACTGTCCTCTTTGATTACCCATGGAAATGACAGAGATTCTTCAACAGAGAAAAACACAGAAAACAGCTCAGACATTCTTCCATTCCTCAACATACCATCCGTATGCTCTTTCGAAGGGTTGAGCAAGCTGAGTGAATTGTCAGCAGCAGCACAAACCATTGAGGACATGGCTAATCAGCTGCTGCAAGCAAGACCTGAGAGCATAACAGCGGATCAACCGCCAAGTGGAAAGACAGAAACGTACATTGCTAAGCCTGCATGTCCAGGCCCATCAATTGACAACCAAGTCCTTCCCCTCTGCCAAATAACAGTGAAAATTGGCAATGAGGCAATTGTTCGACGAAAAATAAAAGGCTCAAAGCTATTTCCAAAGAAGAGGAAAAGGAAAAGCTGGAGACATGAGGGCATAGGTCAAAGGAGTCCTGCAGAGGAGAGTATTGGAAGTCCAAGTTTAAGGGTGAGGGCCGAAGTCACAACATCAGTCACAAAAAAAGAAACATATGATGACCCAAATGATCCTGAAACTGATAAACTATGGCGCCCCTATTACACATATAAACCTAAAAAGAGGAGTAAGAAGCTGAAAGGAAAACGAACAAGGATGAAACATCTGAGATGCGACAACAGGCCCTTGTCACCGGAAGCCAATGAAGACTTCAGAGAAACATCGTTCTGTCCAGACGAGAGGATGTCAGCAGACAACTATGGGGTCAGGAGGGAGCCAAGGCATAGCAGCCAAAAGGAAGCTTTCCCCTGCCACAGCTGCGAGAGCTCTTTCGCTAGCCAGACCTCCCTCAGCATGCACATCATCAGCTGCCATCAGCCACACTGCAGAATATGTGGTAAACAATGTCCCCCTGAAGACACATCCAGCACAGCTGGGCCCACTGGAGAAGATAGTGGTGACTTTATCTGCAAGAGCTGCACCGAGGACGGCTCCTGTTTCAACTCAGATGTGACGTCCCCTAGCCTGAGCATGGAAAAGCGCTACAGATGTTCCTACTGCCCACAGCGGTTCCTTTACCTTGCCACCAAGAAAAGTCATGAGAAAAAACATCTAGAGAAGTCAGGTAAAGGACACAACTGCAGGTACTGCTCAAAGATATGTAAATCAGCAGCGCTGTTGAGTGTGCATGAGAGCAAGCACTTCAAGGCAGAAGATGGAGAAGATCCAAACATGACATGTAAAATAACCAGTTCTCTTTCTACTGGTAAAGAGCGCAAAGGACAGATCAAACCCGAGCCTTGGGAAAGCATGTATACCAGCTCAGAGATCAAGCCAAAGATAGGGGAACCTATGGAGATAGAAACTGAGGGGAATTATTCTACAATCAACAGTGTCTTCAAGAAAACAAAAGCTTTGTCATTTCCTTATGCAGCGGATAGGTCTTTTAGTCACCTTTCCCCAGAAATAAAGAGGAAGACGTCGAAGAAAAAAAGCATTTTGGAACGTTCTAAAGGATTTGAGGGGCACAGACAGGACTCTGTGATATGGGGACAACAGGACTGACCTCGCAAAACACAGGTAAAACCAAGTAAAGCGCTGACTCTCTCAACTGTCAGCCCAGAATGCCTGTAACCAAAGGAACTTCCCAACAGCCTACAGTTGCTCAAGGCAGAGCAGCATTTCTGCAAAGAGGAACCTTGTTTTCACACCCACGACAGGAAGGACGTGCATCTCCTGCTGATGTCACACAGAAAAATGACATAAGTGACAGGGCAGGCTTTGCAACCTATGAAAAATGGAGTAAAAAAACGCACATGAAAGTATGAGGAGGTCGGCGTAGTGACTTTGCATTCAAGAGAACTTGTGAGATGTAAATATAGAGTATTTTTGGTCGTTCACATGAAATACTATTGGTAGTTTTCCATGTTTTTCTATGAGAAAAGAAGTGGTTTTATTTTTATACGTTTTTATTTGTCAAGTGGTTCTTCCCTATTCCATTGCTCATTGTGTTGTACTCTATGCATCAAGTAAAGTGAACGACTAGCAGCACCTTACAGTAACGACAACCGCAAGTGATTGTACTTTTATTGTAACATAACACCATTACCACCATTTTAATTTGTTTGTTGCACAAAAATGCATTAATAACTCTGCTGATTATACTGATAAAAGCTAAAAATGATTTTCCAGAATATACCAAATGTTTTACCTTTCATTTATAAAATTACCTAATTTTGTGAAATACAACAAATTATGAAATAAAAAAAATGAAATAAAAATACACCAGTGTATTTAAGTATATCATATTTTGTTAAGACTGTTTTAATACAGTAAAATGTAATAATGTCAGCCAAAGTTATGGACAGCTATGTGAAAATTGATGGCCAGTCAATGCAATAGGATGTCATTATAATGACTTTTTTACATATTACAAATAAGTAATTTTATCAAGCATGACACTTGTTTTGATTTGTGGCATACATAAAAAAACTGCTTCTACTGTATATTGCAGTGTTGACTGGGTTGCCTCAAATGCCAGTTTTCTAACTGGAACAAAAGTATATTTCATCACATTCAAATTTTGAAATGTCATATTAAATATTATTAAAATCCATAATAAATGCAATTTTAAAAAATAAGAAACATTAGAGAGAGAATGCCAGAAAGAGAATGAGTGTAACAGAGCCCAGAGTTCCTTTTCCACCGGAAACTGCAGACTTGTATGAGGGAACTCTGTTTATTCATTCAGATTGTCTCTCTCGCTATGTCTCTGGGCCTCCGTGCTGACCCATCTGAGAAGCTCATTCCAGTTTCTCTGTCGGTCCTCCACACAATGCCGCATTCACAGTGTCCTGTCTGGACCCACGTGACACCAGTGCCAGATGTTCTGAACTCTCCACCACCGTCAACTCCACTCGCTGGAGATATGCTGGTAGCAGGTTTGTGCCCAAAACCGAAAGCCTATCAGTATGTCTGTGAAGGTTTTCATTCATTCCAGGCCATCAGGGAATGTCTGGTACTTCATTCATCTGTACCTGGACTTTGTTTTACATTTTTCAAAAACTCCACCAGACAGCCTATCAGCTACTTATCTGTTTTGCATGCCTAATACATCATAAAACATCTGCCAATCTAACCAGATATCAGGCTAGGAGTCATTTTATATTAAACACGATGCTGTGACTTTTGAAGTCTAGTTTACAAAAGCAAAGGTGCAACACTTCGTAAGGTTTCATTTCATTCCATATTTTGAATCAGACACAGGTCACATATACAGTATAATACCCTAACGAATAATATGCATGGTAACTGGTAATATGCATGGGATAGGATTCCTGATAACGGAAAGGTTTTTCTGAACAAAAACAAAGTTAAAAGAGACATTGCTGATAACAATCACCCACATGACCAATCTTCAGAGATTTGCATGGGCAAAGAAATCATAAAAATATTAAATACCAATGAAATGGAAGATTTTCACATTTCCTTTTTTGAATGTGGATTTATGTGGGTAATCTACATGAGAGACCATTGCAAAAAACAAAAAAACAAACTATGTTCCAGTTTTCTTAATGCATTTTTACAACTTTTCATAATAGAAAAAAAACCAAACAAAATTGTGAAATATGGCAGTCAGAATAGAGAAAATTGTCAAATTTCCAACTGCGGTGTTATAGTGTTGACTTAGCTTAATACTAGGCTAATAATATAGAAGAAGATATGTGTTATATATGCATTAATAATTATTATTGCTTTTAAGTAAAGAAAATATACATTAAAAAGTTGATTTTGGATGTTAATTGTTCTGGAAATGCATTTTCACAGTTTAAAAATGGTATGTAGTCTGATTATTGCCATCATTACAGTATTATAATATGATTATTATTATCACATTATACAGTAATATGCTAAATAAATTAATTAACAGTATGTAAAAAAAAAATATCTAACCTCACACAGATGTTTATTCAATATTTATTTAGTGTTTTTTTTTTCCTTGTGCGTTTCACTGTGGGGCACACATCTAAAAATGCCTTTAAAAACAGACAAAATTTAAGCCATTAGCCGTACTGATTTCCAAACTGTCCACAAAGACTGTTTCTGTGTAACCTGACAAAGCTAAAATGCTCTTTAGGCAGTCAGCTCACAAGATTTTAAAACACAAGTCACAGGATTTCTTCGGAGGGGCCCCGTTCATCTGCTCTGTCGCTCGTCCTCCACTAGGGCTTCCGTTTGTTTTGACTACATGATGTTGCCTGTGTGAGTTGATTCACACAAATCCCGGTCTGGCGACGCGACCAATCGCACTGAGCCGGTGACGCTTCTGAGGGCCGTCCGTCCGTGCGCCTGCATTCATAAACGGATGTGATAAGAGTTGAATGTACTGTACAGAGACGAAACTTGGACCATGGCGGAAGAAGACGACACGAAAATCCGGATTTTGCAAAGCCTCCGAGGGAAAATATGTAAGTGCGACACGCTGCTTGGATGGCGAGTTAGATGTGTGTGTTCGGACGAGTGTGTTTAGATGGCTTTGGGAGAGAAAGAAAAGGATCGGCACGGGGGATAGAGGGGCGCGGTAGGAGCAACACACACACACACACACACACACACACACACACACTCAGCGCTACTGGATGAGGCTGTGAGAAACCAGCGCTGTATGCCACATTTTACCAAGAGTTTGGATAAGTAGTTCACTTGATTTGGGATATTTTAGCTTTGAATCGTCTTTATATCACCAGTGACAGACATGGCACAGGCTTTTGCCATTATCTATTAGCTAGCAGTTGTGCTAACGTGCTCCAAACCCTGGTTCCCTCTCACAACCGTCGTGTTTATTCACTTTTGTGGTAGTAAAAGACTGAAATGTTTGTTGTGTATTTACCCGTTTTAACAAACCCGTCTTCACGGCACTGGGGTTGGCGGATGGTCGGTTCATTCTTAACGTGACCCGGACTGAGGCTGTGAAGTAGACACATTTTGACAAATTCTAAGCTGGACGGAAGTTGTTGCATCGGTTTAAATAATCTATTAAATTATCACATTTATAATTAAAAAAAAAAACGATTTTTAAAAGCGTAATATAGTATATTCTGTGTTTATATAAATAATAACGCACTTGCTGTAACGTTAAAGATTTCCAATTACTTAGTACGTAGTTTACCGTAGATTAAAAATCATATATTACAGTTTTTACAGTAACTTAACAGTCTGGTCACTGGCTATTAGCAGCTTTATATTACTTTATAGTTTTTTAAATGGCTTAATTCTTTTTAACAGTCTTTATTGATTATAACTTAGCTGGTTAACTGTGGTATAGTTTCTGTTTGGGTATTTGATATATTTATACTGTAAAAATTAAATATGGAGTTATTCCTACTTAATCTGACCCTTAATAGGATTGATTTGTATAACCCAGTAGAGCCAGGTTTTTGCCATAGAAGTACCATAGAACCATAATTATCATTGGATCACTGGACATACCATGATATTACCATATTATTCTTGGCATGTTTTCACAATAATAACATGTTATTCTTTAAAGGGACCATTTAAATGTACATGTGTATCATATTTTACACTTTATTCATGTAACATTTGAATTATATTTTAACTTATAATTTTTGATGACAGTTGCATACAATTAGTGGGTACACTTACTATAAAATGGTTCAATAAAATTAATTGTAAAGGATATGACATGACAACTGATTTTGACATTATCGGGGGGAAAGGAAAGGTTGCTGCGTGCCTGAAATATAATTTTGACATTTCAGGTGCTTTGAGTAGATTAAGGTGATTTAAATTTAAACTCAATTTATTTGTAGATATTTTCCTAACACTGTCAAACTGATTGGCGCTTATGTTTTTACCATCTCCCACCCCTCACCCACCAAAATACAAAAAACCAGCAAAAAAATTGAACCGAAACCTTCTGTGTTGCAAGTGACTTCGTGGTAAATCATCGCTCTCTGGAAAGCTCACTGGAAGCCTTCATAGCCACATGATATTACATAATTCATGTGAAGTGGAGTAGCTCTTCTTTTTACGGGAGTATAGAAAGAAAAAAACTAATGTAATGTAAAAGATGTCCTGTGGAACAAATATAAAATATGTTGTAACCTATAAGATAATAAAAATGGATGTAGTGTCTCTTTGATACCCAAAAATGTAAAAATCTATATCGAGATGAGTATTAAGTCTTATGTACAGACCCATATGCCAATTTTTTACAACTGTGCGTGGATGCGTATGATTGTGTGAAAGTCATCACTTTTATCTTTCCACCTGGATGAGGGTAGGCTTTTCTGATTACAGTAACAGAGCAGTAACCTGTGTTTGCTACTGTACTAAAAAAGTTGTCTTCACTGGGGATGTGGGGGCATTCAGAGACAGGGAATTTTTGGGAAGTCGGTGTGCAATTGGGACTTTTAGGGCATTTGGCTGACTTGTAAGTTCCAACCTCAGGTCAATTCCAATAGCGTGTATAGTAAAGCGATAATACTAGCTAACAATATAAGTAAATAACGTACTGTTATGTGAACTAGATGCAGTTTGGAGTGATTATAAAATTTGGTTTCAAATAATGTGACAGAATTACACTCTCAAGAAAAAAAGTTACAAAAGGGATGGCCTTTTTTTAAAAAGGTACAATTTTGTACACTTCAGTTACTAATGTGTACTAATGTACGGATTCTTTCTTTAAGTACAAAGGTGTAACTTTTTAAATTTAGTGCCTAATTGACAACTTATGTCATTTTCAAAGAGAGTTGAATAATTAGTTACACTAACAAAGCTGTCATGCGTAGTGCTTTAAAAAAAATGGTTACACATGCCTTCAGGAAGAACTGGGAAAGTCCTTAGGAAATCACAGTAGTAATGTTAAATAATTCCAGTCTTCTTTGTAAATGCTTAGGGAATAAACCAGGTACTGTTTACTTTACAGTATGACCTGACTTTCCTGTAATTTTATATAAAAAAAAACTGGAGGGTTGCTAAAAGCCCCTAAGCCTTCCTGAAGAACTTAACTAAAGTCTTCCATCGAACCACTACCTACTCAGTCCTTTGCTTGCCCTTTCCCAAACAATGAGGTTCAGGTCAAATCAGGGTGATACAAACCAAGTGACACACTGTAAACAGACCCATGTCCCATGACATCAATCAAGTGCTATCAAATCAAATTGTCTGAAACTCTCAAAGGGGACAGCGTGACTGTCGTGACGCTAAACAATTGATCAGCTGCTAAATGTTATGGTTGTGTGTTCTGTATTAACGCTCTTGTCTAAATACACGGTGTTCGTCGCCAGCCATTTTTATGAAAGGATAAAGGCATTCATTTGTTTACTAGTGTTTTGTAGTTGGTTGACAACAACTGTTATGTCTAATAATGGTAACTGCCCATTGGTCTGTGAGGTGAATGAAGCTCAGCTCAAAGGCTTTTTCATTCACAAAAGCACACCAAGGTTTCAGAATGACTGTTATGAGTACGTAGGCCACTGTGTGCAGTGCGTCACACTGCAGTGATGTCTTTGACCATGTAAGTGTCCTAATTGGGGACGTATGTCAACACCACACATAGCCACATTACACCTCGACAAACACAATTAAAACATTCTGTGCATGCAGCACTTACAAGGCTACTGATGTAATTCCTGCTAAAGTAATTGAAATCCCTTCTGTCTTTGCCAAAATATATAATCATTCATATTTGGGCCCAAAATATGCCATCAGGAAATGATCCGAAGGTAACACTTTAGATTCCTATTGACTGTTAACTACTTTCTTAATAGCATGCATGTTACCAGCATATTAACTGTTCATTAGAACATTTATAAAGCACTTGTTAATTCCTTATTCTGAATTACCGTATTCGTTATGTCCATATTCAATCAATTTGGTTATGATAAAATAAAATATTTAATATCAGTCACAAAGGCACATTTCTCCAGAGTTAAAGTTGTAGAAACCAGATTGTTAGTTGTGGTTTAAAACTACTCTTTACGGTCAGAACCGTTCGCGTTTTTTTGCTTTAAATTCTTTACACTTTTCTGAACAAAATGAATATTTTAATTAAACAAGTATATTTTCGTAGTTTCTGTATGTCCTTAAGGGTGATTATTGTTTCAAATCACTTACATTTTTGTATACATTTTACAGTAGCTTGAGTTAAAAAATATTTTCATTTTTGTATGGTGAAATTAAATTATTTGTGTTTTTTATTTTTTCATTTTTATTGTTTTGTTATTAACACTATTGGTTTTCCTTAATAGCATACATTTATATTATAATAAACACAGTTAAAGTCACACATACAGCACAGATTTAACTATATGGTTTCTTGGTATTTGTATGAAAAACAATATATATATTTTATTTAATATATATTAAATAAAAAAGATTATAAATAAAAATAATAAATAGAATAGAAAGAAATAAAGAAATAAATAAAATAAAATAAAAATTAAAAATATTATAAATAAAATAGACTAAATAGATTTTGTATAAATGCACAAATGCTATAGCACACACACAACCTAATTATATTCAGTTACTCCTTTAATACATTCAATACATGTCTGCATTAATAATATTATACAATTCCCTAATTAAGATTCAGGGTTTTTTTTTTACTATCTGGTTTAAAATGTAATTTAATGACAATACAGATGCTAAACAAGATAAAACCACTGTTTTAAACATGCAAAGATTTTCTCAGAAACATTATAGAAACATGAAAAAAATTGCTAAAAGTTATTCTGAATAACAATATGTTTACAATTCACTCAAAATACCTCTGTGTTGGTAAACGTTTTTGTGAGATGTTGAGCCATGAATCTTTCCATTGGAAAGTGTAGTTCACTAATTGGTACCCTCATGGACTAAAAGTCTTTTTTGCTCACTCTGATGTTATCTTTTTCTTTTCTTTTCCCCTCTTTTTGCACACAAACGGCCACATTTACATGTGGTCACCAGCACCGGCTATCAGCAGGTGTGCGTGCACATATACAAGCAGCAGGAGGAAATATTTGCGTGTTGTGATGTGTTGGAGAACTGTGAAGCATTCAGTAGTATACTAATAACAGCCGACAAAGAGGAACTAAACTAAGGGCTGGCTCTATGAGGACCATCTTACAACACACTCTTACGACTTTATAATGGCCACATTGTTCCGGTGTCAACCAATTCTGATGCCCTTATTAGAACATTTCAGGCCTAAACAAACGTGATAGTCGATTATATTTAAACCACTAATTAATTAATTTCGTCATTTTGGGGGTTTTAGTTCATGTTTGTTGGCAGCGTTGGTGGTAACGCATTACTAGTAACTGCAAAAAGTTACTTGTTAAAGTAGTTTTTACTTTGTAATTTACAAGTAAATATCTGAGTTACATTTTTCGAATAAGTAAAGCCAATTACCTTTTGTCTCCCATTCATTGGTTAAAAGTTCTGTTCCCATATTGAGTGAAATTGGGAATAAGATGTTACTCTGGTTCTAGAATAATGTAATTTAGCTGTTTTTTTTTAACAATACTGAATAAAAACAGTGAAATACGACACAGAATATAAAGCAGAGTGAAGTGCAGTTTCAAAAAACACATTATTTTTCACATACTGTACATTTTTGTATTTCCTCTAAGCCCCGGCTCCTGAAACGGGTCAATTTGTACAAAGCTCATCGTCCTAAAACAGTGAGGTGTGCTTTGATTGGCCAGCTATCCAGTGCACTGTGATTGGCCGAATACCACAAGCATGTGGCGGAAATGTTACGCCTCTTACCATAACGTGATGACAACAAAACAGTAAAACACATTGACACCTCAAAAACATAACACCACGTCTGCATTCGTGATCGGAGTAATGACAAGCACTACCCTTCACTGCTCAAAACTCGTGTTTGAGTTCTTTTAATAAGAAAATGTAACTTACTTAAAGGTTGTGAGTCAGAAGCGCCAGACTGTTCTCGCAGAGGTAGGATCACTCCACTTTATACTCTCTGTGTACAGACAGCATAGGCTACTCTCCAGGTTTTAGGAGTCTGTCCTCTGTACTGTCCTGGAACAGTGTTGTGAATACAACTTAAACACTGATTACTAGTTATGTCCTCTTTTGGAAACACAAACAAAGTAGTTTCTCACACAGCTTCTCCTGAACATGGCGCCAGCAGCAACACTACAGTGAGAATAATAATTCCGACTGCTTTCTAGTATTCAGGCAGTGTTTGAATAAAAACCCACTCTGTGACGTATCAAAGTGGGAGCGTGTGCAAACTAAGCGTTTTAGGTAGGCGTGTCATAAAATTTATAAAGAATATCTCTTTGGTTTTGAAACTTCAGTGCATAGATAAGATCAGCTTGTAACACTCCAAAGAGAAAGGAAAAATTAAAAAATTTTTTTTTTTACAATTCATCATGCTCTCATGGGCATGCCTTTTGATTTTGTCCAATAAACCTACTAGCAATAGCATAGCATGCATTTAGCAAACTGGTTTTGTGAACTGTGACGTGAAGTCTATCGTCTATTTTAAAAAAAGAAAATATGTTTCCCCAAAAATAATTTTGCGAGTGTCTTTGTGATTTCATGGGGCCTTCAAAGGTAGCTAACAAGCTGAGGTTGGTGTTTAAAACTTGTGGCTCACACTCATTGACTCATAACCTTCTGACCGCTTACTTCATTCACTCTCAAACCTCATCCTTCTCTTGCGTTCTTTCGCAATAACTATTGTTACAAATAGTTTTGAGCAACACATTAAAAGCTATCCTTGAAATAATACCAGTATGATTCTGAGTGTGTGAATTTGTATGCGTAGACACTGTATGTTTTATAGGTTTTATTTGGTCCCACTTTATATTAGGTGGCCTTAACTACTATGCACTTGCATTTAAATTAACAATGCATTGTACCAAATAATGTACATACAAGTTTTTACATTGTAATTTTATTTTTAAAAATGCCCATGTAATTACACCTGTAATTACATTTATAATTAGACTGTTGACCCATCCCTTACAACTTAACCCACCCTTAAACCTACTCATACCACCAAACCTGTCCCTAACCATACCTGTATCCACCTCAATAGCAGCAAAAGTGTTTTGCAATATAATATGACAACAATAAGTACAGTAAATACAATTTGTTTGATGCAAGTACATAGTAGTTAAGTTAAGTTAAGTAGTTATATATGTTTTATATCTATTTATTCGAAACTTTATTTTGTATTGATGTGACACATGAAACTAGCACAACCATCATTTTTGTGTCTGTTCGAAATTGGTTGCTTTGGACAAAAATCAATTATAATGAAAATATCAAAGACAAGTATTCAAGAGAGCTGTGTACAAACTGTATTTATTTCTAAGATAAAAACATGCTAATTTTTATTTTTGAATAACATATACTGTTAAAAAGATACTCAGTATGCTGTTAAACAGTAGGATAGTTACAAACACATTCTAAAGTTAGCTACTCTGCCTTTTTTTTTTTTTTATTATTTTTTTAGGACTTTTTTATTAATTATTATGAGCCTGGCTATATTAGGGTCAAATATGGGGTCAAAAACTAACCACCTCAGTGTTTCTTCTTCCGGTATGTCCTGTGGGTCTAAGTTAAGATCTTCTAAAAGCAGTTAGGGATGGCGTCACACGGTCTCTGGGGCTGCTTCTGAGCAATTCAGGGCAGGAGGGCTTAGCAGAGCTCAAGAGTCGCTTTAGTTTTTCACAGTCGGTGGCACTGGGATTAGACATTAATAGTTCTTTAAAGAGCTGAAGCAGATTGACGCTGTCACCTCACACACCCTTAGCAGTGCATTGTGCGTACACAGCTAACACTAAACACTTTTCAAGCAGAGTGATGTGATGCAACGCTCCTCATGGGTGAATGTGATATTAATTAACTGTGTCATACTGGGTCATATTGTGTCCTAAAAATATGAGTGGTTAGATTAGAGATTAGAGTCGATCAAAACATTCAGAACCTATAATCGATGGAATTTTTCCAAATATTCACGCTACCACGAGTCACATGACCCCGCTCCTTTACATTACGTAATTCCGCCGACATGTCGAGCATGGAGAACTTAAACACTGAGACAACTGTACCAAAAAAAACCCTGCAGTCTCCGTTATTTGGCCAAATTTTGGTTTCAGTAAAGATGACATCGAACAAAATAAAGTCAGATGTAGACACTGTAGAAAAACAGTTTCGACGACCAAAGGTAACACCACCAATTTGTTTCAACACTTGGAGCACAATCACGTTACTGAATATGAACAGTGCATGGCTCGAAAAAAAACAAAACAAAAAGAGACTGACAAGATGTCGATAACACAAGCGTTCACAAATGTCACACAGTATGAGAAGAGTTCGAAAAGATGGAAAGAAATAACTGACACTATTTGTCATTACATCGCAAAGGATATGACTCCCTCGGCTACAGTGGAGCGAAGCGGGTTTAAACACCTCGTTAAAACTCTCAACTAGGGTTGGGCGATGTCTAATGTGAAAAATCGAGATGGACGATGATATCGGCGTCGTAGGTGACGGTTGGGGGGGTGTTTAACACTAAGCCCCGCCCTACTCTCGACAGAAAATACACTGTGCCATCGTGATTACATTTTTATAACTACAAAAAAATATTCATATTTTGTTTCCAAAAGTGCAAGTTATTTATTTTTTATCTTTTTTTATAAGAACAAAGTGACTGTTAGTTTTAGGCAATGTGAGCTTTAATTTCAGTTGTTCACCACTGATGCTTAATAAATAATCAGATATTTATTATTTATTTTTCATATTTATAGTTCATTGACAAAACTTGTCAGTGAACTATGAGGTCAATAAATAATAAATTAAATACATTTATTGCCCTCATAGTTCACTGACAAGTTTTGTACAGTAAATATGCTCACATAATACAAGTGAGAGATTTCTGAATGAAGGGTGTATTACTTGATTTTAAAATAATAATCGTTAATTAATCGTAATCGAGTTAAAATGTTCAAGTAATCAAGATTTATATTTTAGGCCAAATCGCCCAGCCCTGATGGATATCAATTTAAACTATTTTCAGACAGTAGCCGTTACAGTAAGATGCTCTTTCTCTTCTTTAGACCCAAAAGCAATCTATAGATTACTGTCTTTTATTCAGCAAGGATTTTAGGGGTCATTTTGTCATCCTGATCAATTGAAATACTGTAAAATACAATCAAAGTTATTTTTAGTTAAAAAAACAAATCAAGATTTGGCAAAATATATTTTTTAAGCCTAAAAATGTGTCAAATTTGAATGATGGAACTGGTCTGTAAATGATCAATTTCTGTGGAAACTATAATTTCTACATTATATAGCTGGTGTGATTTGAATCGTATCTTTTCATCGGCCCAGATGATTTCACAGAAATGTATCCGGTATGGTTGCATATTTTGTTTGTACACCGTTTTCTTATGCACGTTTGTTTATGTCTATAAACGTGTCTGCGTATGAGTTCATGCATGCATGTGTGTGTGTGTGTTTGCATGTAGGGAACTCCAGAGTTTTGTACGTGCATGTGTGTGAAGCCTTGTGTAGCTTGTTTGTTCAGGCCTCACAGTTGTGGTTTGTGTTCACTTCCGTTGCTAAGCATACAGTGCTCCACACGTTCACTTGTCTTCGTTACACCTGGATGTGTGTGAGAAGAGAGGGTTAACTGTAGGGCACTGGCTGCTATCATGGCTCCCTGCGGCAATGTGCTCTTGGGAGTTTAGTTTCCTCTGAGTCTTTATCTGTGTCGACTGCGAGCATCATTATGAGCTGCTCAGGGTTGCGTTTGCTGTTGTTTTCTGAATGGTTCAGGGGAAGAGGTGTGCGCGCGCCGGAAACACAGACTGTGTAATTGCTAAAGGTGTAAGTTGCAGACTTTGTGCATTCGGCCTCATTGATCCCTAATGAGAATGTAAGCATCTTCTGTAGGGTGAATGTTATATGAGAGTGCATTATGGAGTCATATGTCAGCCTAAAAGATAAAAATGCATGCATAAAATGGGGGTTATTTTAAAGATTTTGATATACATTGCATATTGGCATTACACCAAGGGGGACAAAATCTTGTTTTGACATGATTGCATATAAAATAAGCAAAGATTACACTAATTGCAATGTAAAATATATATATATAATTTTTTTTTTTTTGTAGTGACACATTGCCATAGTTTGGTGTGATTTACCCAGTTATCCAACAGCAAGTGCTGAACGTTTAAAAAAAAAAAAAAAAAAAAAAAAATGATGAATGGTTTTATCCAGAAAATAAAAAAATGTGATTTTTAGAGGAGGCATAAAACTGAAAGCTGTAAACCACAATAAAGAATGCATAGTATCTGATCTGCTCAATTTGTCATGCACATTTATAAGGTGCGTGTTCGTTTTATAAATTGTTCTTGCGTTCAGAAAATATATCTGTGTCGTTTTGGTTTGATGTGGTCTGGATTAGTTATAGCTTTGCCCTCTGACACATTAAAACGTGTGGTTGTGTATGTGTGTTTTTGAATTTGATCTTTTGAATCAGCGCTCTCCTGGAAGCCCCAGTGCATGCCGGGAGGAAGTTAATGCTTCTCGTCTGTAACCACATCTTAGATGAGCTCCACGTACAGCGGCCACATCCGCCTCAAGCCTCTGCACCCACCACAGCGCTCCTGCAAGTGTGTGTGTGCGCGCAATAATGTGTGTTAGTGGCCGTACATCGCCGACCCCACAGCTGATAAACCTCTAATTCAAATACAAAAACACTAAACACAACAAAACCGAATGTATTTTTTTTATTCTGTAAGAAAACGTTGTGCAGAATGTCCTCAGACTGCGCTTCCACTTTGGGATTTCACCTTTTGGAAGAGTGAATGCATTAGTTTGTATAATATTGTGAAACTTCTTACACCCTTGTAATGCTTTTCTCTACAGGCGAAGCAAAGAATCTGGGTCCGAGCTCAGGGCCGAACCGCCTCCGCGACCTCTGCACCTTCTGTACAATCAGTTTGGATCAGGAGGAAGTATATCGCACAAAAGTCTATGAGAAGAGTGTAAGGTGAGACCGTAAACACACATAAGCACACCATCGTCACATGCAAACGACATGCTGATGTTGATGATATTTATCTTACAGCACTTCTCATATGTGTGGTTTTCATGCTGCTTCACAAAACTGCAGGTCTTTTTTTTTTTCTGTCTGCCATGTAATAATCGGAAACACTTCCCTTTTATGGTAGTTGCTCAAATATATATATATCACAATATGGAATTAAACAAATCTTGAAGAAAATGTTATTAGCACTTGTAGAGTGTGGTTACCTTTATTTGTGCCTGTGTTTGGTATAATAATAATGTAGTTGTTAACACAAGATTTTTTTTTTCATAGCTTCATATTGCTTTATCGTATTTCTAAAAGTTATATTGTAGATGGTATTTATAGAAAATATTTTAAAACACTTACACCAGGGTCTGAATTTATTTTGGACCACCTTGACTTCTACTGTAAGGACAAAAACAACTTCCATTGAAGAAAGAATGTCAACAACATGAGAGTGAGCGGATGATGATGCAATTTTCACTATCACTTTAAGTTCTTTTTTGTCATTTCAATGTAATTCTATGCTATTTACAGTAATGAACATGGTGTGGATACTTCACATGTGGTTTTTTTTTATTCATTATACTCAATTGACTTTCCATGTTGAGCCAGATTTACAGTTCATCCTGATATCGGACGTGCAACATTGTGTTTTTGACGATATTACACCGTGTACACTTTCAGTTGCAAAAGCGTCTAGTCATTGAAAGAAGCACATTTTCTTTATCTCATTCGCTTTCTGAAGGCTTTTCCTCTCGTGGTATTTCACAACTGTTTTTCCCCCCTCTGTTCAAAGGGCTTTGTTGGCTGTGTCTAAGGAAGGGTGTCCACCTACGCGTTCCCTCACTTTTCTCTCTCACACTTGGTATCTATCGCTCCTTGTCTTTCGCTCACACACTCGTTTGCAATCAGCCTCTCTCAGAGCGCGAAGTCTTTCTTCACCTCTCCTAATCTTTCTTTCTCTCTCTCATCTGGCTTATTATTAAACACTTTTGAATTTGAGGCCATTCGTGTGCGGCGTGGCCACGATTTCAGTATTTGGAGTCGAGTGGTTTTACCTGTAGCAGTTTTCAGGAGGTCAGAATCTGTTTGTGTGTGAATGTATGTGGTAGCGCATGCGCTCTTCAGTGCGGGGGCTATGAGTGTGTAATTTGTGTGTGTGTGTGTAAGAGAGCTGGAGTGTGTGTGGGTGGATGAGCATTCTCCGCTCAAGTCTCAGCTGAGGTATTTGACTGTTGCAGTCACAGCTAGAAGTGATTTTAGAAGGCGAACCTTTATAGTCTGTCCGGGGTGTTTTTGGACACTTTTGTTTTGATGTATAAATCAATGGCTTACTTTGACCTCGAAAAGTGTTTGGACACTTAGGTTAAGCAGGGTAACCGTCCATCACATGGACATGGCCCACTAACATTTCACAACCACAAAGTGTCACAGAATTGTTCAAATGTAATTGCGTCTTATGAAGTATTTTATATTCACATAATTTGAATTTCACAAACTGTTTCATATCGTGACCATTAAATAGTATAGTATAGTACATAAATGGTATCATAAATGAAATTTCTCATTACTTTGTCCTAACCAGCTGTGGCTCATTAAAGCAACTATGTTATTAAATGCGTTCTGTGTTTTTCAATCGTTTACTATTTCTGTTGTACTGCCAAAAAACTTATTGTATGGTGGCTGAGAGAAAACACTCTGCAACTTAATCAAATACCTAAAAATAGAATAAAGCACCAGAAAATTAAGAATACACCTTTATGCTTACAACACAACCAAAAACAAAAATGTGCTTAAAAGTACCACATTTGTAAAATTTATATTTTTTATTTTGCATTTATTTATTTATTTATTTTATTTATTTCTTTATAACACAGTTGTACAAAAATCATGGTCAATTTGTGGTTTGTAACTGTTTTGTATTCAAATATTATTTTGTACATTTATTTCTTTTTTTTAATAGTGAAGCCAAGGAATTGGATTTATTTATTTTTTAAGTTAGCCAGCTGACATTACCTTTCATTGTTGAATTAACTGTGTATTTTCTGAACTTATTTAGAATTGAAAAAAGGTTGTATGTTAAAATAAAACTAAATCTCACCTTTCAGAGCAAACATCAATAAGCATGTCCCAACCGAGTTGGGACTTTGCGGTTCCCATAAACATGTTTCTGTATTTGGGTGTTTTATGAGTTTTTTCAGCGTGTTTCTGTGTTTGAGTTTGTTGTGAGTAGGGCTCTGCAATTAATCGCATGCTATTGTCATGATACATAATAGGCTAGTTGTAGTTCACTGACAACGACGCAGTATTGTATTAATGATCACAGGCGGTTCATCTGCGATTATGAATGTGATATTGTGTAGCTTGTGAATTACGTCTGTACAAAGAAAACCATAGAAATAATTGCTGTGTGACAGAAAACTCTTCTGATGTATTGCATCATGCCCCGTTTTTTTTTTTTTCATCAAACCTGGTTCAAACATAGTAAAAAACACAAACACATACATATACCAGAACGCATTTATTTAGGTACACTTTTTTTTCAGTTGTTACTTTTCCTGGGACTCTAACCCATGGTGATGCTTGCTCCGTTCTCTACATTATGAACTACAACATGGGATATTGATTACATTTATTTTTTGCAGGCATTTTGTTAATAGAGTCACCGTGCTTGTGATTAACATTCTTTTTTCTTATGTTTTAGTCCGTTCTATAGCGAGGACTTCTACTTTGAAATTCCACGCCCCTTCCAATGCCTGTCCTTCTACGTGTACGCCAAGAGCATGTTCCAAATAAGGGATCTACCAGTAGGTCAGTGTCTTTTGCCCTTGTTTTGTCTCATTTACAAGACTAATACACAGTGTACATGTCAACTAAGTCTTGCGTGTGTGTGTGTTTGTAGGTAAAGTAGCCATCAGGAAGGAAGATCTATATAAGTACTGCGGGAAGGAGAACTGGTTTCATCTACAGCCTGTGGATCCACATTCAGAAGTTCAGGTGAGTGAACGGTTATAAGGCATAGAAGTTATCATTTAACACACCCAACAGAGCAATACATGAATACACGACCATACTTCCCTTCTGTGGTTAGTCTCCAGCCGTGGTTTGGGCCAATCGGGTGAGTTTATGATTACTCATTGCCTCGCCGTACCCAATGAGATCGATGTATGATTAGTCAGCTCTTATATGCGGTCCAATGACTTGAAAGCAGATTCAGACCCAACTCCACATCCTGTTTTTGTGTATAGTGTATGCACGGATCTGTTTTGTACACAAGTATGATTCACCGTTAAGCAGAACGAGGGGCAGGGGGTGTGGACTGTATCAGAAACAAAAAGTGTTTATGTAAAGTAATTAGCTTTTTTCCAAAAAAAAAAAAAGACAACGCACACACCACGGAAAGTCAAGTGGTTTGCCACTTTCAGAAATTAATGAGGAAAGTAAACAAAGCAAGCGAATTTGTTGCATGTTGCATTGATCATTTTTAATTGGAGTGCTTCTTTTATACTTGCAATGTATTTTTAATAAATGTGTAATTACAAGTAGCAGTTTTCCAACCAAAGAAAGTAAAAGCAGAGCAAGCATAGTTTCTCTATAAATATTAAGAATACTTGTGATGTATTTGTGAAACAATGCTTGTTCAGTGTTGTTAAAACACACACAGACAAAATGGAAAGACAATTACAAATAGCAATTTGCCATATTTGTAACCAAGTACACCAAGCGACCAAGCTTCTGCTTAAGTCTCTACACGTTATATGTGTATTGATGTTGTCAGTTTTCATCGGAATATAGCCATATTTTAAATATAGTGCTGACTTTTTTATTTGTTTTCTTTTAAACTGTCTAAATATTTTTTTGGGCCAATGTATATGTTGATAGAATGTGTCCGCAAATCAAAAGTCTGATTTAAAGAAAAATGTAATCTGAAACAAAATAAAAATACATCTGGAACACCAGAGCATATTTACAGACTAGTGAAACAATATAATACTAAGGCATTCACATGGAAAAGCCTTTAATAAACATATATAATACTTATTATATTTAATCAATTTATATTTCAGCAATATGTTTTTTTTTTACTTTTCCCCAATTAGTAGATTCAGACACCGACATTCAGTGATTTGCCTTGTAGAGAATTAGTTAATGTATTAGTTAAGCATTAATTAATGGTTAATTTGTTCACAATTAAGCATTAGTAGAGCAAAAACACACTAGTAATTAATGATTAATTTAAAATTTTAAGGGCCCGAATTATGCATTAGTTAAGCGCAAATAAACTAGTAATCTATGATTAACAATTATGCATCAGTTAAGCATGAACACTAACTAAACTAATGGTTATCTGTACATATAGTTAGGGCATACTATCCATTATTTACAATTCATTAGTCATTTTAAAGACATACATATATATATATATTTTTTTTTCTTTCTTTTTTTTGTTGTTATTGTTATGATGTTTAATTACTGCTGGTTTGCATATTTATAGCTAAACAAATATTGTAATAAAGACTTGATTTGACCCTCGTTCTAAATCTGCATTATGACACTTATTGAGTGATATTCAAGTTTAAGTTAAGCTTTTTAAAGTTTAAGATTTCAAGTTAAGCTAATAATTAAGGCTAAACTCAATTAATATAGTGCTAATAATAGGAATTTGACCACCTATTCTAAAGTGACACTTAAATCCATATTAATTATGGCACATATTGAGTAGTATTCATGTGAACAAGTTAATCATAAAGTACTAGTTTATTTGTACTTAACTAATGCATAATTCGGGCCCTTAAAAATTTAGGTTAATCATTAATTACTTGTGTGTTTTTGCTCAACTAATGATTCATTTAAACAAATTAACCATTAATTAATGCTTAACTAATGCATTATTCTGGACCCTAAAAATAAAGTGTTACTGGTCTAATTCTCACTATTAACTAATTGCTTATTAACATGTCTATTAGTTATATATTAGCTATTTATTAGTAGGTATAAAGCACATATTCTGCATGACCATGATTTACATCCCTTATCTTACCAAATACCTAAGAGTAACAACTACCTTACCAACTATTAATAAGCAGCAAATTAGGATATTAAATGTCATAGTTAAGGGTTGGTTAATAGCAAGAATTAGACCTTAAAATAAAGCGGGACCTAAACGTACTGTTTGACTGCATGTTGTCGTTCTTACATTTTTATATTTTTTAAAATCGAAAGGACTTGCTCATGCTTACTTCAGACTAAAAATAGGATTTAAAAATTATATATATATATATATATATGTGTGTATATGTGTGTGTGTATATATAACAAATTGTTACATTGATGAAAAAAATATTGATAGATTTCCTATAGTCTGCATGTCACAGCGTTACCTTACGGCTTGGTTAAACACTGTGGTGTATGTGTCTTTAACCCTGAGGACGAGAAAAGGGTGGGTGGCACTTCCGCCAGATAATGTTCAGAGCCACCCAGAACCGGCTGAAATCACAAGACGCTCCTCTATCGCCTTTTTTAAGCCCTTATGTGCTATAAAAACTTAAACAACTTATTTACACACAACAAGTTTTTTTCCTCATACTTACAAAACAAATTGCTCTATAGTTAATCCATTGTAGAAGTGATCTTGCAAATAGATCTACTTTTGTCTTTTGCAGGGTTAATGATTAGATTCTATCAAGTGATTTGCATTTTGAATTGTTATTAAAAAAAAACAAACACATGTAACTTTATTTTTTATTATTAAAACTATTCATCTGTTAACATTGACTTATTGGTGCGTTTTACGAAAGGAACTTGCACAAAATATCGCGTAGGCGCACGTGGGTGTTTTTATTTTGTTTTTCTTCTCTATCTTTCTCCCTTCCTGTCCTTTCCTCCTCACCTCTCCTCTGTTTGCACTTTTTCTCATTCCAACATATTCATCTCATTCATATTATATCATAAACATGTCAGTAGTTAAACTTCAGTGCCAGGGCCCACAAAACACATATTTCAGATGACCTTTTTGTTTTAAGCAGATCCTATCATCTGAATGCTATATACAGTTAATTATGAACTTCATTAACATTTTAATTAAAGAATGTTTGAATTTCATTGCATTCGATAAGATATCAAAGCATTATTTAATTATACAAATTATATTTTTAGAGTTTTTTTCTTTTGTCAGTGCGTACAGACTATAAAGCAGCGGCCCATCTAAAGACGACATGACTGAAAAATGAAGCGCACTTCTGTAGTCTGTTGGTTTGTGTTATCTAATATATTTTTTTTTTACTTTTACAGGGGAAGGTTCATTTAGAGATGAAGCTGAATGAGCTGATCACAGAGAATGGTTCCATCTGCCAACAGCTTGTGGTTCAGTAAGTGATGCTTGTCTGTCAGCGTATTTGAGCTCAGCATGAATCGGCATTCATAACCCTTTGTAGATTTCACATTTGTACAAGTGAAACAGGATATCAAATTAAAAGGCCAAGATTTGACTATCCTTTATTGTTTGCTGGTAGATGTCTTAACTATAGCGTGTGGTTCTAAAAATCATCTTACTCCGTTGTTGGCAATTCATAAAAAACTGTGTGTTCTAATAGTAACAGTTATGTCACTATGTCATTAGGACATGTCACTTATATGTGATTGAATTATAATACGTATCCAGCTGTCACTGGGAGGTTCATGTTGTGCCATCAGCCAATCAACATTGCCTTGATTATTTTTCTGTGACTAAACACAAAAGTGGTTCCATCTCTTCGTGCTGTGGTTCATTTATTTTATACTGGCATATTTTTTGAGCATTTATGTGAACAGTTTTTAGCATTTTATCCGATTTAGCTTATGTTTAAGTTTATAAACCTGTTCCATTTTTTGTTTAAATAAGACATATTTATACTGTGATGTTTAGTGGAAAATAAAATATGCTAAAAATAATAACAATAATAATTATACATAATTATAACAGCATTTATGTAGAATTTAATTTAATTTAGAATATTTAGATATTTATTTATTTTTTAGTTAAAGTACAATAATATCCGTATAATAGTACTATATTTGGGTCTTGATATTTTTTATAAATAATATTATTTATCTATTATTTATTTCTTTATCTCTATCTCTCTGTTTATATAAAATATATAACATACTATTTTATTATAAATTAAAATGATCAAATATCTGTCTATCTATATATAATACAATATATTATTTTTTATTATAAATTAAAATGATTGAATATTTTTCTTTAAATCACAGTTGTATTCTCACAATAACACATTTTTTGTATTAATTTTTGTTTAATTAGACTTAAAAATTTATTAATATTAATATAATAATATTATTTTTTTTGTCATTATTATCATCACCAGTGAATAAGGGCTTGTGAAAACTGAGTTTATGTTCATCACAGTTTGGTCTCTTTGTTCTTTAAGCAGCAGCATCTATTTGTTTTTGTATATAAAATCTATAATATCTAAAATCTATAATAGTTCATGAAAAATGTATTACACTTTCTTTTCTAACTCAATTGTACAGCCATATGCTGTAAATAAATATTTCAATAAAAAAATGATGGAAAAAAAAAAACGTGAAAAATAACCAATATCAGAGAACTTTTTGTAATGATGGAAATATGAACTAGAAAATGTTTATAACAAATATTTAATGTTAAAAGTGTTTTGATGACCAAACGTTTGGGAATCTCCTATCTGTAAACCTGTCAGGGCTGGGATATATGGTAACTTAATCATGCTTGTTTTTCTGTATATTAATAAGACCTGCAGATACAAGGCATGTTAGGAATGGTCTGTATTTGGTTTACTACTGTGGTTTCATGGCGCGTCACATTAAAAATACTACATGCCGTATATTTTCTGTGACATGTGGATGACGTGTTGATAGCTTCAGAGGTGTGTGTGTGTCGTCTGGATGGAGGAGAGTACCTGTGAAATTCATCTTCACAACTCTACAGGGTGTATGTATTTTCTTTAACTGTGTGAAAAATGCTTTGACTCAACACAGAGTTGCTGACGTGTGTGTTTAATGTTGGCCATCGCTCTTCATTCACACTCTCCCACAGAGCAGGTTGACGAAAGAGGAAGTGATGCCGTGACGGCAGGAAGTTCGTACTGCGCTGCTCCTGTGGTTTTGTTTTGCCGTCACACTGCTTTTTTCTCTTTCATGCTCTCTCGCTCTCTGTCGTTCTTTCTCACCTTCCTTCGCTGCTTCACGGCTGTCACCATGACAACTACAAGTGTGAATTACTTCCTGTCTTGGATAGCACTGCTTCTGTTTACAGCACTCTTATCTGACACTTTCATTTATGCTTGTACGTCTTTCATCGTCTTATTCTTTCATTCATTCACATTTTAATGTGACACAGTCGTAAAAAGTAAACATCGGTGCTCAACAATAGAAGAGAGAAGAGGGGCAGTGTGAGAGGAGTTCAGTGCCAGAATCTCACTAGCTCTATTGGGTTGCAACTAATTTCAGAAGTTTGTTTATATATATATATATATATATATA
>JAUYWG010000055.1:5245620-5262243 GCA_034779775.1 Enteromius afrohamiltoni
AAATGCTTTTTTTAAATTAAAAATATATTTAAAAATTATTCAGCATTTTGACATTATTTTGTCCATGATTTTCTTTAAAATGCTGTAACATTTCAGTAACACTTTACTTAAAACATAATTGTTCATAATGTGTGTTGTTATACATCACATCACATCAGAAATTATTATAAATGAATTTAAAAGTTTTATGTATAAACTGTGCTTACAGTTATTGATGATAATGCATAATGTAGCAAGTGTTACGATGCATTAAATCTGGTTACTTTTATTCATGAGATTTTACGATTCTTTATAAGGTGCATTACAAGGCATAATTAATGCATTTAATCAATTTCATGGTGATTTATTCATAAAGGCTTTAAGTAAATGAAATTTCTCGTGGTGTTATGCATGATCTCATTACTGGCATTGCCCAGCCCTCAATGTCTTGTGTAGATTTATTATAAAGCTTTTTGTGTCTTGGGCTTCAATCTTAAATATTTCTTCTCTCTTCTTTTCTCCATTAGTTCTTAGATGAGATCTCCTCTAATGTAAGCAAGGAGTCCAGTGGAGTGGAGGACTCTTTTGTGCTGAAGGAGGGGTGAGTGAAAGACGCCACAGTTCTCAGATTAGTCCAGTTTTTCCATGAAATCTTACAGTCATATGTGTGCTTATGATTTTTAACAGAGAGGTACATAAGCGGGCCCAGGGCAGAAAGCGAATAGGAAAGAAGAACTTTAAGAAACGCTGGTTACGGATGACCAATCAAGAGCTATCCTATCACAAGCAGAAAGGTGAGTGATCCCGGCTAAGATGTGTTCTTCTGAACTAACTAGGTTCGTGATCTAAGAGCGGTCATCCAGTTCACATCTAAAATGTGGGTGTCCAGACAGTTGTTTTTGCTGGCGTTTTTTTTTTTTTCTGGAGTTGACATGAGAAGCGTTCCTGAATTCTTATAGCTTGTCTTCACCTTTATATTTCTTGTTTGTGTAGCTCCTGTATAAGTAGTGTGGTCAGCCAGTTCTGCATGTGAAAAGTCCTGTTTCCCCTTTTGATTTAGGAAACTGGGATTTATGTCATGGGTGTGTCTTTGCTCCCTGGGTGCCGCAGCAATGACTTGCCACTGCTCTGGGTGTGTGTTCACGGGGTGTGTGCGTGCGTGGTTGATCACTTCTCACTGCTGTGTGTGTGCACTTGGATGGGTTAAACGCAGAGCACAAATTCCTAGTATGGGCAACCATACCTGGCCGCTAGTCACTTCCTTTCCTTTCCTTTCCTTGTGTTCACTGATGTCGGTGGATTTTGTTTTAAGCAACAGTGTTTGAGTACTAAATGTGTGTGTCCACTCGTAATTTGTAAGTCTATGACTGAAAGTAGGATGTACAGTGGCATGCATAATGCTGATGTAATGGATGTGATACATATTTGGCACAATATTTTCCCAAAAAAACAATAGGAAAAGAATGCTGAGGCTGTCAGTAGATTCTGCACATGAAAGCGAATTAGGCCTTAAAATTCTACAATAATAGTGAGGATATTAAATGTATATATTGATCCACTTTAAATAGTAAAGACACATAGTTTTCCATTTCCAAAAAATGTTTTATGGTTTCCACAGAAACCTAAAGCTTCACAAATACTTTTAAAAATAGTTTATTGAATATATTAGCATGCTGGAGCAATGGATGCAGATATAGTTTATAGTTTGCTATCTTATTAACCGTAATAATATTTCACAATAATAACATATGTATATATATAAATTATATATATATATATATATATGCAGCCTTGGTTAGCATTAAAGACTTCTTTAAATTATTTTAAAGTGTTTGTATGATAACATTTTATACAGTTTACATGCGTTTACATTTTTTCGGTTCTATAATTCCACATTTTTTGAGGGGATTGACAATGAATCACTGAAATGTTTGTTTTCTAACTGATTTACTGAAATGGGCAGTTTGAAAGAAATGATTTCCAGACATGAATCTCACTTCCCATCTGCATCAGTTTTTTGTTATTGAGGTGTGAATAAGGACACTGGTACAAATATTTCTGTCACACTTATGAGTCATGATGTATAGAGCAGGAAATATTGGTTCGTTTTGTATTGAAAAAACCGATATAGAATTAAATACACTCCAGTATGCAGCACCCGGATTCATTGCATCCTAACAACGTAATTCCTGCATTCTCTTAAAGTGAGCTGTCCTGTGAACTATGAAAGCCATGTCTGTTTCCAAGCTGTAATGTGAATTTCAAGGTGACCGATTGCAAATCTGGATCTCCCCGCATGCCACACATTTACTGCTGTTGTAATAGTAAACATCCTTCAGCGTGATAGTCTCAAAAGAATTCAGCATGGTGGCTTGACCTTCTCTTGCTTCCTGCTGGACTGTCAGCAAAGCTGGATTACTGTTGTTGCTTTTTCCATGTGAGAGCTAAACAAACAAAACCAAAGATATTCTTTAAAACAGTTATCACTGGTCCACAGCCCCCTGAAGCGGCTTGTTTAAACACAGTCTTACTTTTCTACATCACAGAGTAGGTTTATTTTCATAACACCTCCCAAATGTTCACACAAAGAAAGAAGGCGGGGCTATTATTCTTGCAGTAGTGTTGCTGTCGGCGCCATGGTCTGGAGATGCTATGTAGTGAAAACTACAAAAGAGGACATAACTAGAAATCAGCGGTTAAGTATTAACAACACTGTTTTAGGATCGAAATATTAGCGTGTGTTCAGAGCACATACAGAGGACAGACTCCTAAAACCTGGAGAGTAGCCTATGCTGTCTGTACACAGAGAGTATAAAGTGGAGCGATCCTACCTCTGCGAGAACAGTCTGGCGCCTCTCGCGACTCTGGCAGAATGCATGTTTCTGTTTCAGTTCGCTCAAATGGGAAGAATTATAATGTTCGAACGTTAGTTTTGTTTCTTGTTAGAATATTTGACTTTTCTTAGCTCATTTAGGTCACAACAAGCTATTCTCTTAAATGATACCAATTAAGGCATTTTCTGAGTAAAATTAGTTTTATAGACTGTAATAATACCTGTATTATTATTATATACTTACTGGAACTCAGTAAGTGTACGCTGATTGGCCAAATGCACGGGAAACACCTGCATGTTTAAAAAGCCATGTAAACATATTTACTCCATGAACAATAGAATAGCGGTATTTACCTGTTGTCCGCAGTGCTGTGTTTCTCAGCTTTGATGATATGAAACACAAGTTGTCATAAAAATGTAGTCTCTTATCCCAACTTATTACTGCAATCGCATACATTGTGAAATATATTGATTCTGGACTTTCTCTTGAACCATGAGGTTAAAATTCACCGAATTTTTAGTAGACCGTGCCTTTTGACCAAATGCACTCACGACCGCTCTGAGCATCTGGACTAAATGATGGACTGTTCTCTGTAGACTTGCAGCTTTCATTTGTAAGGTTCTTCCAGATATTAGATCTGGGGCGGTCGAGGATGTTTTGAAGGTGTTTTTTACTGGCTAAACTCAACCTGACCCGTTTAACAGTTAGAATTCTCACTGGAAAGGAAATCGAGATACTAAAAGGGTTTCATCATTTAACAAACAGTCAGTTGATCTATGGTAGTCATTTGGCTCCACAGACAAAATTTTTGTTTTTGTGGAAATCATTTCAGTGTGTATCAGTAACTTTTGGTTTAATCTCCGTCTTCGTTTTTGCTATTTAATAAATGCAAGATGTTTTAAGTCATCCTTCCCATTTAAAAAAAAAATGAAGTACACTACTTAAACATTTTGGATACTAATACACACACATATGCCATTTTGTTTCTTTTAAATGAGAATACTTTCATGAGAATAATATTTTCATACACATTTCATAGAATAGTTTAAATTTATATTAAATACAATTTTCTGACATTTAGAGAACTTAAGTATCTTATCTAAGTAATTTCATAATTACTTTTGTTGTCTGTATTATGATTGCAGTGTGCTAAACTAAAATGATTCAATTTTAGTTCTGTATGTCATGTATTTACATATATTTGTAATGTGAAAATTTCATTGAAGTTTAGTACATTTATACACACTACAGTAAAATTAAAATCTATTTTAGTCAACACATGAACTTTAATTTTGTAAAGCATGACAAAATTAAAATATTATTAAACTAAAACATTTAATTTGACATTTATTACAAAGTGCATATACATATGTGTGTGTGTATTAGTACTGTCAAACAATGAATTGCATACAAAATAAAAGTTGTTTGCAAAATATATGTTTGTGTTCTGTGTATATTTATTGTGTATATATTAATACACACACATATACAGTATATATTTTTTAAATACTTACAGGTATTTACATGTCTGTATTTATATTCAGGTCATTTATATTATACGTAAATATCCATTGCCCTCCAAAAGTTTGGTAACACCCCTGGTAAAGTGTGGTTTTGGATGATATCAGCATAAATCCTTATTTTTTGGTGCAAATACTGTACATTAAAGTAACTTGACATTATCATTGAAGACCGTCAATAATAATTTTCATGATTACATAATACTGGCAATATATACACGTCAAATTTAAGCTACTATTGGAGGAATTGGGCCGTGATGTCTGTAAGAAATGTCCAAACGGTGTGAATAATCTTTGGGCAATCCTTCAGGAGGCTTGGAGTAATCTATCAAGTCAATATTTGAATAAACCGACAGCTCGGATGCCCAGATCATGCAGCGCTGTAACAGCTGCTAATGATGGATATTTTAGTGAATTAATGTAATGAAATGTTTTTGCAGTTTGCGTTGTCCTTTAGTAATGCAAAATTATCACACATCAAAAAGGATTTATGCCAATATTGTCCAAAATCCCACTTTTCTAGGGTGTTTCCAAACTTTTGGAGAGCAGTGTATTTAATATATGAACATAATGTTTTTCTGAGATATATACATGCATGTGTGTGTGTGTGTATATATATATGTGTGTGTGTGTGTGTGTGTGTGTGTGTGTGTAAATATACACAGTTCACATAGATTACATACATCTAAACAAAAATGTTTATTTTGTATGCGAATAATTGTTTGACAGCACTAATCTAATATATATTTATATATGTATATTTAGGATGCTTTATGATTTTGTGTACTGTACTAACATAATTGTAAACCTGTAAATCCAAGAAGAAGAAACCCAGGGGATGAATTAAGACTCAGCAGGAGATTCTGTCCTCTTCTGATTTCATAACGATGGGAATTTCTGATACCCTTTAAATCTGGGCTAATGGGATTGCAACAACGATCCTTCCCTTTAACCTTTTTCCTTTCATCCTTTTACAAGAGTAAAATGTGTCTACAGTGGTAAGCATTTACTGAAAAACTAGGTTTGAGACACTCAAATTCAGTTTTAAGACACGAAGAAATTATGTTAGTATATCTGCCAGGGGAGCAGGGCAAAATATTTTCAAAATGTTTAATACCTTGCCATTTTAATCCTTAGACAAATGGTCATAAAGTAGTTAAGTTAAAAAGTTTTTAGGAATGCCTCATAGCAGTCTTGGGCGTGTTACTGCCGTTCTAAACATTTACTGCATAATAAAATTCTAATGACTCACTTTTTTTTTCGTTAAAGAGATATTTTATTCAAGGAAATGTTTAGCCAAAAACAAATCATCATTCACGTTGTTGTTTATTCATTCTCTTTATTCTGTGGAAGACGATTCAAATCCCATTTATGTTTATAGAGCTTTATACAAACAAATTTAAAGCATAAACAGTGTTAATTAATTTACAGTTATTTAAGAAACTAATTCAATTTCAGCTGTAAAGCAGCTCTACAGAAGATAAGTGTTTCTGTATTTAATGTTGTTTCAATTGACTTTAATAACTGACTATAAGATTCGAATCTATCGGCAGTAAAGAGGAACGGGAAATAAACAGCCAGCTTGCGTCAGTACACACCTGGTCAACGTCTAGGAAGAAGATTGATTTAAAAGAGAACAGGATGAGCTGACGTGGTGTGTGTGGCTCTAGTTCTCAAGCATCTGTGTACCTTGGCTGTTCTGTGGTCAGAATGCTGCACGTCAGCGGAGGAGATGAAAATAGGAATTTCTCAAATGTGTAGAATGCGCTTGAGAAACGGCTGTGTGTTTATATTGGCGCGGCTAGTTGGTGTGCTATCAGCTCCACGGGCTCGGCCCGACTCGGTCTGAGTCACGGGTCATTACAGAATATCATTTGAGATTTAGTGTCCGTCTGAACCGCAGTCCCTAGATGTCTGCTTGATGTGTGTATGCAAAAACAGACTCAAACCGTCCCAGGCTCTGTATTTACGTTTATTTCACAGTTATTGATGCATGTCATTCATCCATCTAAGTGCTAAATTTGGCGAATTTGTAATTATTTATTTTTCTATTTAAATGGCATGGATAAATGTGTCTTTGTTTTTATGAACAGGGAAGGAAGCACTGTGCGTCATTCCTGTGAAAAACATCCTTGGTGTAGAGAAACTGGAGGAAAGTGCCTTTAATCGCAAAAACGTGAGTAGCTCAGGCGTATTTATGCTTTGTGTGTGTGTTTATCTATATTTCTATTTCTCCACTTGTATAGCGTGGCACAAAGGTCATGGGTTTAATGCCCAGGGGACAAACATACAAATGATATTGCAAATTTTGTGTCGCTTTGGATAAAAGTGTCTCTACAAACTTATACTATGTAGAACCTGCAACATACAGTACTTTTCAAAAGTTTGTTAATATTTTCTGAAAATGTTTTCCAATATTTTTTGATCACCAAGGTTTAATTTGTTTGGCTGCAAAAATTAATTAGTAATATTATGACAATTATGTTTTCTGAAGGATTGTGTGATGCTGAAGACTGGAATAATGATGCTGAAAAATCAACAAAAATAAATTATACTTTCAAAATTGTTCAAATGAAAAACAATAATTTTTTATTTTTATTTTTTTACTGTATTTCAGATAAAAAAAAATCAGCCTTTGTATGAAATTGGAAATGTTATAATTCCAAACTTTTGACTTTTAGTTTTTATGTAATATATAGATATATTTATTTATATATATATATTTATGTGTACCACTATTTGTTTTGCAGATGTTTCAGGTAATCCATTCAGAGAAGCCTCTGTACGTGCAGGCGGGGAACTGTGTGGAGACCAACAGCTGGATCGAGGTACTGAGTCAGGTCAGCCGATGTAACCCGGGACGGCTCAGCACGTTTCACCCGTCCGCTTTTGTGGGTGGATTGTGGTTATGCTGTAATAATGTCAACGAGAACACCCCTGGCTGCAAAACCTGCACTGTGTAAGACATCTTATTACTACTTATATTTTATTGCTTTATCAAATGTGTTCACATTCTTTTTTTTCATGTCTGACTTTGTCTTATAGGACAGCGTTGGCTAATATTCAACTGGACATCGACTGTGACAGAGAAACAGAACGAATTTTCTCCTTCTTCTCCTCCAACCGCTCCAGACTACAGAAGATGGAGGGTGTGTAAAGCCTAAAAACAGAATAGAACCAAAATACACAATTTTTCTTTCTGTGCATGATTCATCAGATTGTTTTTTATCAAAACATAGTTTTTCCACTACAAAAAAAAAAACATTTTTGTGTTTTAACAGTGATTAAAAAATAGCTAATGCCAATTATTTAAGATGATCCAAAATATTTCTTGCTCAGTTTTCATTTTCACTCAGAAACACACTTATGTCAGTTTTATTACTACTAATGCCCAATTTCTATTACATAGCAGTAAAGTTTATTTGTCTGTCTACAGATGCCTGTGCCAGCATGTCAGTTTATCTTGGGCAGCCGGAGGAGTGTCCAGCCTTCACTATACAGGACGCTAAAGAGACCTTCCGTACTATTAGAGAGCTTGGAGACGTACTGGATGAGCTACAAGGTCACCACGACTCAAAGGGAGCACTAAATGATGAACCAGGCACTATGTAAGACACCCAAAATCTATTCAAATTGGCATGAATTAATTTGAATTGCAGTGTAGATTATTTTAATCATTCATTTTAGTTATTTTTTATTATTTTATTAAAGTAAAAGTTCACCCAAAAAACATTTGCTGAAAATGTACTTGCCCACAGGCCATTCAAGATGTACAGTAGACAAATATGTTTCTTTATTGGAACAGATTTGAGTAAAATTTGTACATATCACTTGTTCACCATTAGATCCTTTGTAGTGAATAGGTCCCAGCCTTAACCCAAACCATGCAACCACCAAACTCTTCCCTAACCTCACTTGTATCCCAGCAGAAGTGTTTTGCAATACAATATGAAATGATGACTTAAGAATGATGATTTAAGATATTTAGTCTAGTTTCCAGTGAAACAAAAAAACGCATTTTGCTTAAAACAAGGACAATTATATGTCAGTCTAATATCTTGATTTATGAAATTTTAGATATTTTGACTAGAAACAAGAAAATAATACTATATATTTTATAATATCATTATGGCTTTTGGTGTAATATTTAAAAATACTTCCTAAATGTTCATATCGTTGCTCTATTGTTGTCTATTGTTATTTTGATTGCTTCTGTTGTCCTCTTTTGTAAGTTGCTTTGAATAAAAGCATCTGATATCGCCGTTAATCTATTCACAAAGTTGTGTTGGGAGCTGGGTCTGTATTACGCAAGATATGATTACTTTTAACTTAATATTTTTGTGCGAATGTATACCTAGCCAAATCGCACTGTAGCCCTATTCGGACGGGACTAGAATTCTAAACTACTTTACGTTCATGTACAATTTCAGACGGGACTAACACCTCCATGTTTATTACTGAGGTGAGAGGGTCTGTTTTGTTCATCTGGGCGGCACAGAGATCACAAAACAAAAAATTCACTAACGACCCCCTGTAAAACTAGTCCTGTCCATATAGGGCTTTACTTTTAGTCATTATTTAGGTAGAACACATATTCTGAATGCCTTTGGCAGAATTCAAATGAACCATTTTAATCCAGATTCATCTAGATTTAAAAAAATAATCTACGCCCATGCCTATTATAAACATAATTAAATATTATTTACTTAAATTTAGCTTTGCTTTAGGGACATTCACCAATCAAACGGTGCTCTCGAATTCAGAAAGTTATATCGATGACAAGAGTGCTGGCAGCTATAAACAGATATGGATATCAAGAAGAAAAGTTTGCAAGATAAAAGTACATTTTTAATGGTTGTTCACTTTTATTTGGCTATATTATACGAGTTGGCCATCGGGCCTCCGTGGCTTTCTTATAGGACAGATAAAAACGGAGCTGGGATGAATTTAAAATACACACAAAAGGAACAATGGTATATGTTTGCCAACATTTTTTTTATTATTCTCATAAATCGATCAGTTAACCAAGTTGGAGTCTGTTTCAACATTTCAGCATTTTTTTTTTCACTGTACTGTTTTGACATAAGGTTTGAGGTACAGATGTTTTTTTTTGTTTTGTTTTGGTTTTTTTTTTGGATGAAATTGAATCTTGAAACCTCTGGGTTACGAACATAACCCACGTTCCATGAATGAGGGAACATAGACGTTACATATGGGATCTCGCTTGACCAATCGTCTTCGAATCTTTTGGAAAAGGCTAATGAATATTGGCGTGCAATAATTACAGCCAGGTGCACCTTATCACAGCGTGAGTATAAGAGGGCATGACTGGATGGCACATGCAGGTTTTCACTGAGGAGCCGAGTCGGCGTCAGCGCGATCCAGGGACATGGCAGAAAGATGTAACGTCTCCGTTCCCTCCTTCAGGGAACGTGGGTTGTGTTCTTAACCTAGACGTTACCCTTTCAGTCGAATCACTTTGATGTTACATGTGGGAACACCCATGGAAGAGGCCACGACCCTGAGCCGTGTTAAGCGGAGACACCAGTGCCGGCACTATATCGATAAGATATGGATATAAGTGAAGGAAAACACAGCCTTCTGGCTGACTGTGGAACAAAAATATTGATACAAAAATATATAACTGGTGAAGGAAGTCCAGTGGATCACAGTCGGACTGACGCCACTCCGAGTCCGACTGCGGGGCAGGAGGAATAGGGTTCATCTTGGCATCGGGGAACCATTGAGATGCACAGCAGCAAGCCAACACCATCCGGTCTTCCCGCTACCTGCTTGTCTGGTTTAAGACACGGAAAGACACAGTCTCTTTACGGAGGTCGTAGAACCTGGCGAAGGTGTGCAGTGTTGCCCAGCCCGCAGCTCTACAGATATCTGCTAATGAGGCACCGTGTACCAATGCTGAGGTGGAGGCTACACTCCTTGTGGAGTGGGCTCTAAGACCTAAGGGACACGGCTCTCCACCTCCAAAGCTGGCAAAGAGCTTCTGAGAGCATCTGAAGCTCCGAGTGCAGTCAATGTAGAGGCACAGTGCAGGTACTGGACACAGCAACTCTAAGGCCGGGTCTGCCTCCTCCTGGGGCAGAGCTTGCAGGTTCACTACCTGATCTCCAAAGAGTGTGGTAGGAACCTTGGGCATGTAGCCGGGCCGAGGTCTCAGTGTTACGTGAGAGTCAGCCGTGCCGAACTCTAGGCAGTCTTCGTCAACAGAGAAGGCTTGAAGGTCCCCGACCCTCTTAATGAAGGCCAGAGCAATCAGGAGCACTGTCTTTAATGATAGATATTTTAGCTCGACTGATGCTAAGGGCTCAAATGGAGCAAGCCGCAGGCCGGTTAAGGTGATGGGGAGACTCGGGGGAGGCAAAGAGGTTTATCTTGGCCTCGCCAAAGTAGCTCCATATCACCTGGACTACCTGGGGGTGGAGCTGCCATTCTCCAGGGTGGGTGGATTGCTGTGAAAGCTGATCAGCTGCACAGTTGAGTATCCCTTGAATATGAATAGCACGCAACGATTTCAGCCACTTCTGACTTTACAGGAGCAGATGGCGAGCTAGTTGTGACATGCGGCGGGAGCTTAGACCCCCCTGATGGTTGATGTACGCTACGGCTGCAGTGTTGTCCGTCCGGATGAGCATGTGTTTGTGGCTCAACATCGGTCGAAAGCAACACAGGGCTAGCAACTCGAGGAAGTTGATATGTCACAGCAATTGGGCACCTGTCCAGGGACCCGAGGTTGCTTGCCCGTTGCATACAGCACTCCAGCCCATGGAGGAGGCATCTGTGTGCACGACCACATGCCTGGACAGTTGTTCTAGGGGTACACCAGCCCATAGGAATGCAAGGTCTGACCACGGGCTGAATAGGCGGCGACACTCCGGGGAAACACCAATGTGGAGAGTACCATGGTGCCATGCCCATCTCGGGACTCTGTTGTGTAACCAACACTGAAGTGGTCTCATATGGAGGAGCCCCAGTGGCATAACTGCGCCAGGATGCGCCATATGCCCCAGGAGCCTCTGAAAGGGACCGCTGTCTTGTGCCTGAATGACCTCAGACATGTCAGCATGGCCTGAGCGCGCTACCCCGTGAGGCGGGCAGTCATTTCGACCGAGTCCAGCTCCATACAGAGATAAGAGATCCTCTGCACTGGACAAAGTTTGCTCTTCTCCCGGTTGACCTGAATGCCCAAATGGCTGTGCTGACACAAATGTCCCTATGCTGACACAGCAACTCTCGTGAGTGGGCACTTATCAGCCAGTCGTCAAAGTAGTTGAGGATGCGGATGCCCATCTGCCATAAGGCAGACAGAGACCCCTCCGAGAGTTTGGTGAAAACTCGGGGAGACCAGGACAGGCCAAATGGGTGAACCCTGTACTGATATGCTCGACCCTTGAACGCAAACCACAGAAGGGGCCTGTGGCGAGGTAAGATCGAGACATGACAGTATGCATCCTTCAGGTCGATGGCTCCGAAACCAATCCTGGTGCCGGATGCATGTTAATATGTGCTTCGGCGTGAGCATCTTGAATGGCAGCCTGAGAAGGAACCAGTTCAGGGCTCTTGAGATCCAGGACTGGTCTTAGCCCACCACTCTTTTGGGGCACGATGAAGTAAGGACTGTAAAACCCAGACCTCATCTCAGCTGGAGGGACAGGCTCGATTGCGTCCTTTACCATTAGGACAGCAACCTCCGCACAAAGGTCAGCGGCATCCATGTCTGACCGAACACGGGTATAGAGAATGCCTCTGTGCCTGGGCGGGGACCTGGTGAACGGAATCGCACCATCCGCCAGGGGTATCAAGGGTATGGTGACAGCCGTGCCCACGATGGGGCAGCCTGGTGGGGAACCAGGGAGTGGACCGGCCCCAGAAGGATGAATGTCCTGGGGGCGAGTCTGACTGCTCTGGGCAACGCTTACCTTCTCCACTGCGATCCTGGTCCGCATCTGAAGAGAAAACAGAGTGGTTTAATGGGGACCTCGGGGCACTGGGCCCAGAGGTGTAGACGATTGCTCCCTCTTCCATAGAAGATACCCCTCCCGGCCCTCCACCGAGGGGTGGGGGCATTGGTGTTCCTATCCCCCGAGGAGCAATCACCACTACCTCCGGGCTGCCCGTGTCAGGGGTGCTTCTTGGAGCTACGAGTGTTCATGGCCGGGCCCTGAGGAATGGGCAGCTCGACGTCGTGGGCATCCCACGGCCAGCTCGACGTTGTGTAGCCAGCCTAACATCGTGCGCTTCGGCTGTTGGACAGAGCAGTAGGTCTGTGTGCCGTAGGGGGACGCCCTCGGTGACGAGCAGACTGAGGTGGGGCGCTAGGGAGCTTGGCATACTCCCTGCGCGATAGGACCGGGCCTACTGCCACCATCTACTGCTGGACTGTCAAGAACTCCTGGGCCAAGTCTCCGACAGTGTCGCCGAAGAGGCCAACCTGTGGGATGAGAGCGCCAAGTAAGCGAGCTTTGTCAACGTCGGCCATCTCAGCGAGGTCGAGCCAAAGGTGTTGCTTCTGAGCCACCAATGTGGACATCACCTGACCAACGGCATGCGCGGAAACCTTCGATGTCCGAATAGCAAAGTCGGTTGCGGCACGGAGTTCCCGTATAACTCCCTGGTCAGATCCACCCTCGTGCAATGTCTTGGTTTGGAACACTTGGTGTAGCCAAGGCGCGAGAGTTGACAAGGTCTTACTTGCCTCGGATGTTGGCTGCAGCGGTCCATGCCAGGCGGGGTCTCTGTGTGGGCCCAACACAACGCTCGGCCTGGGGGATGGCCATGTACCCCCTTGCTGCACCTCTGACGAGGGTTGGAGAGGGGAGAGGAGCTGGTGGCCAGGAGTGCAGAGTACGGGGCTCACCACGACCTGGTCAGCTTCTCATGCACCTCCGGGAAGAAAGGAACTCAGAAGGTTCTGACGGGGCCGCGGTCCAAAAACTCAAGAACAAACGCGCCTTAGAGAACACCGCGGCAGAACTACAGGCGCTGGCAGACGCTCTCGGAACACTCTCAACCCGCGAAACGTTCTGCACAGTCACCTTGCAGTCCCCTGTGATAAGGTGCACCTTGCTGTAATTATTGCACGCCAATATTCATTGGCCTTTTCCAAAAGATTCGAAAGATAATTAGTCTCTCAAGCGAGATCCCATTTGTAACGTCGAAGTGATTCGACTGAAAGGGTAACTATTATTACCTTAATGTTGAAATATCAAATTTTATTTGTATTTTTATGTATTACTAAAATGCTGTTGTAAGAAACAAACGCATCTATATCTTGGCTGGCAAATCCATTTAAAAGTGCATTTTCAGCAAATTAAAATTATTATTAGATAAAATGTCTTGTGTGTGTGTATGTGCAGTAAAATTGTTTGACACTCTTTTTACTTTAATTTGTAGCGAGAATCCTATAGTTGGAAAGACAGCATAACATTGTGACTGCAGGACCAGGTGGTACCGACACAGCCACACAAGCAGAGGTGCGCTGTGTTTGTCGACATAGAGGAGCACATAGACAGCACTCTGCTCATGCTCAGAGAAGCGCTGTCGTTCCACATGTGACACATGAGTCTTACCTCTCCAGCGATGGCCTGTCAGGAGTTACAGTGTACTTTGAAGAATTTGGCCAGTCAGGAGTCGAGTGGTGTGTCCGTGAGTTGCTATCATTGGAAAAATCTGTGTGCCTGTTCCGGCTCTCTTATATCAGTTTGTTAAGATCATTACGAAACCTCAAACGCCAGTCCGCACAGAAAGAAAAGATTCCTATCACCTCTTATCCATTCCTAAACAGGCTGTGAAAGTCCAGACACCGGAGTTTGTCTGAGATATTATAGCTGCTAAAATCTTTGAAAGAACTCAACTTTCACATATTTCTTTATAAACCGTCGTTTTTTCAGACTACTGGTCGTCTGATGTTTTGACAAGTAAAATTACCACGTCAAAGGGAATCTTCGTTGTTCTTTGTAGTTCTACTATCATCCCTCTCACCCATCCCTTTGAGTGTGTGCGTGGTGTTCTATCTGTAGTGGATAGAATTAATCTGCCTTATAAATTCAGTGGAGGTACTTACAATCCCACACTTGTATATGAATTAGGGACTAATGCAGAAGCACTTTAGATATTTGGAATATTCCAGATGAGAATGTTTTAGATACGTCGTATCAATCTTTTTCCCGATATCGGTCAGTTACATGATCAACTCTTGTGTAATGTTCTGTAGATAACGTTCATATCCTGTAGATTTTTACTAGCTATTTTTCTTACGCCAAAGATGTTGTTTTGTAGGTATTCATGACTTGAAAATGGTATACATGTAGTTTTTTAAATACAGAACTTAAAAAAACAAAAGAGAAAAAAAGGAAAATGCAATCTATTTCATGGACGTACATTTTGGGAGCATCGAACGTTTTGATTTCGTTCAATTAATCTGTCATTTTTTCTCCCATACAAACAATGGCAAATGTTTGGATATTTTCTGGTATTCTGTCATAAGCTTTGTTCCAAAACCCTAGTGAGCTGCCTACAAAGACGGCATTTTAAGGCACCAAAATTGTGCTAACAACACAAAGGTAAAATCAGCAAAATCAAATGTGCATTCCCATAATGCATGGCAGCAAACAATCGGTGGAAAAAAACAATCCTATAGGCATTTAAGGAAATTATTTAATTTTATGTTATACAAAAAAGCAATGAAAAATGGTATATGCCATTTCACTTAAGTAATTGGCTTAGCAACATGCTAATAGCAAAGTCTAATTGGAATAATTTGGATGCGGTCTTAAAATACAACTGCCCGTATCATCAAGGCAGCTCACTAGTGTTTTGAATAGAGCTATAAACATAGATTGTCTGGTAAGAATTCTGTTTGATAAGTAACAATCACCTGCATCATGTTTGTTGTGTCGCAATTGTGTTGTAGTTAATTGGTGGAATTGTCATGTCATCTCCTGATAACCACCTACTGTTTATTATAGTTCTACACATTCACGGTTTTGTTTTAAATGACCCATTCTCAACTGTACAGAAGGGTTTTCTGTGCGTTTGCTGTAACATTGGAGACTGTTATGTTCTGCTTGGCATACTTGTGTTTCGCATATGTTGTTGGTAGTCTAGATCAGTGGTTCTCGACTGGAAAGTTAAAAATGTTCTGGAAGGGCCATGGACTTAAATGAACAGACAGTGTGCAGTGCAAACAATAAAATGCACTAACTGTATAATAGTGAGTAGTTGAGATGGCCAAATAAGATGTTTAATGCCCCCAAAAACTCCAATAGGCCCATTTAGCCATTTGTTACCAACTGCCTTTTTCAAGACAAGACTTAAAGTATCTTGAGATCTTACTTCAGGCATTTAAGTAAAAACCATTTGACTAAAGAATAATGGATGACTTAATTTCTGAGTTTTGGCCTACAGAAATACATCACTGCAGTCTAAGTGCTATATTTTGAAGAAATAGGATTTTTGAGAGAGATTTTACAGAACACTGCTCATATAGTTATTTGTTATATAACAGTTGTCTGAAATGGTTGCTTTCTCTGGTCCAGATATGGATATATGGCGTTTTTAAAGTGATGACATCTGACACTTGGTAAAACCTCAGCAAAGTCAGGCGGATGCCAACATGGACAGTTTGAGAGAAAACCTCCCGGAGGCATTAAATACTGGTTGCAGTGAGGACATGATTTGTCGAAACCACAACGTTTTGAGAATTTTTGGCTGCTGAGAGCATGAAACCAATGAAATTTTTTAAAATACATTTTTGGTGCTACGTTGGGTCACCAACCAATTTAAACCCCGGGTCATGAAGCAAAACCACTTGAGAACCACTGATCTAAAACTAAACAAAAAAATCTAACCTGTTAATGTTACATAAAATCAGTGTACTTAGCATAATCACTTTACCTTAGCAATATGAAAAAAGAATGTGAATTGGGGAACGCAGGAACCCTCAAGTCTTGCTTTCTTAAGACTTAAAATAAATAAATACTCCACTAACAACATTGCATTCTGAACACAACTCGAAAACACATGTAAACCAACAGAACATGAGTCTACATTTATGAATTTCAAGTGATGTGCCTCTCAAACAGATATATATATATATATATTTGTAAACATGACAATTTGAAAGCTGAAAGATTGAACATTGATAAAGAGGCCTGGACACAATTTGCTATTTCAGCACGAACAATTATGCAACATTCACCTTCCGGTTACGGTGTCAGGATATATATATATATATATATATATATATATATATATATATATCTATTTGGTCA
>JAUYWG010000055.1:5262343-5282721 GCA_034779775.1 Enteromius afrohamiltoni
TATTTGGTCAATCAGATATGTCTGATTTGTGTGTATTTATCTTTTCTCACATGTGATGTGTAGATGTTTGTAGCACACTGTGAACTGAATGTCGTCATGATATGTTGGTACATGGATGTTCATCTGGTACTCTGCGGCTCCAGTGAGCTTCAGTAGAAATGTGGTACTGATCATCCTCACTTCATAACTGTGGTAGAGCAAAGAGCCGTGTGGGCTTGCTTAGCATTGCGGCGATACTGCAGACCTCCTCCATTCATTATACTTGTCGGATCAAATTTAGTGATTTCTGTGTATTGGTGTAAAGCCTCCCACTCGGCTCTGAACTGGGCATATTGTAATCTCGTGTAAACATACAGAAACCATTACGACCAGCATCCAGTGGCCTTTAAGACCCCCAAACCTCCCCCGGACTAAAGGTTCCTCTTAAACATTCCCAGTTTAGCACTTATCTGTGAGTCGATGGAACAATGCAGACGATGTCATTTTTTGCGAATGTATACCGGTACCAATTTACAATCACCATATCATATAAACGTTTCGAACCATGATGTTTGTGCTCGATTTTCCGTAATTGGGTCTGCAAGTCGCCTTTTGAAAACCTTGTAGTTTCAGTAATGCATTTCTTAAATTATTATATTTTTAGATCAGTAATGTAGGTCTGTAAAACTGCTATAAATATTTGCACAAATTTGACCACTTTTATTTTGTTTTTTTGTCTACCCATTCCCATTCCTATTCCAATGTATTACTAATTGTACTGGACATGTTTGCTTCATTTTGTTATTTAAATGTTTTTATACCATTATTTTCACAATACAAGCTCACATAATTCCTGTGTTATTAGTTCTGTGGAATTAATTTGCAATAAATATATTGTTTGTGTGAATCTTGTGTGTGATATCAGTTGCTCTATACCAGAATTGAGATTTGAATGATTTTCCAAGTTTAGATCAATAGCACATTAGGCTGTTGTGGCATACTTTTATTGTAATGGCTTATTTATGATGTAATAACTGTTATTTATTTGCAATCATACTACGGGGGTGTTGAATGCTTGAATCTGATTGGCTGCCGAATGTTCTATGGTGTGCAATTATTTTCAAGAAACCGCATGGCAAACGTAGAACTCGCAACAACATCAACTAAACAAATAAATATAGTTAACAATATGATAAAAACTACATAGTCTACTTTATCTCTCTCCCTCAGAGACGCACTTACACTATCATACACACTAATGTTGCTAGTGCTAACTTACTCCGACTACTTTATCCTTAACATTAACTTGTGACATTTTGGAATTAACAACGGGGGCTTTGCATGAGATGCGGGAGAAATAACCTGGAAAAAACTGGACAAATACCTTGGAAATATATAATATGATCGATGTCTTGAGGTGTAACAACCTTACTGCACTTCACCACCTCTGGAATGCATTATTTTTCTGCAACGACCCGTCGTCAATTATTCCTTACATATGCAACAAATCTATATCCACAAGCAAAACATGGACACCTCAGTCATGGTATAAAATGTTTATACATCCATAAACATAAATCAGGAAACAAACAGAGACGAGGGTTCCTGTATTACGGAATTGCAGAAAAGGCATAAGAAAACAATTAAATCTTCGCATTGTAAATAATATCACAAGTGGCCGACTAATCACAGAACAAAAGATGCATCAAATCAGTTGATTTGGGTTTAAAAGAAAGCAGATGTATGAAGGCACATTTTAACAAACCGTAATGACCAAGATTGTTAAGTTTCTCACAGAAATGCTGTAAAATATGAACTCAGCCTTTACAATGCTCATGGTGCTAGCATGTGGATTTCACATGAACTTTCTTTTTCTTCAACGTATGGAAATTCTACATTGAGTTTCCCTACTTCTCCTTACATGACCTGTGATTAATTGTATTATCGGAGGCTGGGAACCGCTCCAGTGCAAATGAAAACATACAGCACAGTATTGTTTGTACGTGAGCGGTTTCATCTCAGACATTTGCTGTCAAGAATAATATGCGATATCGGTCGAATTTAAACATTGTGGAGCCTCGTTGATTGTAAAACCATATGGTTCCACTTTATTAATATCACTGCGGTAAAACCGCTTTTATTTCTTTTAAAATCAAGCATGAAGGTGAGCTAGTTTTAAGCACATCTAATGTCCGTATATCAATTAAAATGTTGACTTTGGTACATCCCACTGCTGAGATCTTATTCAACAAATAAATTCACATACCGGCATCGTATTGGCATCTGTTTGAAATAAACAATAGCACAGCATTACAGGAAATAATTTATATATATATATATATATATATATATATACCAAAGTTAAATCAATACAGGTTTTCATGCACTTTAACAAACAACCTATAGAAAGTACTCAATAAAATTAAGGTAACTATTTGCACTCAGTTTGTGTAAGGGAGACATACAAATGTGCAGGGCAGGGGTTCTTCTAGGACAGGTTTGATAACCACTACCTTAAATCAATCATGTAATGGTCTTCCTGAAGATACCTCATGAGGCAACAGACAACTAAACATTTTTTTCCTCAGTAATCTGGAACTGTAAAAAGAAATAATTTTGGCAGTTTATAATTTACTAAAGGTTTCCATGTTGCTATGTATCTACAAACTCAATATCACTGAAACACATAACTCAAGTGAACTGGCAGAAGATATATCAAACCCGAAACAAACTGATGTTTTTAAGATCTCATAAAAAATAGGAAAGTGAGTGAAGCCAACATAATTCTGTCTTTTGCTTTTTGATGGTTTCACCACAGCACACGCTAACATTAATCGCTATACGTTACATTTGTGCTAAAGATTAACTTGGGGGCTTACATGTAGATATAATATCACATTTAGGCTACACATTATGCACAGAGAGGCAGTATAGTTAGTGTAACAATGGAGGCGGGGACGTGCGGATTCATTCGCTAGCTTTATTCAGGGTCAAACAGGCAGAGTCTAAAATACAGAGTAATGGGGATAAAGCAGAATCAAGGTCGAGGAACACGAGCAGGCTTCAAGGCAGGCAGCAAACAATCACAATCCAGATGTACAGTCCAAAGTAGAAAACAAGGAAAATAATAACGGGTAGGAACGCTCAGAAATCTAACACAAGGAAAGACATGCAAAGATCTGGAGAGAGAATCTGACTAATATGCAGGCGTTAATGAGACTGTGAGCGTGGATAATGAGGTGCAGGTGTATGATTATTCCAACTGTGATGGACGCGCAAATGTTCAGATATAATCACTTCACAAACAATAATCTCCTAATCTGTAAAATAGTCGCTTACCCCTCTCTGTTTTCAGCACATTAAGCGCCGCTCGCTCGCTTAATCATGCCCACTTCAGATTCGCTTAGACATATACAAAAAACAAATGTCAGCTAATATATTTTAAAAACCAATGTTGATTTTTACTCGCATTTGCAAATGCCATTATTGGACAGAGTTATCTGCTTTCAAATCTAATTTGACCAACCACGAAGTCTAACAGTTAACCTGTCACTACGGCTGTGTGAAGCTGACAACATAACACAGAAGCGCACCAATAGAAGTCTTTTTGTAGATCTTAGCATTAAACAAATAGCATTTGCATTCATTATGATATCAACATGTTTTAATTAAAACTGACCTGTAGTTCGGCACGTCGCCGCACCAGCACAGGACTCCTGTGATTCAAATCCTGCAGTTCCCTGACGCATGCGCACTTAGAGTTGCCACAACTGATATTTTGGGGTATATATTACTTATATATAATTACTTATATTATTACTTATATATATCTTTTAGTGTTGCAGATATTAATGTAAACAAATAGGTAGTGTATAGGTAGAATTACCCATTATTATATATTTTACTTGCTTACTGATTTGGTTGAGTAAAATATGACTGATTTTCATGGGTTATTTTTAAAGAAGAAAGAAATGAACAACTCATGCACACACACACACACCTGGAGCAGTGGGAACGGTGCCTTGCTCACGGGTTTCACCTCGGTCGTGGTATTGAAGGTGGAGTGAGCGCTGGTTATTCACTCTCACCACCTACAATCCCTGCTGGACCTGGGACTCAAACCCACAACCTTTGGAAGTCCAACTCCCTATTCATTAGGCCACAACTGCCCGGTCAGAAATGCCTTTTATCTTAAACCACGTGTTTATCCATCAACCAGTCCAAAAACTTCAAAAAAAATCTCACACCTCTTAATAGGCGAATTGGTGCAGGCCAACAACAATACCTGTTCTCTGTCAAAGTTCTTGCTATTTATAACAATAAAGAAACACAAAATGCGGTTCAGGAAACTGCAATGCGCATAACATGTTCAACAAATTCCTACAGAGCATAAACAAGACAGGAAGATATATAAACAATAGCGGAACAGTGAATATTTCTATAACTACTTATTGTACAGTGAGGTGATGTAAAGTTTGTGTATATATAATGACTGATGATCAACAGATGCAAAACCCAAAAAGTACATTTTCCTTCTGGACCTGGATTTTGGACATTAAAGGTGGTCTTCAGTTCTATCAGTAACGCTTACCCAGTCCGAGATAAAAACGTCCCATGCATTCACACATAAACAATGTCCAAACAACAGAGAAAACACACACGCACTTCCTATAAATCTAAAGGCAGCGCTGAAACACGTGCTGCAGATAAAGTGAGCCCACTGATTTCAGATAGAATATATTTATTGGAGTTGGCTGGTAAGTCATCACACATTTTGAACACTGCCAAGATGTGTTACTGTAGTTCATTAAACCCATGTCTCGCGTTTCCATGCAGGAGTTTCTCTGTTACTTGTTTCCTAACTCCGGATAAATGAATCTGATGTATGCAGGGGCACCCACCACGGCAGGAGTCACAGTTAGAGATTGCAGACTTTTAAGCGCATCACCACCACCTATCTCTCAAATGGGCCATTGACACTCCTAATTGAGATTCTAGATACAGTGTTAATGGTCCGTTTGAGAGATAGGTGGTGGTGATGCACTTAAAAAGTCTGCAGTCTGCCGTTAAGAAGAAAGAAGATTGCATTGTGGTGAATCAGAGGTAAAAAAACAACAACGTTTTTTAAAACGTGAGTAAAGCTCAGAATTCTTCAGAATTTTATTTCCATTTATTGGGAACACTGCCCATTATATTTACATTAAAACATGAAGAAAAAAAAGATCAATATTTTAATTACTTTACAGAAAATGACGGATAAAATGATATCGAGCAGTTCAAAAAAATATCAGTGTCTGCCTTTTTCAATACAAACTTACATTTTTACTCCACAAAACTGAAAAAACGTTAAGATTTAGTTTTCCTGTGAATCACTAAACTAATATTTAGTTGAATAACCACTGTTTTTGGGAACTGCTTCATCTGTGCTGCATGGAGTCAACCAACTTCTGGCTCTTGTAAACAGGTATTCCAGCCACGGATGATTTGACAATTCCTCTGTATTTCTTAGTTTTGCCTCAGAAACAGCATTTTTGATGTCACCCCACAGGTTTTCTATTGGGTTAAGATCCGGGCCATAAGGCAGCATGACCTCTTCAAGTATTTTGTTATAAGCAAATTGATCCATGATCCCTGGTATGCGATAAATAGGCCCGACACCATAGTATGAGAAACAGCTCCATATCATGATGCTTGCACCACCATGTCTTCAGTACACAGAGTGTACTGTGGGATACCAGGGATCATGGATCAATTTGCTTATAACAAAATATTTGAAGAGGTCATGCTGCCTTATGCTGAAGAGGAAATGCCCTTTAAATGGGTGTTTCAACAAGACAATGACCCCAAACACACCAGTAAGAGTTTAATGGAGTTTTACTGAATTTTACTTTTGCAAAATTCATGCATGGAATTTGAATGAATTGATTCCGCCCCACAGGAAGTTGAATTAGAATTGGAATGACAGGAAGTGGAATTAAATTCATGGCAATTTAAAGACATTCCACACAGTCGTACAACAGAAAGAATGTATTGAATCTCAGATACAATTACATAAATTTTGTAATTTAATAGCATAATTTCATTACACATAACACTGTAAAAAACGGCCTATAGAACTCAATAGCTACTCAATAAAATTGAGGTAACAATTTGCCCTCAGTTTGTGTGTTATGCCATTTTAAAGGTTACTCAGTTTTAATGGGTAATTAATTGTATAATGTATTAAAAATATTAGGTAGACTTTACCTTTTTTGTTTTAGTTTGTCATAGCTGTTAAATGTAGGTATTCTTTACCCAAATATACAGGATATAATCTACCCACACAAACTGAGTGCAAATTGTTACCTCAGTTTTATTAAGTAGATTCTATAGGTAGTTTTTTACAGTGTATATTGTAAAGCTTCTTTTGTAAAAACTTCACTTATGTATATTAATTTCTTTGAATTTGTAATGAATTGCGATTCTGCTTCCTTTTAATTCAATTCCAAATTGTAATTCTAGATCCTGTTTTTGACATCAATTCAAGTTCTAGAATTGAATTGGAATTTAGGAGTCATTCTCAATTAAATTCTGAATTGTGCACAAGCCTAAACTCAGGACCGGCCTTCTTGGCTATGACAAGACAGGCTGAGAGTTTATAGAATGGAGTTCAGAAGTGGGTACTACCACCTCGAGAGGAGCTGTAGCGGACACCGCTGTGACTGGAGGTTATGCACCTTGGGAGGAACTGGAATGGGCTCGGGCCCAGTTTCATAGACTAGGGCGAGCTCTGGAGTGGACTCCTTAGCTGGGGTATCCTTTATAAAACGTGCATTTGATCTTTGATGTGGAAAAGTGCTTAGGGTCACGTCAAGGTCTGAGCAGAAAAGAGAGGCACATATCTGAGAAATGATCGTAAGATCAAATTTGGAGTGGACTCTGGACTCTCAGTCAATGTGTCTTAGATATCTGGTGCCAATGAAAGGTCTCCCACTGCCCTTGAGAAAGCAAAAACACTGTTTCATTATGTCTTTAGGAATTATGGTCTCCTGAAAGACAGTGTCTGACTTCTAACCACAATTCATGTACCGTGTTTGGAGTTCTGCCTTTTTGCTGCTACAGTTTCTGTGCCTCCTGGACAGCATGTCCCTCTCAGTAGAAATCACTATCGTGTTCCACGGCTGTACAAATCCCGTTCCAGTGGTTCCCTTGTGGTAGAAATCGTGACCGTGTTTCTCTTGGTAGAAATCGCGCTTTTTTCTATGGGGGCCCCCCTCCATCATCGAGCCCTTAGAATCTTTCTAACCCCCTGCACCTGCTTTTCAACAGGGAGATGGAGCACAGTACTTGGAAGATAAGACGTTTCACACGTTTTCTCACAGCTGGATCCACTTCCTTCCATGGGCTGAGGACACCTAAAATTCCTTTTTTTTAGCCAACCACAGGATTGATGACTGTGAAACATCAACACTTATAACCAGTAATGCTGCATCTCATCGTCTGTGGGCAGTGGTACAAAAATGTGCAAATAAGATCTGGACCTTCTAGTTTTAACAAAAGCCATGAATCTGTCAAAATATGTTATCCAGTGGACTTTATCTGACAAGAGATTTGGGTGAAAGTAACATGGAGAAAGAGTACACATCATTTACACGCAAACACTGTAACAATACAAAGGTATTTTGTCCCAGCTACTTTAGACCAACACTTTCTTTCATATTCCTTTCATATTATTTTATGATGAGCCTTATTTGTAAACTTAAAACTTACTTAACACTTAAAAATTGGTCCACACATGTAAATGCATGTAAAAAATAACAGAATAATGTAAGCCTATTTACAACATTTCTTCAAAACTAGGTAGTTAACGGATTACATGTATGTTCAACCTGTGATCAGATTCACAGGTTCAGACTAAAGTTACTTCTTTGTTGGATACATGATTACATGAATAATTAAGGTTCACGTTTGCATGTTCAAAGACCACGATAAAATGTTCTTACTATAAATTTAAATCAATGCGATAAATGAGTTGGGTCAAAAGTAATTATAAAATAGTCTGATAATACAGGTAACTGTAACACTTCATTTCTCTTGTTTGCTGTCTGTCACTGTTTAGTTTTGATTTCGTTTTTACTCTTCCTGTTTTTCCTAATTTGGTCATGTTCCTGTTCTTGTTTAGTTAATTAGTTACCTGTTCCACCTGTGTTCCTCACCTGTCCTGGTTCCTCCCTAATGTGGTCATGTTTAAAAGCCCGTTTAGTTTGTCTTGTCCTTTGTCTGATTATCAAGGTTACTTTGCTGTGTTTATGTGTTCTTTGTGCTACCCGTCTGAAATTAAAACTATTTTATGATCCTGAGTATTCACACAGACCGTGACAGTAACACTTTATGATAACTACACACTATGAGTCATTAGTTAAGCATTAGTAAATATTTAATTAATAATTTATAAGTCATTGTTCCTACATTAATAATTGCATTTTCATACTTTATTAAGAATCAGTTAATAATTTCAAAATTATGTATTACATTATTTACCAGCCAGTTACTAGTAGTTTTCAGTGGTTAATGAGATTGTTTATAAAGGGTTAGTAAATGACTTATAAACTATTTGAATGCACATTTATGCATCTTATTATTCAGAAATATGGTAAAGTCTTTATTAACATATTTCTACTGTAACTAATTAATTCAGTTAGTTATAAAACATTTACTAGCTGTCGGTTAATTGTTTTTGTGAGCGCATATATAAGAGACTATTTATGCCTTGTAAAGCATTTACAAATGAGGTTTAAAGGCTCAGTTAAATGAATATAAAGCAATTTTCTCTAATGTTTAGGAGTTAGTACTGAGGTAGTTTTGAATGGTTTTAAATATTTTATATTATTATTGTTTTATAAAAAAAAAATGTGTTGTGTTTTATTATCCAGTATTGATACTGGAAAATTTGTATTGAGCAATGTTTGCACTTTTCAGAATATATTTTTATATCAGACCTTGTTTCATTTTATTGCACAGTTATGTTTTCTGGAGGTGTGCAGTAGTTATAATTTTTGACATATTGATACTGATTTTACATTTAGTAAAATGTTATATCAAGAGTAAATTTGTACAGTTTTATTTTTGCAAAGGTTGATTTTTTATTTGACATCAAATAGTTTGAAATCGGAATCGAAAGTCGTTAATTTATTTTACATTTGTTTCACTCTTTGCTGTGCTTTTCCTTTTTCTGCTTGAAAGAACTGAGCCTATACATCTAATTTGTAAACGCTTTGCAAAGCATAAATAGTCTTCACTTTATATGAGCTCACAAAAACAGTTAACCTATAGCTAGTAAATGTTTTATAACTACCTGAATGAATCGTGAGTTACAGTAGAAATATGGGTAACACTTTATAATAACTACACATTATGAATCATTAGTTAAGCATTAGTAAATAGTCAGTTCTTCCTATATAAAGCATTGTTCCAACATCAATAGTCATTCGTAAATAAATACAGCTATAAATGCCTTGTTCTTGGTTAATAAGCATATGTAAATGTACAAAGGAGACTTAAAGGCTCAGTTATCTTCCTATCAGAAGAAATAAGCAAACACAACACAGAGATATGCAGAACTATTCATTTCAAGATTTAAAAAAATATGAAACCGTACAGCTGTACAAAATGAATATTATTTTTCTATGAAACTAAAGGTTTGTTTTTCATTTATCTAGTGTACAATATAATTTTTTTACATCTTAACCTCTGTGTTGTGTTTAACTCTTCTGTTTAGAATATAAATGAGTCTTTACATCTGCTTTATAAAAGCTTTACAAGGTATAACTAGTCACTTTAGATGAGCTCACAAAAACAGAAGACTGGCAACTACCAAATGATTTATAACTACCTGACTTCATCTTGAATTACAGCAGGAATATGTGTTAATAAAGCATTTATTAACACACACTGAACAACTATTATCATGTGTCTAAATAATATTTATTAATGTTAATTTAAATAATCTATTAATAATTTACTTATACTTTGTAAATAATCTTATTAATAAAGTATGAAAATACAATTATTTAACATTAGATATATGCTCAAGAACAAGGCATTTATAGATATAGCACTTGTAAATAGTTTATTAATGCCTAATAATGTTGGAGCAATGGTTTATAAAGGATGAAATTAGAATTTACTAATGCTTAACTAATCATTCATAGTGTGTAGTTATCATAGTGTTACCGAAATATGTGTTAATAAAGCCTGTTACTATATGTATAAATAATATGTTATGGATGCAGACGGACTCAGAGATAACTCAAATAAAAGGATTTATTAACACAGGTTCTTCGCAAATGACGGAATTGAAAAAGGTAAACAAAAATGTACAGTCCCAAAGGTAAAGAAGGCTAAACTAAAAGTGTTGTTTTCAAAACAGTATAAGGCTGGAGCACACCGCTGACTAACTCACACACACCACTAGACGAATCTGGAGGGAAGACGAGAAGAGCACTGGAATCTTGGGAGGTACACGGAGGATCAGGAGGAACACTGGAGGAGAAAACGTGAGAGGTGCTTATATGTGGTGTGGTTGAGTGCTATCAGGTGTGTAAACAGGTGATGCAGGTTAGTATTCGGGTGATCGGAGAGTGGGCGTGTCAGTGGAGCCTGATGCGGATGTGACATAAGATATAAATGTGCATTCAGATAGTTTGTTAATCATTTACTAACACTTTCTAAATTATCTCATGATACTAACTGACTGGCTTGTAAATAACTTAGAAATTATATCATTGATGATTATATCAAAGTATGAAAATTGATGGAAAGGACGCTATGGATGAACTGCTGACTTTAAAACAGGGAACTTCCTCAGTGGCTGAGTACTCCATGACCTTCCGTACTCTAGCTGCACAGACTGGATGGGACAGTGATCCACTAAAAAGTATGTACCGCCGAGGCCTCCACGAGGATCTACAAGCTGAACTCGCGTGCAAGGACAAGGACAAGACACTCAGCGAAAACATGGATCTCACCATTCGCACAGACCTATCTGTGTGAGTTCCATCTCTCTGAACTGAAATTGATGTATGTCTTGTGCACAATGAAGTTAAAATTAAAACCGGGCCTTCCTCGACTCAGGGGCATAAGGGAATTTCATAGACCAAGAATTCGTCACTTAACATCATCTCCCTCTCTCGTTACATGTGAACATACCATGGCGGTGACAGCCATCGACGGCCGACCAATAGGATCTGGAACATCAAAACTCACCCTGTAACACTGCTCACCAGTTCATTTTACCTGGAAAGGATCCAGTTCCACGTCATACATTCACCTGAGCACCCACTCATCCTTGGCCTACCCTTGTTGGAACAACATAACCCAATTATCTCCCGGAGGGACCACCAGATTCTGCAATGGTCATCCTCCTGCCACGAAAAATGCCTCACAAAAATGGTAAAATCTATCCACAACATCTATCTCACCCCCGAGAAACCCTCTGATATGCAATCGCTACCCACTTAATACCACGATCTCAAAGTCGCAATTATTGAAGAGAAGGCCACTGAACCGCACCACCGACTGTGCCATCGATCTCTTACCTGGAACCACACCATCACGGGTATGATATTTCCCTTATCTCAGCCTGAGACTGAATGCATGAACCAATACATCAGGGAGGAACTGGCCAAGGGATTTATTTGACTGTCTACCTCTCCAGCGTCTGCAGGATTTTCTTTGTTAATAAAAAGATGGTGGTCTCAAGCCTTGCAGTGACTAAAAGTTAAAGTTGACCTTAGAAGTGCCTATAATCTCATTTGTATCAGGGAAGGAAATGAATTGAAAACTGCCTTTTCAACCACAACTAAACACTATGACTATCTTTTGATGCCCTTTGGTCTGTCCAACAGTCCATCCATGTTCCAGTCACTAGTCAATGAAGAACCAGCTAAGCTCTAACCCTGTGTCTACTACTCTTGTAACCTTAACTCAGCAGAGCGTAATTATGATGTGGGTGACCGGGAGCTGTTGGTCCATGAAATCAGCTCTAGAAGAGTGGCGGCATTGGCTAGAGGGTGCTAAGGAACCTTTCCTCGTACTGATGTACCATCAAACCTCGAATACTTATGAACCACCAAAAGACTGAACGCACAACAGGCATGCTGGTCATTATTCTTCTCTCGAGTCGATTTCAAAATCACCTACAAACCCGGCTCAAAAAATGGCAAAGCCGACGCTCTATCCCGCCAACACGACCAACCCACACAGGCGAGCCAACCTAAACCATAATTTCCCCTTCGCTAATTCTTGCACCAGTTCAGTGGGACATTATGAGAGAAATCCAGGACACTCAAGCCATTGAACCCTCTCTACCTGAGTGCCCTTTTGGTGGTCTACCCTTTCTGTGGATGTAGCTACCTTTGTCAAGACCTGCCCAGTTTGTAACATGATGAACTCCTCCTGACAATGCCCAGCCAGGTTGCTCCAGCCTCTTCCCATCCCTCAAAGACCATGGTCCCACATTGTGGTGGATTTCATCATGGACCTGCCTTCCTCCAATAACCATCCCACTATTCTTACTATAGTAGACCGCTTTTCTAAGGCCTGGCGCTTGGTCCCGTTACCCAAGCTACCCAACATGTGGGAAATGGCCCAGGTGATGATAAAGCAAGTCTTTTGCTATTATATGCTTCCTGAGGAGATTGTGGCCCCCAATTCACCTCCAGAGTATGGAAGGCGTTTTGCTCCCAATTGAACATAAATGTGAGCCTCACCTCGGGTTACCATCCAGAGTCTAACGGCCAGGCAGAAAGACTCAATCAGGAGCTAATTTGTTTTCTTCGCTCATATTGTCATCAAAATCAGAACGACTGGAATCAATTCCTACTATGGGCCTGATACGCCCAGAAGTCTTTGCGGAAGGCTTCTACTAACATGACTCCCTTTCAGTGCATCCTAGGATACAAACCACCCTTATTTCCCTGGTCTGGAGAACCCTCTGACTTACCTTCAGTGGACAGCTGGTTAAGGCGTAGCAAACAGACATGGGATGCCGCCCACATTCATCTCCAAAGAGCCTTCAACGTCCCAATCCTCCTTATGAGCCTGGACAGTGCGAGATCTACGGCTGCATCTCCCTTGCAGAAAGTTAAGTCCAAGGTACGAGGGTCCATTTAAGATCACTAGACAAATAACTCCTGTATAATATAGTTTAGAACTTCCACACTTACAAAAATCTAACCCACCTTTCATGTCTCCTTGCTCAAGCCCGCTGCTGAACCCAACCGAGAGAGAGACCAGGATGAGATCGCAACACTCAATGTCCCTCCCCTGCTATTGGATGGAGAGGAAATATATCAAGTTCGTCAGATCCTGGACTCACGGTATTGAGGCAGAATATTCCAGTACCTCATCGATTGGGAAGGCTATGGACCCGAGGAGAGATCATGGGTCAATGCCCACAATGTGTTGGACCCAGCTCTTACTGAGAGAAAGACCAGCCCCCAGACCACGTGGAAGACCTCAACGTCGTAAGGATGCTCACTTCAGGAGCCGCTCGCAGGGGAGGGGCTCTGTCACAAGACGTGCCTCTGTGGCTCTCCCCTGGACATCAGCAGCGGGAAACTTCGCCGGAATATTAACGTTTCTACCCGGACCCATTAAACCCACGTACCTTGGCTGTTTCCGCCCCAGGTGTTCCTTGTTATCTGCATTATTTAAACGCGGACTTCACTGAAGATCATTGCAAAGTTTTGATTGCCCCAAGTATCAATCCCGAGCGTTATTTCTAATTGCTTTCTCCGTGTTTGTTTGTACTGGTTATCGACCTTGTATCTCGCTGCCTGCCTTATCTGCCTTTTTGATCGACTATGACTCTGCCTATTCCCTGATAATTCTGTTTGATTGTGTGTATGACCTCTCCCTGCCTGACTACGAATAAAAGGTGCAAATGGATCCTAAAGTTTTAAGTGAATCCTTACAAAAACATTATGCAAAATTGTTTTTATTTTAATGCCAAGTACATTGCCTTCAGTATAAAATATTAAATTCTTCTTTTAACAGAGCTTGTACTAAAAACAAGACTTGTATAAAACAAAAGTATATAAAAGTAACGCTTGTAAGTATAAAAACATATGACCTTACAACAATTCATGTTTATCAAAAGAAATCATCATATACAAACATATAAAGATTACATTTTAAAAGTCTGTTTCTATCCCTTGCTTTCAAAAAGTGCTTCTAGAAAACCTGGTTAGTTCACCCTAAATTAAAATTCTATCATTATTGCTCGCACACATGTTGTTCTAAACCTATAAAACCTTAATTGATCATTGATAATATCAGAGAGCCATCAGACCCTCCATAGACAGCAATACAACTAAAGTGATCCCAGGTACATAAACGTAGTAAAACCCCCACTAAAACAATCCATGTAAGATCAGTGGCTCAACTTCAGTTTTGCGACGCTAGGAGAATACTTTTTTGTGCACAGAAAACAAAAATAATATAATTTACTCAACCCTTCTTCTCCCCCGAGTAATGTCTTCAAATTTCATGAGACATTTCTTAATTTGTGTGAACAAAGGTCTAATGGGTTTGGAACGACATGAGGGTGAGTAATAATGATAGATTTTCATCTTGGAGTGAACGTTCCCTTTAAACAGATTGCTGAAAGTGAACATTATTCTGTGGAAAAGTTAGTTTAAACTGAGTAACAGTCTACATCTGACTGTAATTAGTCTCTAGTGCTATTGTTTTAAATTAGTCATTGATTTTAATATGTGATATTTACTGTACAGCCATAGAAAAAAAATAGACTTGGCAGCTAACCTTTAAAGACAACATGAAATGGCATTAGCATTGCATTTCTTTCATAAATGTCTAAAATATGGCATATTCATTAATTAAATGGAATATCCACCAGAAAACAAGGTCAAGCTGGGATTTATGCATCTATAAATACTCTTAAAAATAAAGGTGCTTCTTGATGCCATAGAAGAACATTTTTATCTAAAGGGTTTCATAAAGTACATTTAACATCTGAAGAACCTTTCAATTTCACAAAAGGTTCTTTGTGGTGAAAGGTTCTTCAGATTATTAAAAAAGTAAAAAGTATATGGTTCTTTTAAAGAACCTTTGACTGAATGGTTCTTTGTGGAAACAAATATGGTTGACACTACTGTAAAAACCTTTTAAGCACCTTTATTTTTTGTAGTGGAAGTTTGACTGGCTCATGAAAAGTAGTAAATACAATTAGCTAACTTTATTTTCCCCATCCACACAGGCAGTAGAAAAGACATTGGTTCACCAATTTTTTCACAGAGATAAAGAAAGCAAAAAGACATTTTGATGAAAGATTATGAAAACAAGCCATTTTCTTGAGAACATACTCAAATGAATCTTGCACAATAAGACTATGGACATTTATTCAGAAAGCAAACAGTCATATTTTGATTTCATGTTGTGTTTAAGGGGAGTGCAGTCTAAAGGTCTTTGGTTTGGATTCGGAAGTTCTAAGCTGAGAAGCTGGAGGTCTTGTAGGGTAGCAGGTTGTAAAGGGGGGCAAAGGGAGGAGGGTTGGGCTGTGCATGGGATGTATCTGATGATCCTCCTGGAGATGCACTAGATCCTGCAGCAGGTGCTGCTGGGGAAACATAAAGTGACGCCCTCTGGAAGAAAGAGCAAAATAAATGAATTTTTGAGATTTTTGGACAGCACACTGCGGATATGTTTTTCCAGCAAACTATTGTCTTACTTCATATCTGTTGTATAATCTAGTGAGCTACTACATTGTCTGCAGTAAATAGAGCACACAATAAAAACACTGGGTTAAATGGTGCATTTGATTTAAATGAATTTTTAGCAGTACTTTTTTCAGCACAGAGCAAAAAATGATAATGACAGTTTCCTTAATTTCCCCTGATATGGCCCATCCACAATCTTGGATGAAAGTTTTTATTTAGATTGCCGTGAAGGATTCTGGAATTGGAATTCAAGCCATAATGACATGTTGCCTAGATGGGCTGCTTAATTCTCAAAAATAAAGATTTCAAAAAGGGTTTTTCACAGCTTTGCTATAGAAGAATCATTGCTTGGTTCCTTTCAGAACAGTTTCTCAGTGAAGTGAATTCCTAGTATGAAGAACAATTTGTTAATCTAAAGACTGCTTAATTTTTTTTTTTTTTGCTGTCCCGCCACGTTGTTTAAATTGCAAATGCATTTGAGCCCATTTGTGCATCCACGGTCATGCTGGTCTAAAAAAGGATTAGGCGCATTGCTGGCAGGTTGCTATTTTGAGAAACTGACAATAGGTTGCCACATAGACCTGGTCTAAAATGTAATGGGACAATATAATTTTTTTTTGTTATTTAAAGTGCAAATTAGTAGAATATGCTTCTGGGTAGGTCCACAATGCATTTGCTTATTAAACACAGGACAGCGCAGCAGACATGCAAACACATTAAAAATTGAAGTATTACAGTGTAATAGAATATTATTGTGTAGGCTATATAAATCAAACAAATTTTATACATTTTTACATAAAACAAACACGCCCCTACCCCAAAAGTGTCTCGCCCCTGATAGCTCCACCCCACCCATACAGTATGTAGCCTACGAAACCCAGGCAATTATTCGTTCTGTGAAACAAACTGTCTACACGGGATGCGAGCGGAGCGACAAACTACTATAGAAGTCATTATAATTAATGATGCTGTCAACACCGGTCGTGAGTGGTGCGACAAATCTCAGAAAGATAACCGCTGCCGCGTTCCATTTATGATTTCCTGACACAAATTTCAAATGGTTTTCAGTGGTCACTTTATCGCATGCAGTCTTCTGGTGTTACTCAAATATCGAGAAGAACCAAAGCAACCTCAGCATCTGATTGCTGGCCTTTCCACTCCTTGACTTCTCTCCCGTGCTGAAAAGATGATCCTGTATTTTCACGGGTCGTACTTCTTGCCTTATCTTTCCGCAGCCATTTTCCTATTTTTATCTTTTCCTTTTTCCTTATTTCTATTTTTCTATCACTGAACGCACTCTCCTCCACATCATTAGTAGACATGCCCCTTACTGCTGATTGGCTACAAGTTTGTTTTGATATTCAGCCCCGAGATTTTTGAAAAATCGCTTACCCTGCCTTTAATTTGTGTTCTGAACATTAACAAAAGTCCTAGGTGTTTGGAACGACATGAGGGTGAGTATTTAATGACAGAAGTTAAATAACGTGCAATAACGTAATAATTATTTCAGTGACTGTTTTATGCTTAATTTATCAGACTGTATAATCCTATTCTCTATTTGTTGCGTTCATGATGAGCTTGGCTGATGTGATGTTTAGTGATGTGTGTTTAAGTTGGCCAGAAGAACCTTTGGGATGTTGCTTCCAAAAGCAACTTCAGATCACTCAGCAGGGGTGAGAGTGCTGGAAGATCCATGATCTGGGATTGGTTGGACTGGCTGGCGTTCTCCGCAGGGCAGGGGTGTGATCGGGACAAACCCAAAGATCAGAATGCTTAGGCAAAGTTTTATAAGGGAATGCTGTGGGATTTTGGACGGGGATCATTATGTGAGCATACACCGTATCGTCTGGGGATTTGATTCAGAGTCTCACACTAATTTTACGGTACACAAAAAGTCTGCAAGTCTCTGCAACTGAATCATACCATAAAAGACCATGAGCACATTCAGAGTGCACAAGTGATTGTTATATACTAACCGGGTAGAGCTGGTGTCCTGCGTGTGAGTTTGGGTCCATTAGCAGGGGTGCAGTGGGGGAAGAACAGCTTGCCCCATCCAGAGAGAATAGAGATGAACCTCCCCACTGGGACACATCAAGACCAACCACCCCACTCTTCTGGCAAGATGAAAAAAAAAGTATAAGAGTCATCTCTGGCTGCCATATGCCCATATTTACCAAAACAGTTTATCTATACAATTGCTTCAGAAAGTAGTTTACTTCTACGCTCCAATGCCAGAAATGTGAAAGGGGTCCAGTGTTTATTGGTATATCTCTGTTGCAAAGGGCAATTTTATTTGTTTGCATAATGGAATCATGTTTTAATTTGATTTATATGCATGCACACAATCTATTTTGTAGCTGATAATCCTTTAAGCAATATGGAGGTCTTACATTTTTAAAAGGTAGATTAAAAATACATAATGGAGGATAACAGATGTAAACATTAAAGTTTGTACATTAATTGATTATGCAGTCTTTTAAGCGTTCATAACCCCACATTGTGACTTATGCAGCAAGCCATATATAACTTGAAAGCTCGTCTTGTGAAAAATTCATTTAGCAGTGGCAGAATTGGCACGGATTCCCCCTATTGCTGAGACACATTTCCTGAAAGCAATACCACATTAATCAAAACTATAAACACAAAGCCAAAACCACCATCTCAGTGTTGCAAACCTCAAGCTATTAAGACAAAATTAAACACTGTGTAAAAAAAAATGTACAACTCAAACATAAAGCTTCAAATACACTGAGCACAATTACACACTCTGAGATCTGTTTAAATGAAACAATGGTTAGGAAACTCAACTGAATATAGGGTTGGTTAAAGAAATATGTACATATCTTGAATCTGCAATATCATTTTGTACAAACATTTCTAAGAGTACATATAAAATATCAAGAATTTTCAGGTTTACAGTTGTGTTGTGTTTTTATATAGTTTATTGAGAAAACAGTATATGCACGTGGTAACTAGTCACTTTAAGCCAGACACACAAATGGGCAAGAAGAATAAAGGTCTGATTGATGAAGACAGAGAATACTGAAGGTGTCAGTAATATTCAGCAAGAAAAACGTCTAAACATTTACAATGTCTTCACATGGATTTTCCAGTTGTAAAAGTATGTCAAAAATAAGCCCAGTAGTTTATCTTTATTGTATTTTACTAACAGATTTTAAAAAGCCTTTCCATTGGTCCAAAAGGTTTGCAGTGATTTATGTGAAACACTGTCCAATTTTGTCCCATATATAGTCTTTAAAGCAACGCTATTTTGACCTTTGTGAAAAATTGGACCAATAAAGGTAACTGTTTTCCTTTCTTTTTCAGAAGCGTTTCCAGAAGTGCATTCAGCACTAATCCAATGAGAGTAGCTTTTAAAACAAGGTTCATCTGCCATCTGTCAGTTGGAATCTCTGTAGTTATTACCAGGGTGGAAGTGCCTGGATCTGGGTGTTTAAATTTGAATAAGATAATAATCTTATACAACCAATTGCCATTTTACTCAGAAAGTTAGCAAAATGTATTTAGCTTTAGTTAGTCTTTGATGAAGGCCAACGTGTGAGGCTAAATAAATAAATAATAATATGAATAGAAGTAAAATTGTTTCTGAAACACAAATTTCCCATGAATTCATGAAAACCAAATATTTGTTTTAAGTTTTATTGTGACACTTATAATTATTACATGGCTAATAATTTACTTTATTTTGACAGCTACTTTATTTGCTAAATATTAGACTGGTAGGGTTAGGGTTAGAATAAGTTGGCATATACTTGCAAAGTTACTAATACAACCCTGGTTTCACAGGGCTTAAAGTGTTAGTTCACCCAAAAAATTCGTTCATCTTTGTAACACAAATTAAGATATTTTTGATTATATTAGAGAGCCATCAGACCCTCCATAGACAGCAACACAACTGAAATTATCCCAGATCAAAAAAAAAAAAAGAAAAGTGTGACATTAGTGGATCAACTACAGTTTTGTGACGATAAGAGAATGCTTTTTCTTGTGCGAAGAAAACTAAAATAACATTATATATTCAACCATTCGTCTCCTATGACCAAACAGCTGCAGATTACGCACATGCGTGTGCTTTCACCCAGATGTAAACAAGGCTGAGTACGTCAAATATGTTAAAGCTTGCGTATACAGTGTGTTGAGGTTGGCGGAAAGTCACGGGAGAAGAGTACATGATGTTAGTTTTTGTTTTATATGCGCAAAAAAAGTATTCTCGTAGCATCGCAAAAGTGAGACATCACAATACAGATTTAGCAGACAGTCTACTACTGCAGGCAACGTTATTTATTGTCAAAAGGGACCATCAAATAAAGTGTTACAGTTATTTGTAATTATGTAGATGTGTAATAGTTAAAATCATTTTGTCACAAATATTATTTAAAAATGAAAGAAAAATAAGTAGGCATAATCTAACTACCTTAAAGGGTTAGTTGACCCAAAAATGAAAATTAGCCTGTCTTTTACTTACCTTTGAAGCATCTTAGGTGTATGTAAATTAAGGCCAGTGAATCCTTGTGTTTTTGTAAGATAAATGTCCGACTTTTTAAAGACTCGTAATTATACACACACACACACACACACACACATATATATATATATATATTAGTGCTGTCAAATGATTAATCGCGATTAATCGCATCCAAAATAAAAGTTTTTCTTTAC
>JAUYWG010000055.1:5287458-5300062 GCA_034779775.1 Enteromius afrohamiltoni
TATATATGTGTGTGTGTGTGTGTGTGTAATTATGAGTCTTTAAAAATTCTATTAATAAAGTATCCGAAAAAGATCTACTCTATGAACAATACAATAAATTACATTACATAAAGACAAAATCAATAAGAACTAAATAAATAAAACAAGCTAATGAAACAATAACTAAATATGGTCCAATGCCATGTCTCAAGTCAAGTGAATTAATCATCTTATGACATATCATGCACGTGAGGGTTTGAAAGAAGCCCCATTTCTTCGCATTTAGATCTGTTTTCCTCTCACGGAAATGATCTACCATACGTACCAGCATCAGTGATGCGCTCGCTTATTAATGACATAGATTTGCTGCTATACATTACATTCAGAGATTCTATTTGTAGGAGGAACTAGTAGAAAGCTTGTTTGCACGGCATGGACAAATACACCAACATCCTTAAGCAGCTAAACATCTGCATATGAGCAAGATTTATTTTCTTGCGGGAAAATAAATTTCTCATCTTTCCATACAGGAGGATTACTGAACACAAAACAAATCTTTGCAGCTGTTTTCTGCTTTAATCAACCAACAAGCTGAAACAAGAATGTGACCACAGATTCCCAAGAGATTGCACACACTTTCTCTTTCTTTCATAGCTGAGAATGTCACATTCAGTTAAACACTTGCCAGATATCTACCGATGGGCCTTTAAACCAGTGTGACTAAGCTCAGCAGATGATTAAGCACGTCAGGGGTCTTATTTATAAAGCGTGTATGCACAGATTTGATCCTACAATTTCTTTTCTCAAGCTTTGGTGACTGAATGAGGCTCCATAATGAGGCTATAAGTTACTATCCAAAACCTCTGTTCCTCTCTGGAAGACTGAGCTGCCAACTTCTACTAACCAATTTAAACCAATATATGTCAGTTTATTCTACTAACCCTAAACCTACCTTAACAGTCTACTCTTAGTAGAAATGTAGTTCCAAATGAATAAGAATTAGTGGTTACACTTTATTTTACAGTATGTACTTAAGGTGTACTTACTCAAGAAAGTACTGGTAATATAAGGTAACTACATAAGGAAGGGTTAGGTTTAGGGGTCGGTTCAGGGTTAGTACATAGGTATAACCTAGTTGTATTGTAATAACTCCAATAAGTACATACATCTAATATATAATATAAAAATGAATTATAATTTTTATATCAGTGAGGCTCAATTGATGTGTCACTAAATGTGTTCATAGATTTTAACTACTTAGCATAAAATATTGAATTATGTTTTTCTGATTTTAAGAAATGGATAAAAATGTTGATGACTGCAAGTTATCCTGTTACCCTTGTTAACTCTCTGTACTTTTCCCCATGTCTCACCATGTCTTTAATACTGCCCAGTACAGCAGTGGTGAGGATTCCACACACAAAGGCCACCAGGTTAAGCGTGGTCAGGACCCAGAGGAGAACATAAAGCGAGAGGACCTCCTGACAGCTCTGAACACCAACAAACTCATAGTAATTGTTCAGATATCCTCCACTGGAAAACAAAGCAAGAAAATCATTGTCACGTTATTATATGTTTATGTGCTATTAATAACTTTTTCATATGCTGCTGCACAAATACCATATATAATAATATAACCTATAGCAGATCTATACAGGTGGAGTTAGGGAAGGTGTAGGAATTCAGAGGAATGCTCAAAGAAAACTAAAAGACTTTTAAATCACATGAGCCAAATGTTTTATTCACAGGAGAACATAAACAATGTGTCATGAGCCCAGCCGGCATGCCTGTCTCTGTCTTCTCATTCAGTTACTGGACTCAATATCCCAGGATGCACCTCTCCCCTCACAGCTGTTTGTCATCATGTACTAATCATCCCCTCATTATCCCCTGTATAAATACCAGTCTGTTTGTCTTACCCCTTTGCGAAGTTTTGTGATTCTGTATCCAATTCCAAGCGTTATTTTCTGTGTTTACCCCCTCTGTGTTTGATCTGTTTTCTCCCTGTTTTTTGTATGATAGCCGCCTGCCTTTCTGACCCATTGCCGGTGTATCTCGACTTTGTCTCTTGCCTCATCTACATAATCCTGTTTGCCGTTGTTCTGACCCTGTTTTGATGGCTCCGATTAAACTCTATGCATACGGATCCGCATGCCTCTGTCTCCATTGTTACACAATAAATAAAACATAGAAATGTTATGTTTTTATCCACAAAATAAGCTCATTTCAAATTTGATGCTTGCTACTGGTCTCAAAAACGTGGTCTTCGAGCCGTCAGATGACACTGCATCACTCATCGGCATGATTCTGTCATTGACATTACTAAATGGGCCCAGGAATACTTCCAGAAACCATTGTTGATTAACACAATCTGCTGTGCCATGTGCAGATGCCAACTAAAGCCCTTTCATGCAAAAAGGAAACGTGAATGTGTTCCAGAAGCGCTGTCATGTCCTGTGGGCCAAGTCATTATAATGAACTATAAAAGTGTTCTATGGTCAGAAAAGTTCAAATGTAACATTTAATGCAAAACCACATTCTGCAGCTATTACAACAGCATGGCTTCATAGTAGAAGAGTACGGGTGCTGAATTGGCCTGCTGCAGTCCAGATCTTTCACCTTTAGAGAACATTTGGAGAATCGTCAAACTAAAAAAATTATATTCCAAAGGCAACCACAAACTTTTCAGCAGCTGGAAATCTATATCAGGAAGGAATGGGACCAAATTCCAACACCAAAACTCCAGAATCTCATAACCCTGATGTTTTGAAAAGAACACCATGGTAAACACGCATCCATCCCAACTATTTTGAGACGTGTATCAGGCATCGATTTTGGAAATGAGCTCATTTTGTGCATAACATACTCACATTTTTTAGTTGAAACATTTCTTATATTTTTTATGTACTGTTGTGAATAAAATATTGGCTACTGTGATTTTAAATTATTTTATTTAAAAAAGAAACAACTACAACAAATAAAACAACAAATATTACAACATTTCTGTAATCCTTTACTCTTAACTTAAAAATACTACTTTAAGTGTGAAATTATTTTTTTGTTTCTATTATACTCTGTAGTGGACAGATAACAACTAGCATTAGTTGAGTGTTTCCTTAAACTGTCTGTATGTTTTTTTTCCCCAATATGTGAATTACTTACTTGGCGCAATCATACAGATCACAACAATAACACGTTCCACTCCGAACTTTCATATTACACGACTCTGTTAGTCCTTGGCAGGGAACCTACAAAACAATTGAGCATCTTTTTGAAGTAAAACACTTTTTTATGCAAACAGATTGTAGTGCACACATTTTTATTCAGCTGTCTCTAGTTATAACTATCCAATTTTGATGATCCAAACTAACTGTTTGTAATAAGTACAGATAAGAATAAATATATATTTTACAGAGCTGAACATTGTAACCAGGAGGACTTGACTTACTGTAGCGTAGTAGTTCTCATAGATGTAACTATTTCCACTGGTGTAGAACTGACATCTTCCTGCGTTCATTGGACGCATATCCTGTTAAGAGTGTAAGAAATGTCTTCAGTTCTGGAATTGTATTAAAACACTTTTACTTTAATACAATGTTTTTTTCATTTCAACCAGTATTATTAACACCATAAAAACTTCAGGTGGAAAATCTAATTCTTTCTTTTCTCTACATTTCTACTCTGCTCTACCTTGTACATTGATAATAACAGTAAATGAGTTCAAAGTGGGCATTTCTTATCATCACACAGAGAGTCCATTATTCCGCGCTTCATGAGTCACATTCATGCTGTTATTTTTTTTTACAGAAAAACTTAAGAGTTCAGTGAACCCATCATCTCTCCAAATGCTGCCCTTGGATTTTGACACGGAAAATTGAACATGTAAGCAGCTGAATAAACAGTCATTAGGTTAATATGACTTAAGAACTTATATGACCAACAGTTAGCCAAATGGTTGAACCCAGAACTTTCCACTCCTCCCATCTGCACTTTTATGGGCTCTCATGCTAATTTGGCTATAATAAACCTGGCTCTATTACTGTCCATTTCTCCAATATAGCAGTGGTTGCTTGGGTATTCTGTTTGCTTGATGCTGCGTTGATAAGATGGTCTAAACGGTGGGTAGGCGGTTGCTCATTTTATTTCTATGCAAAAATGTTGTATAGTTGTACAACAATGTACTCACAATGTTGAGTAGGATGAAAACACCATCAACCACAAGACACAAGAAACTGGAAATTATACCAAAACTCAGGAAGACAATGGCTGCAATCAGCTAGACGGAGAAAGAAACACAATATATACATATTTAAGGTACATTTCCACCCAAAAATATATCAAATTATTTAATTATATGAATTACTAGAGATATATATTTTTCTTCTATAATATAATAATAAATAATACACAATAAGACAATATAATAAACAACATTTAAACAATTACGATACATTATTGGTTATATTAAATACCAAATGTGTTAACACAGAGCACTCACATAAAGCACTACTGCACAACAAAAGATATATTATTTGCATGGGGATGATCGCAATCATCTTAAATAATTGTGACCTAATATTGCTGCATATAAAACAGCTTTATGTGACATGAACTGTGCTGTAGTGCATACCTTTCCTAGTAAATACATATATTCATACGTAAACACAGTCTTTGTCCTTGCCGAAGCTAACAGATTTGGATATGTGATTCCTTGGGGGCGCAATAATAAAATAAATAAATTAAATAAAAATAATACAACCAATCATAAATTAAACAATAACCAAATATCATAGTGTATTTATTTTAACATGCGATATGATATCCACAGGGACACGTCTCTTCACAGCTGATCACAGACAGACTGCCATGAGCTCAACCCACCAACAGAGAAACAGATGCATGTACAGAGAAAAGGAGCCCGGAAGAGAGGAAGTGAACATAGACAGTAAATGGACACACTGTATATAAAGGTCAACAGAGGAACAGTGAGCAGAGTAACAGGAAGGAAGATAAAAGGATAATGTCCACACTTGGGATCTGTGCTTCTTGTTCAGTTTAGGGAAATCTATACCAGATGTGAATCACAGTTCAAAGATGGGAATAAGAACAATGTTCAAATTAAACAAGCATACATTTTTGGCCAAATAATAGTCTTTCGGTATGACTATATGTGTTGTTTTCAATTTACTCATCACTTAAGCTCTGCCTTGGGGGCAGAATCTTTTTGTCTCACCAAAATGTTCAGAAACCTGTTTAAAGACAACTAGCCAAGTATCTGAATGTTGAGCAGCGAGCTCACTGGCTGCTGATATAAAAAGTTCCAGCTGTACCAATAAAAAATTGTCTGCTCTTAAGTGATATTTAACTTTTTGTTGTCTTCACATATCAGATGCACCATATTTCTCTCCAAAACACAATAATTTGTTACCAGTGTTGGGAGTAACGTGTTACAATAATAATATATTACAGTAATTACTTTTTGGTGTAACAACACACTCTTAGCCGAAATTTTAATTATTCAAAAAAACAGCAAGACACGACATTAATGTGTAAAAAACGGTGCAAGTCAGCTCTATTTTCTGTTCGTGGTCAGTTATTATCCATGTGTGGTGTACAGGTTTGTAAATTAATACTAAAGGACTTTAGCAAAGGACACTTGCGTTTTTTTTCAGTGGAAACCCAAAGGCAGACAACGTCATTTTTTCTAATAGACTATGAGGGCTTTTCTAAAAGGTTTGAGTAATAACTCATTCAGAACTGTAAAGGGTCTACTTTTATTTGTGTGCACTGAAAATATCTTGAACAAGAGCACAAACAGAAAAAAAACAGAAACCAAAATTCAGCGACATTGGCTTTAGAAGATTTATCATTATCATAGATCATTGGCAAAAGCTTTAAATGACCACTTAAGGAAATAAAAAAGAGATCGAAAACAAAAACTCTTTCATTATAATTTTAATCTGTAAAGACTTAAGGTGCATCAGGGGAGATGGCGAGCTAGGGAATTTATCTTTGTGAATTAAAATATCTTCCTACTATTTTCCTCAGACATATTCCTGGTAATCAGGCTTCTTTTGCTGATGCTGCGACAAGCTTTAGTCTATTGCGTGTATTTGAATGCAGAACTCTTCAGCTGCGCTGACGGCGCACTCTCTGTAGTTATTTTGGTGAAAATAACTCAAAAGTAATACAGGAGTCATGTAACGCATTACAATTTTGAATCAGTAATATTGTAATGTAAGGAATTGCTTTTAAATAGCAGTAACAAGTAATATATAATATATTACAGTTTGGAAGTAACTTGCACAACACTGTTTGTTACATTATTGTAGTAGGGGGAAGTGGATATGGTGGAATGGTCATATATATTTAAATGAACATTTTCAATGCAATAAAAATTTTAAATAAGTTTACTAGATACCGTCATATTTATAGAACAAAAGTTTAATTTTAATTTAATAAAAAAAATTTAAATTTAAATCTTGGAACATAAAAATGTGTAAAGAAACACCAAAATGTTGAGAATGAGGCATTTCATTTTTTATTTAACAATATTTCTCAATCTCAACATTATTGTAAATATAGAATATAGATGGACAGTAACTTCTCAGTACAATTTTTAGTTGGGCTTAGAAAGTAGTAATTTCTTCCAATATTATGTGTACAATAGTTTTAAAATGTTATCTTAAAGCATGTTGGTCAACAGCAAACCAAACTGCCTGCTTTAGATGCCATTAAAAATGTTACCACTGAAGCTTGAAGAAACATCACATCATAGTGAAAATGTCAATGGTTTTGCTCGATAACTTTATGGAATACTAAAGAACACATGCAATGTTTCCCAAGAGTTTTAATTATCAAAACATTAGGCTTGTTTTAGTGTCTGTCGGGGATTTCTTCAAAGCAGAAGGATATTTGTCATTTAGACCAACCAATGCGTCATTTGTTTTTGATTATGTGATTATAGGTCTAAAAAACAAGTTTCTCATATGACAAATAAAGTTTTATTGGTGATTATCTAATGTATCACATTTTATCAGCAACTATGAAAGAATTTATTTTGTGAGTTTTATTCGTTTAAGGTAAAATAATTGTTTGTTGGTGCCAGCGAACTAACAGTGCCAAGCTCTGAACTCAAGTTACTTCAAGTAGCACATGAAAACAAAACTCAAGACACAATAAAAGGTGTAGTAAGCTTTTTTAGACCTCACACCATGTGTTTTTATTAAATCACTTAGCTACTATTATCTTTTTTCTTTTATTTTCCCTTTTTATTTTGGTTGAAACCCAAAAAGATATACTGCCCTTTAAAAGTTTGGAAACGCCCAAGAAAAGTGGATTTTTGGACAATATTGGCATGAATCCTTTAATTCATGATAATTTTGCACTGAAAAGGGACAACACAAACTACGAAAACATATTTTATAACAAACAGTTTATACATAGAAAAACTTTCGATTTAGCTAGTACAGCTCTGCATAAACTGGGCATCCGAGCTGTCAGTTTATTCAAACATTGACTTGATAGATTACTCCAAGCCTCCTGAAGGATTGCCCAAAGATGAAACATACTGGTTGGACACTTCTTATGGACGTCATGGTCCAGTTCCTCCCATAGTAGCTCAACTTTGACATCCATATTATGTATATATACGTAATATATAAATACATATTGCCATTATTATGTAATCAAAATGAAAATTATTATTTCTGGTCTTCAGTGGGTTGAAATAGCTAGAAAATAATTAATATTTGTATCCTGGGTATTGAGGTACTCAATTTCAATACCTAAAGGAGTTAACCTCATCAACGTCAGTGAGCCAGAAGTGACCAGAAATGTGTAAAATAGCCTTATGTTATTTATATAATTTCCACAACTGCACGTCATTAAGTTGTGCTCTCTTTGTCACGCACAGCGCAGTTCCGCCACACACACAAGTGAGCACACTCCCACTTTCAATAGTATTTATCAATATTTACCTGCAAAGGAGATTCATTCTGCATGTCTCTGTGTTAATGTATGGTGCAGACACGCAGTTTTGTTTACTAGCATACTGACCTCCTCCTTGGATCGCCACCTTACCATGGTGGAGCGGTTTGAGTGCTTGAATGATCCTAGAAGTTATGTTGTCAGGGGCTATATGTCCCTGGTAGGGTCTCCCATGGCAAAAATGTCCTAGGTGACAGGCCAGACAAAGAGCGGTCCAAAAAAACCCCCTATAGAAGGTAAAGCAATTACATCTGTGACGTCACCCGGTAAGGCGCAGCCAGGGCTCCACACTGGAGCCAGGCCTGGGCTTGGGGCTCGTATGCAAGCACCTGGTAGCCGGGTCTTACCCCACAGGGCCCGGTGGGGCTTAGCCCGAAGGAGCGATGTGGAGCCATCCTCCCGTGAGCCCACCACCTGCAGGAGGGACTGTAAGGGGTTGGTGCATTGTGGGTTGGGCAGCGGTCAAAGGCGGGGACCCCAATGACCCAATCCCCAAGAAAAGTGTTTTTTTGGACAATATTTGCATGAATCCTTTTTTAATTTGTGATAATTTGGGGGGCGAGTGTGCGGGAGGTTGAGAGGTAAGTGGGTAGGCAAACTTTACAGTAGACTGGTTTAAAACTCGATAATCAATGCAGGGGCGTAATCCACCATCTTTCTTAGCCACAAAGAAGAAGCTAGAGGCTGCTGGTGAAGTTGAAAGGCAAATGAAACCTTGTTTTATAGCTTCTGCCACATATTCCTCCATAGCTTTTTGTTCGGGTAAAGAGAGAGTGGATATACGTGGCCCTTAGGTAAAGTTGCGTTAGGCTTTAATGTGATTGAGCAATCCCAAGGACGATGTGGTGGAAGTTTCGTAGCTGCCTGTTTGCTGAACACATCCGAGAAATCCTTGTACACAGAAGGAATTGGGGTCTTTATGCTCACCTCAGGACTTTCAATGGTGGTGGAGAGACAGGGAATGTAGTGCAGTATCTACTCCATTCCAGTATTTCACCTGAATTCCAGAGAATTCTTGGGTCATGGAGTTTCCAACCAAGGTTGTCCTAGAAGCAGATCTATAGAGGCATCAGGTAATATCAAAAAGGAAATAGGTTCTTCATGAAGACAACCGATGCGTAGAGTCAGAGTGGGTGTACAATACTTAATTGAACGTGTGTCGAGAGCCTTTCCCTGGATGGTGGTGATACGGTAGGCAACTTGGCTTTTAAGCTTTGGGATGTTGAAGGCTTCCACACAGCGGGATGATATGAAGTAGTGCTTTCACAGGATAAAGGTATGTGTTAAAGACAATCATGGCCTCCATTAGAGGTAAGATATGTGTGTTATGTGAAACATGGCCCACACTCACCGCAGATCTTGGTGATTTAACAGGACACTGTTGAATGAGATGAGTGGCATCACCACAATATAGGCACAGATTTCCTCAAAGGCACTGAGATCATTCTTGAGGAGAAAGACGATGTGTGTTGGTTTGCATCGGCTCCTCAGCTGGTGCAACTCCAGGGAAAGTCTCTTCACATGCTGATAGGTGTTGTGCTACCGTGAGTGCTCTCTTTAGAAAGGCGTCTAAGCCCACGTTGTCATCATAAATGGCCATTTGAGAACGGATGCGTGGGTTAAGGCCACGGCGGAAAACCGCCAAGAGTGCAGAGTCATTCCAGCCGCTAGACAACGCTAAAGTGCAGAAACGAAGGATGTAATAGTGTATAGGTCTTTTCCCTTGTGTTAACTGAAGGAGCTCCTCAGGGATGGTGAGTGCGGTGGTAGATTGGCCGAATACTAGGAGAAATTGTTGAAGAAATTGGTAGAGTGAGCATAAATAAATGCTCTCTGATGTCCACAAAGCCTCGGCCCATTGCAAAGCTCATCCAGCCAGGTGCGTGATTATGAAAGCGATCTTTGTGCGAAGAGGTGTGGCTGTGCCTCTATGTAGAGAGAGCATTGGAGAAGAAACCCACTACACGAAATGCTGTCTCCAGAGAACTGAGCAGGGCGTGCAACAGGACTAGATGGCTGATTTTGAGCGCGTACTTCATTCAAAATCTGAAGGAATGTCATGTAGGGTTCCGATGCGGCTGCATCTTCCGCTTGCTCCATTTCAGTCCAATTTTATGGGCTGAGCTTCTGTCACGCTCAGGGAATAGGCACAGACAAAGGTAGAAAGTTTCAACAGGTGAGTGTTTTATTTACATTCCAGACAGCCAACTTAAAGATCGTTTCAGGTAAGTAGTTCAAGATAAGAATCACATGTAAGCAAAACTCAACAGTTCCTTCTTTGCAGGTAATCAACATAAAACATAAGAGTAATACTCAGTCTTTGAATAAGGCTCTGGATAGTGAAGCAGGTAAGTGAATTCAAAGCCTTTGTGATCAGCGACTCTCTCTGGCTCAGGCAGGTAAGTGCATTCAAAGTCTTTGTGAAGATCGCTCCATAGGTTCAGGCAGGTAAGCAGACGGTGAGTAGAAAGAGTGTTTACAGAAGAAATACATGTTGGTCAATAATATGTTATAAGTAACTGAAACAACATCTCAAGGGCCCCAAAATCACCTCAGACCCCAGTGGGTTAAATCTCTGTTCTTGTCCTGTTCATTACTTTTATGGATAGGATTTTTTAGGCACAGTCAGGAGCTAGAGGGGGTCTGGTTTGGGGAACACATGATCTCATCTCAGCTTTTTGCGGATGATGTTGTCCTGTTGGCTTCTTCAAATCAGGACCTACAGCGTAAAGACCTGCAGTCCCGCGGGACCCAAAAGCGCACTCGGGACAAGATTTGATTGGTGAATGTGGGCGCGGGCGATAAGGTCCTCATCTTAGTGCTGGTTGTGGGAGAATATAATTATATAAATATATAATAATATAATTATTATTCGTGGGATTCCCACAAAATGGATTTATCTTAAAATTAATTTATTAAAAACAAATATTCTGTTATTTATCTACTGCACAAAAGCAACAAGAACGAATAAAGTAAAATTTATGTACAGGTGCAAGTTCGGAAGCTAATTCTCGTGTGGTTCATGACTATAGACCTACACCGAGTCACAGTGTCTGAAGAGCATGACCCAGGCTAAGTTGTACTTGTTTTTTCTACATTGCTGAAGGAAAAAAAGACTAATGCACATTCTGAAGCAGTATTGTGCCAAATGCTTTTCTGTTTGACCACGTCATAAATCAACATTTATTATTATAATTTTTTCATTGCAAAATTATTAGCCTATTTCTAACTGTATTTCTATGTTCTGAAAGCTCCTTGTTTGTGTCCACGTTCATCATTCCATTTAATTAAACTCAAATAAAACGGAACATATTTGTTTATTTTCCATTTCTTTTTTATTTATATAAAAGCAATTGAAACAAATAATAAAGTAGCAGGATGAAGCGGTGAAAATAAAACTACTTATTTTTTTGCCTGCTGGCTTTTGCAGGCGGGAGCGGGACAAAACTTGAATACTGTGGGCGGGAGCGGGAGAAAATAATAGATATTTTTGCGGGAGTGTGAAGCGGCTGGGATGAGAATCAGCACCTCTAAATCTGAGGCCATGGTTCTCAACAGGAAAAGGGTGGCCTGCCCCCTTCAGGTTGGTGGGGAGTTCCTGCCTCAGGTGGAGGGGTTTAAATATCTTAGGGTCTTGTTCACGAGTGAGGGAAGGATGGAGCGAGAGATCGACAGACGGATCGGATCTGTCGTGAAGAAGAAGGAGCTGAGCTGCAAGGCGAAGCTCTCGATTTACCGTTCCTACTCTCACCTATGGCCATGAGCTTTGAGTCATGACCCAAAGAACAAGATCCCAGATACAGGCGGCCAAAATGAGTTTTCTCCGTAGGGTGGCTGGGCGCTCCCTTAGAGATAGGGTGAGGAGTTTGGTCACTTGGGAGGAGCTCAGAGTAGACCTGCTTCCGGTGATATTATCATCTTGCATCTCACTAAATGAGGACATAAATACAGCAGGCTACATTAATAACATCTCCAGAACTACTCCGAGGGTTACTTCAAGAGTACTTGACCGTTTAATTTGAGTAAATCTATGGTCATATCATGTACACACAGAACTGTAAAGGTTTTCATGGCAAGCCATCAATATTACTGTTGTTCAGTAGAATGTACACAATAGGCTACTACAAAAATCATTATTAAAAAACAGCATTTCTTTAGTGTTTCAAACTTTCATATAAAATCCTCTTTATTTTCCAAGAATAAAAATAAAATCTTCATGAATTAAAAGACAAACGTTTTATGCCTTAAAGAAATTGAAAAAACAACATTTTCAGAGGAGAAACAAATTATAAGGCTATTGTAAGAATAAATAATAGTGTGGATCAGCATGGCTTTGCAAAATGAACTGTCTGTGGTCAGAATTATTTTTATGTTTATATATGCATGCAGTTTTTGACAAAAAAGTAATGGGGAACAGGAGCGCTATTCTGAATTCAAAAAGAAATGTTCTGTGAATCTTCTGTGAAACATAAAAGAAGATATTCTGAGAAATGTCTCAGTACCTTTTCTCCAAACAATCGCAGTCAATAGTCACCACAGATTTGAAAATATTCATGCTTGTTGTCACACGCACCGGATCACGTGAGGTCACGAGGACCCGGAAGTAACCTCACGCAGGTATTTAAGCAGGAAGCAG
>JAUYWG010000055.1:5307775-5318725 GCA_034779775.1 Enteromius afrohamiltoni
GCAAATAAAATCGCAATTGCAATATTAGTTCATTAAATCGCAATATGATTATTTTGTCCATATTGCACAGCCCTACTCTCAACTGATGCATGCAACATTATTATCATATCAAAGGTTAAAATTGACAATAGAGTCTAATTTGCGGTTTAATTTTAGGTATAATAATCAGTATTAAAACTGTTGTAGAATTAAGAATATTTAAACAGAGGCAGTCGTAACTTTTCAGAACAAATTTATTCAAACGAGTAAATATATAGTGAATATGCAATGATTTAGTCAACTGCTTGAATTTTGTTGTCTGTTTGACTAGAATTAGATATGGACCTTGAATGGCTTTTCTGAGGTATATGTAGAAACATTGATTACAAGCTGGTTATTGAATCTTTCTTTGGTTGTGTATACGTTTCTTATACTCATATTATATATTTTAATGTACCTTTTGATGTTAATCCATTTCTATTTGATACTGTAGGAAGTAGTGAAGAGGACAAAGATAAAGCTATCTGTCGTGCCAGAAAGCAAACTGAAGAACGTTGAAACGTTTATTGTTTGATGACATTGACCGATGCTTTGATTCATAATGAAATTACAAGGCATTAAGCTGATTGCTGTTATTGGTTGATAGGTGTGCTGCAAGTAATGTTTAGTGAACTTTTGTTCATGAATCAACAAAAAAACTGTCCAGATTGAATCAAAAGTCTGTCAGGATATATTAAAATCGGTTTGGCGACTCGGTTGTAATTACAACAATTTATTAAAAACATACATCTTCTATTTACTAAAACTTATTGAAGATTTTTGTAGAAACCTCTAACTTTGACCCTTTCCTTTGCCAGTGAACTCACTCAGATTATTGCAGATGTGGCTCAAGATCCAACGCTGCCACGGACAGAGGACCATCCTTGCCCAAAGTGAGTTTCTTGATGAAGATATAAAACTGGTTATTGTAATTTCCATAATTCTCATTTTATAATAAATGTGTGATGTCAGGTGTGGCCACAAGGAGGCGGTGTTCTTCCAGTCTCACAGCATGAAGGCTGAGGTAATAATATCACATAATAGTCACTGTTTGTTTGCTGTGGTTGTTCCGCAGTTTCAGATCCGTGTGTATTTCTGCAATGAAAAATGACTTTTAAGCAGTTTTCAAACAGAACTTGCTGATAAAGTTCACAGATACTTACAAAGAAATGGCAAGCAACACACCGTGTTAAGCATGCTGTTTTTATGTAGACAGACTTAAATAATATTTTCTTGTAAAATGTACTCCAGAAATCTGTATTTACTTCAATAAAATTAAGAACAAATTCTTTACAGTGTGTTTGTTTGAACGGTGTTTCCTCTACTAACGTTACACGTTTACATGACCCATAGAGTGACTGGTACTGAAAAAAAAGAAATTAAATAAATATGTGATTTTGAATCCTATCTAGTATAAAATCAAGCGTGTTTTGATTTTCTGAATGCAGGACGCCATGAGGCTTTACTATGTCTGCACTGCCCCACACTGCGGTCACAGATGGACAGAATGAGGAGGATGAAGCTGTGAAGGACAGAAGATGAGGTGTTCTGGGGTCCTGCGTCACTGTTGATCCATTCAAGAACATTATTTCTCAGTTAAGGGGATGTTTATTGTAGAGTGGACGCATCTTACTGGTGACCGAACCGTAGGTCGCCGATCCATTTGTGAATAAACTGGTGTTTCATTTTAGTTTACCGGCGACAATTTTTAATGCTACACAGTGTATTTTTTGAAGGTTTGTAATAAAATATTGCAAAAAAGATATGTTTTTATTTTAGCAATTTTAAAAGTTAAAGGTTATAGTTTTCAGTTTGGATTCTGGGTACAGTTAATTGAAGTGAAATAGCACTGTCAAAATATTTTTGATTGCATAATATGTGTCTTGTGTATATTATGTAATACACACACATGCATGTTTATAATTCTGAAAAATATTAGGTTGATATATTACAAAGTATATGAATATAAATATATACAGAGATACATATTGTATGTGTGTGTGTGTGTGTATATATATATATAGAATAAATATACACAATACATTACACACATTCCCAGCACCCCTGGAAATTTGTTTCTCAAAACGTAAGATGCTTTGTATGAATCTTTTGTCTCGTGCCTCTGGCTGAAACAGAGTGCAAATTAATTTATCATCAACCTGAGAATAACCACAGGGTTTGACTTTTTCCCCATTGTACTTAGAGAAGTGGTTGAGTAATTGTACACAGCGTTAATCGAAGTGACTGCCTCTTTTGACGTTATGCAACTCTGCCAAGCTGTCACTTCTGGTATTTTTGCAATGGTAAAATATTGCCTATTCACAGTGGCATTTCCATTATGATCTATAAAAAGCCCGTGCAGTAGAATTTCTTAATATCTGCCCGTGGGACTCACGAACCTGCTCGAGAAAGGAAAGTACGCGGAAGCTAAACATGCTTGTCCCTCCCAGTCTTTTATGGCTATTTATATATGTCAGCTTGCAGGTCATGTCAATCCCATTCGCCGGATTCGAAAGAAACGTTGATCGTTGATATGGACGGACGCACACCTGGAGAACCCCAGGATATGAACGCAGGTAAAGCAAGCGACCGTGGTCGTGGTATATAGGCTATGCCATTTGTAGCATACGCTCATCTGAACGCATTGCTTTGGCAGTGGTTGTGGTGAGTCGTCGCGGATGGAACGCCGTGGAAGCTCGAGACAGGACGGAGATGAAGAATCCCGCACAGACAGTGATCGTTCACCACACGGCGCTACGGTACTGCGCGCACCCGCGCGACAGCGTCTCTGAGCTCGCGCATATCCAACAAATGCACATGCAAGAGAGGGCCTTCGACGATATCGGTTACAAGTAAGATATTATAACAAAAAAACTACATATAGCACAGTGGTATGAAGTTATACAAAAATACATTACATTCTAAAAAATAAAGGTTTTAAAAAGATATTTTGGCACTGATGCACTTGGTTTCCCAAAAGAAGCTTTCATCGAACAGTTCCTAAAAGAACGATTTTGAGAACATTTTATTTTTGTACTTGAAAGGTTCCGGTTGAGAACCGCTGACGTCAGTAAAGAACCTTGATTTTAAATACAAATGCATAGCTATATAGTCTGTTCTCATTTTGTGGAAATTCTTGTTGATAAATTTTGTTTGGAAGTAAAAAGGTTATTGTATCGTCTGAAAACACTTTTTGTAATGTTTTGAATATACGTAATTCACTAACAGGCTATGGATCAATGATAGGCTGCTTATGAAGAATTTCAATATTTGTATTTAAAAAAAGAAACATTTCTGGATTTGCGATTAATCCTGATTATTGCCATCCAAAAGAAAAGTTTTTGTTTACATTATATATGTATGTACGCTGTTACATACATATATAATGAAATATGCACATGCATGCATATTTCAGAAAAATATGTTTAGATATTAAATATATTTATTTCAATTAGAAATGATATGAATGTAAATACATGTAAATATTTTCAAAATATATGCATAGATGAGTGTGCATTCATATACATAATAAATACACACAGAACACAGACATTTATTATGCAGATATTTTTTTGTAATTGTATTAATTGTGAATATATACTGTATATATTTAAAATATTGAGAATATCCACAATACTCAAAATTGTCCACAGAATGCCATTTTGTCATGTGACCAATAAAAAAACCCCTGTAGATCAGTAAGACCTTGTCTAAAAGGGGTTTCTTTTTTCTTTTTAAATTATCACATATTTTTAGCTTTTACCCTTCCAAAAAATGTTAATACTGCTGACTGCCTGTGTACTCATCCGCTCCGTCTGTCTTACTCCAGCTTTCTGATCTCTGGGGATGGGATGGTGTATGAAGGGAGAGGATGGGGGATTGTAGGGGCTCACGCAAAGGAACACAACTTCAATTCTGTTGGCATCGCATTCATGGGCAACTTCAACGGTGAGGACGTGACTACTTCTATTGCCACATTACATTTCATGTTTTAATTATTGTACTTTGCGGTGTTCACACTACTATGTTTTTGTGGATTTGGAAATGGAAATAGAGATTGTATAACAATTTAATCGGCAATGAAGTCCTTGTCAACATAAAGCAAACTATACAATACAAATGAACCAAAATTCACACCATATAAAGCTAATTTCTCTTTGTCTGTAGATGAATTTCCCAGTTGTGCTTCGAAGTCTGCTCTGCTGAGACTGCTGCACGCTGGAGTGCTTCACGGTCATGTGCAGCCCAATTTTGTGCTCGTGGGACACAGGGACGTGGCAAAAACCGAGTGTCCGGGGAAAAATCTATATGCTGTACTACCAACACTAAACTTTTCTTTGCACAAGTTGCATTCAATCCCTGCTGTGTGTGTTACAACGTTTGAATGTGAAAATGAATGATGCTCTGTATCTTATGGTGCTACATTTTACAGTGTCAAAATATCCTTTTACTAATGAATAGATTTTTATCCAAATGTGGAACTAATTCTAAAGGACATAATTAACAGTCAAGACCCAGCTGAGGAAAAAAAACTGATGCCTTTAAGATTAATACAAAATATATTATAAATGCCATTAGCAGTATTTACTTTTGATGAGGGGTATTTTACAGATAATTTTTTTTTAAAACTATAGACTTGAAATCCCCGAAACCACAATTAAGTTACCTCTCTCATTTCTCCGTACCAAAAAAACCTCACAGCTCAGATAAACTGTACAATAATCTGCAATAAATGAGTACTCAGGTGTGGCCAATTAGGTGAGGGTGTCAAATACCCTAATGAAAAGGTTTGCGAATACACCTTTCTCTATTTTTTAAGTCTTTTTGATCCAGTTACATGTCTGTTTTATGTTGTGCATCATTGCCTTTTTATGAGGTGCAATCATTGTTGTGTGTCTGTGATTTTATCATTAAACTCATATTTATTATGTAGTTTCCTCAAATGTCACAAATTAGACAAATGTCATTACTGTATTTTATCTGTTAGCCACTGATAACCAAACTAATAGATTCTAAATTACAGATCAAAACATTTATTCTGTTTAATTTGATATAGCCTAATCTGTATTTTAACATGAAGCTGAATTTAATTTCTATATAGAAATAAGAAATATATAAGAAATATAATTTATATATATAACTAAGCTAGATTTTATGCGCAAAATTAGCTTTCTAGTGTTACAGCTCAACACATGTAACCACATAAGACTATTCTTTGCGCTTGTCGTTAATTTAGTTCAAAAAGAAAACAAAATTGAAGCAGAAATTATACCAGAGTCTGAAGCAAGAGAAGGTACGGACGTTAAAACCAGTGTGTTTCACCTCTCCCCAGCTTTGTAGCCTAATAAGTGCGCGACAAGCTCCCCTATGGAGCCGATGGCATCCTCCAGAGATTAGGGTTCATGTCCATCCTCCTAAGCTGTTTGTTTACTCACATCTCCAAGTGTTGTCGCATATCTGAACTCCTCAGCATAACGTCTTCTGGCCCCGTTCGTCTCTGACAGGCGTTCAGTCAGATGAAGGTGTAAACAGAAGGGCGGTCTCAGGTGAGAGGCTTGAGTTTCACCCGCTTCCGAAGTGTTATAATTGAGCCTTCGAGTTCATTGATCAGTCAGCAAGATTGCCTGTTCTGGAAACTTATCAGATCTCTCTTTCGCTTTTATCGAGCGTTTCCGAAGAATGAACGGACACTTTCCAGAGGTTTTGGTGCCACTTTGGTTGAACTTTTGAGTTCTTTCGGAGCGTGTTTGCATCGTTAAACATGGAGGAACTAAAAACCCCCGTGGGTTTTTTCCACAAGTCCTCATTCAGCATCAGCAGCTTACTGCTCCGACACGAGCGCGCGAGGACTGACGCTAGCGTTACCGCCGCGCCGGAATCACCGCGACCCCGCGCCGCGAAGCCGGCAGCGCGCTCCAATCAGCCGAATGACGCGAAGAACAAACATATGCGAGAGCGGAACGACTTATCGACCAAACCGGATAAAAAAGAGCTAGCTGGAGAGCCAAAGTGTGTGGGAGCTGATGGACAGGAAAAGAAGAGTAAACCCGATAAGCCTCCTTTTAGTTATAACGCGCTTATCATGATGGCCATCCGCCAGAGCCCGGAGCGGCGGCTCACCCTCAACGGCATCTATGAGTTCATCATGGGCAACTTCCCGTACTACCGAGAAAACCGGCAGGGCTGGCAGAACTCCATCCGACACAACCTGAGCCTCAACAAGTGCTTCGTCAAGGTCCCGCGCCACTACGACGACCCTGGAAAAGGCAACTACTGGATGCTGGACCCGTCCAGTGATGACGTGTTCATCGGCGGAACCACCGGGAAACTCAGGCGCCGGTCTACCGCGGCGTCCCGAGCCAAACTGGCCATGAAGAGAGGCGCGCGGCTGTCCTCCACCTCCACCGCCGCCGGACTCGCGTTCGCCGGCTCGTTTTACTGGCCCGTTCCGCCGTTCGTGACGCTCCAGCATCGCCAGCCGAACCCCGCAGCGCACCACAACAACTACGCCGCGTCGGTTCTCTCCCAAAGCTCGCGTCACTTCAGCTCCGTCGGTGCCGCAGCGGAAAGACTTCTTCTCCCGTCCGGCCAAGAGGCAGCTTACTATGGGATGGGTTGTGAACAGATGACCTCCGCCTCCTCCTTCTCCACATCTGCATCTGTGCCTCTTCCTCTCTCTGCACCCTGCTCTTTTAATTTACTCTCTAATCAGTCCAGTTACTTTTACTCGCATCAGGTGCCTCACACAGCGGGACTGTCACCCTGGTCGCAGGAGGAGTCGTACCTTTCCAAAACCTCTCCTTCTGGACAGTTTTTCCCGGGAAAGCCATCCCCTTCTTCCGAATATATTGGAGGACTATGTACAGACATTCCCAATTATTTTCCTCATTTTAACACAGCCACATCAATGCACTGAAAAACTCCCAGTTTTGTTAAAAAGCATTTTATTAAAGTATTATTATTATTACACTTCTGGTTAAAATTTTGGAATATTTAAGGTCCTTGAAAGAAGTCTCCTCTGCTCAAAAATATAGTAAAAACTGTAATTATATAGTATTACATGATAGTTATTACAATTAACGTTTTTTTCATCTTAATATTTATTTTTGGTAAAGTTGCATTTTTGAATAAAATTAAATCATTTTAATTTCATTTAATTAAAATATTTGGTTTCATCAATTATTATTGGTGCTCAATTGTAAATAATATTTCTTGTTATTATCAATGTTGAAAACATTTACTTTTGGAGTAAAGGCTGATTTGATATCAAAGACATAAATTACATTTGAATTGAAATATTTAATTGAATATATAATGATATTTAAATTGAAATAATATTGCAGCCTTGATGAACATGAGAGACCTTTTATTCAAAAACATAACAAAATCTTCTAAATATTCCATATATTTTGACCTGTAATGTATTGTTAACAAGCTGTGAGGCCAAATGTTTGTGGCCAAAAAATTCAATTTTACCGAAACAAAACTACACCAACATGTTAAGTTTAACAGTGCAGGTCAAAAAAAAAAAAAAAAAAAAAAGGAAGTAGCTAAAGGAAACAATCGTGTTTTGTTCTGCTGACCGCATATGTCTCATTTTGATGCTATCTTGTTTGAGAACAGGTTTTGTTTTGTTTTTAGGACGGTGAAGAGTAGTTTAGGTGTCATGTATGTACAATGCAAAGAGATAAATGCATGATTCTGTCCAGTGCTTTTCATATGTCAGGTGTCTTCTTGTTGTTTAGCATTTACAGCCACTCACATAATCCTGATCGAGTGAATATTTCATACAATGAATTAACTTTACACAGCCTGCAGGTCTTGGCCTGTAATTTTGTCTTGGCCCAAACATGTATCCAGGAAATAAATGTTTTGGACAAACTGTCCTTTGTTATTCGTGACAATTAATTGTTTGTTAATTGTTTAATAAAATACTTTCTCCTGCATTTGCGAATTACAGACACATATATTTTTTCAGTTATAATTTCATTACTTTTATTACTTAGTTTTATTTGATCTTATTTTACATTTCTGTTCACATCTGCAAGGCTAAAGGAGTAAACTTGTTAAAGTTTTCAATTAACATCAAACACACACAAATATATGAAAATAGGTTTATTTCATATCTTTAACATTTAATAATGTTTACTTTGCGGTATGCTTTGATTTATAAAGGACAGAACTGCTAAAGGCCCTTAAATTGCACAGCAGAGGGTTTGAAAATAGGAAGTTCACATACCGCCGCCTTAAAAATGATCCTGAATGCATAGATCATCAATTTATTGAACAATACAGGGAATTTGGGAAATTTAGTGGGTCATCAGGCTTATGATTTTATAAATAATGTGAAATTTTATGAAATGGTTTCTGTATGTTAAATAATGATAAAATGTGATTATACAGGTTTAGCTTTATTTTATAGAACAAAACTGAAAATGCTGTAAAATGCATTGTTTTTCACATCTTTCTCCGCTTCTGTCTCCCAAGCACACACACACACGCAATGTCTGAGGGTCCCCAGAGTGCGATCACAGCCTCAGCTCAGTAATGAAGTGGTTCTCCTTTTTCAAATGGTTGAGGAGGGGAGAGATAAAAAGAGATGATAGAGGAAATTCAAAGAGAAAGGGAGAGAATTCAACCACAGCACACCAGAAAAAAAAATCACTTTCATCAGATTACACCACTTCAAATAGACACAAGTGGTTTTTCACATTTGTACAAGTTGTGGTAATTGAGTGAGCTCGATGAAATGTGTTGCCCTTGAACCAAGGAAACCAGTTAGTGAGTACAGATTTCACCTCACCAAAAGAGCAGATGAGCAGACCTTACATGCCCTCACCGGGCCATCAATAAGTCTGTGTCATTATCCTAATATGTTTAAAAATGTAATTCATTCTATCCCTTTTTACTTGCTATTGACTTGATGAAACAATACATTTAAGTGCTTTTAGTGTTTAATTCTAAGTTCAATTTCACTTAAAAACTCATCATCACTGTCCCTATATTAAACATGTTACATGTACCTACTATAGCAGAGGTCATCAAACTCTATCCTGGGGGGCCGGTGTCCTGCAGAGTTTAGCTTAAACTTCCCTCAACACATACGGTGGCCGAGAGAGCTCAACACGCTGCAAACTTAAGAAAACACATGCAAACAGAAAAAAACGACAACACATTAAGAAAACACAGAAACGCGCTGCAAATAGCACGCATCACAACGGAAATGTTTCAGGGGGACATCAAAAAGTGACGAACCCTTGTACTATAGTAATAAAACTTACCTTAATTAAATGAAACTAACCTTAAACCAAACCTAATTCTAACTCTGACACCCTAACAAGTCGATTTTGTTAAATGTAATTACTAAAATACGAACATTTGCTGTGCATAAATTTAGTGATGTAGATTTAGAGAAAAAACGTTAGAGAAGTGTTGCATCACTTGCTCAGCAGTGGATCCTCTGCAATAAATGGGTGCTGTAAGAATGAGAGAACACACTGCTGATAAAAACATCACAGTAATACACAAGTAATCCACAATTAATGTTTTGTGGAGTGAAAACCTCTGAAAAATGAAAAAGTTTGTTGTCTATACTGCTTTATCTTTTGCAGATTATTCTTCTGATGTATCAGACAGCTTGTTTTGTTTGTTTGTTGTTTTGTTTGTACATGAGAAAGCAATAGGAAACAATTTGAGCAGAAGAAAGTTATATGGTTTAAATGTTTTTTAAAAAATATTGTAATAATGAATTTGTTAATTACAAACACAGCTTTTCACAGTTCTGACGGAATCCATTCCAACCCGATCTAATGAAAACGTGTCTAAATAGTACTCCAAATAAAAACAAAAACTGATGCAAAAATGGACTTTGGCATAAATATATTACACACCTAACCCACAACCCTAATCCTATCCAGCACGTTTTTAAAGTCCGTTTTTACATATCTATACCACGAGTTTTAGTTTTTATTTGCATACAAACTCATCTACATTTTGCATGGACTGAAGCTGACTAAATTGTTAACAACTTTTCATTTTGTGTGAACTATTACTATAATTTGCGCTTTAACCAAAGCAAATAAAGCGAATAAACTGGTGAACTTCACCTCACCTCTTAATAAGAGGAGGAACACGCAGACGTGTAAAGACGCCTCTTACTGTAACCCTACTGAAAAACTGTGGGCAAACTACAAGCTCTAATGTGAAAGATAACAGTAACATTTGCTGTGTAATCATATAATGTGTCCGCAGGGCAATGAGAAGCGGAAATGAAGGGAGACATTGAGAGGTAAACAGACAGGTGTAGAGACTCCCAAAGGCAGCTGTAAGCTGATACTATTTTGCTTTAATTTGTGTCATAAATATCATCCTCCCTTTGACAGGTCTGAAAAACGATTTCTTCCCGCCTCCATCACATCATGCACAGCCTGCAAAAGAAATAGCTGAGCTATAAATCAAAATCTTTTGAGCATGGGCTTCTCCGCATGATGCCCTGAAGCTGGCAGGAGTCCACTGACACATGCGTTAGACCACACACACATACACGTGTGTCTTCAAACATTAAGCATTTTGATTTGAATGTTATACTGTATAAAGCAAACCTATTCATATTTATTTAAATTCTAATGCTTTGGCAAACTTAAAAAAAACATTTTAAGATACCTTATATAATAACTTATCGTTATAATAACTTTTATTATAACGATTTATGCAAATAACCATTTATTAACAAATAACGTATTCTTCTTTCAGCATCAGTTCAACACGACCCTTCCAATATGTTGATTTGGTGCTCAATAAACATTCCTATTTTTATTAATGTTGAAAGAAGGAAATTGGCGTGCAGAACAACCATCCAATAAAGCATTACAATAATCTAACCTCGAGGTCATAAACACATGAATTAACATTTCTGCATTTGAGGTTGAGAGC
>JAUYWG010000055.1:5318825-5341354 GCA_034779775.1 Enteromius afrohamiltoni
ACTACTTCAGTTGTGTGTAATGACTCTAAAATATATGAAAGTCTAATGTTTATCAGTACATTACAGAAAATAATGAATTTATCACAATATGCAAATTTTTTGAAAAGGACCTGTATGTATATATGTATGTGTGTGTGTGTGTGTGTGTGTGTGTGTGTGTGTGTATATATATACATACATACATACATACATATAAAGAGAGTTGTACATAAACCAAAGATTGTTGATCATACCAGAGAATTAACATTTCATTAATTCTCATTCAATTTATTTATTAATACCACAGCCCATTTTCTGGGCTGCAATTTCATACAAAGTATTGTAAGCCTTAGTAGATCGTATTGTTTCGTTGATGATAATAGTTCCATGATCTTTTCGGAAACACAACTCTGAGTAGCAGTAAATGCAAGACCATTGGCTTTTCTTAACTCGGCTAATTTGTAAAAGCTATTAGCTCACACAGCAGAACCTACTTTATTTTCTTTTCTTTGGTTTGCCTCTTTATCAAATGAGAATGAATGCAATACAAGGGTTCTTGTTTGAGGTGGCTGTCGGTTAAGTGACCGACAGCGTGAGATAAATTGTTCTGGTGTCCTGAGATGTCTGGAGTCTTACCCCAGCGTTGGCCATGACTGCTGTCAAGACCAGACAATTCATCCCCAGCAGATCTCCAGTAATGAATGGCATTTACTGCATTATTAACTCCTGGAATTTCATATTAAATTTGTCTTTCTGGTTCTTTAACTCAGCCCACTTGATATTAACTGCGAGCGCCCCAGAGTTGTACCAATGAGCGTGTTAGGACAACAGCGAGCGGAATGATTGGCTGCCTCTTCTCGACTTCCCCTTCCCTTTGAAAGGGTGCTCTCCCAGGAAAAATATCTGTCAGGAGGAGATATGCTCCAACCTGTAAAAGGAATTAAAAAACCTACTGCCGATTTTGATCAGCCAAATATGGCCATGTGGAGTGCCAGCCAGGGACGTGAAGGAGGAGGAATGTGTTTGTTCTGTCGTTGCTTCAAAGAGCTTTCACTTGATGAGGTGGAAGCAGGGTTTTAAAGCGCTAGATCACTCAATAATGAAAATTCTGTCATCTGTTGCACAGCCTCATATCACTTCAAACCCATACAAGGTTCTTTCTTCTGTGAAACACAAAAGGTAAATTTTTTTTCCAGGATTGCCCTGGCCTTTGTTTTCCATTCAGTTCAGGTAAAAGATGATCAGTGCCAATGTAATGGATTAAATGTGATGACAAAAAGTTAACTTCGAAACAAGTCAAAAATAAGTTTTATTATGGAGTTTCTCAGCCCGTTCACTTTCATTAGATCGAAAAACAATAGGGATAGAAGGCTTGTGAGCTTTTAAAGATATATTTCACCTAAAAATGTAAATCCTGCCATAATGTTTTAACCCTCAAAAGCTGACTTTTTTTTCGCCTGTGAAATATCAAGATATTTGGAAAAACATGGATTCCTAACAGTGCTGGAACCTAGTGAGCTTTAATATATAATTGATATAATTTTAATTTATAATTTATTTATATAAAAACACACTTAAAAAGATGTGTTCCACAGAAGAAAGCAAGTCATACTGGATTGGACCGACATGAAATGTAAGTAAATGATGGCAAAATTGACCTTTTAAAGACTTTTGCATAGGTTTTTGCATAAGTTTAAATAAGCAGTCATCTTCAACACAGAGAATCAAATTACATTGTGTATTTTATTCAAGAAAAATGACCCAAAACTGAATTTCTGGAAAAACTTGTGGGCTTTCTTGGATGAACTGCTCTCTTCAAATCCTTCCCCATAATTTCTGTTGGTCTCAGAAAAGGGTTTTCATTAGGACTTTCCAAAACATGGAATGCTGAACACTTAACTTAGCCAATTCTGGAGAGGCCTATAGATTCTTTGATGTTTCTGTGTTCCTGAGTTCCTTGTGATTTCTCCTTACTATCATACAGCTTGCTTTTGAAGTGTTTTTGTTGGACGACCACTCCTAGATAGCGTAACAGTGGTGTTGAATGTTTTCCATTTGTAGACCGTAGATCTTAAACTCTTTTTCCGTGCTGGTAGAGCCTCACCAACAGTTTTCCGGAGGACTTCAGAAATGTTTTTTGTCCAAGACGTGGCAAATCGTGTCATGTTTACACCTGGTATTGAGATGAATTTTCATCAATCCAATCACAAGCGAATAATGCTAAATACAGACATATAAAACATTGATCAGTTTGAAAATAAGAAGTGTTAAGAGAAAGCACCTAAAAAACAATGTAAACTTCACATTTTATGGTCCTTTTAAAGAATGAAACGACTACTTGAAATTGTGTTTGGGATAGTTTTGCTTTAAAAAAGATTGTTTTATCACAGAGGAGAAAGGGAAAATGAACTGTTAAGGTGACTCTTGCATGATTCAGTGTTTCTTACAGAGACTCTAAAAGCTGTAGCCCACAGCACTTGAAACAACAAGCTGAGACTTGAGAGAAGAGAGACAAAGAGAAAAGTCACCGTAACTAGAGCAAAGCAAGTAAGCACTTTAGCCTTGCTTCACCACTGTCACAGATTTTCATAAGCGTTGAATAACCAATTAAAGTCTTTAATCATAATTGAATTTGGTTTTGGCTTTATTTGTTTTTGGTTTAGTAAGCTCCAAACTTAAGATAACACATGTTTTTTTATTAACTCTAGAGTTTTTTTTCCTGAACAAACTATGAAATTGCTGCTTATTAATAATTAATAAGGTAGTTGTTAAGTTAGCATGGGGTAGGATTAAGGGGTCTAATTTATTAACATGCAGAATTAAGCATTAATATGTGCTTTATAAGTACTGATAAATAGCCAATATGCTACCAATATTCATGCTAATAAGCTACTAGTGAGAATTGGTATTTATTGGTAAATTGGTAAATAAAGTATTATTTCTAGTGTCAAATAGTAACTATGTTTTGTTTTTTTGTTTTTTTTGTAAATCATGGTAATACTATGTTAACTTGGATGTGTATCATGCAATTATAGAATATATATATATATATATATGTACATATATGTATATATATATATATATGTATATATTTCTATAATTGCATACTTTGTATATATATAATATATCTTATGAATACCATGACTCATATGAGAATCATTCTGTACCGTTTTAGTTTATTTGTCTTGCTTAACAGCGATAGTTCTTTTAGTACTGGGCTTGAACCATTCGCCTTTGTATTTTTCCAACCTTAAACCACTAAGCCACCTCACACACGTGCTCTTCAATGAAGGAATGAAGTTGTTTTATTTCATGGTCTTTTAGTTAATATGGAAATGTGGTTAATGAAAAACATAGCGGTTGTAAAGTTACACTGTAAATGTTAGACGCATGTGTGCCATAGAAGCATAGCAAAGTTACATATTCTATCAAAATAACATTGACCAGTAGAGAGAGAAAAAAAATTCTGGTAGGCACATATGTGGTGTAAGATTTGTTTTTTATTTCCTGTAACCTGTCATTTCAACATTATAGCTTCTGAGAACACATTAGAAATCACTTACATGAGTGGAAAAGCAGATCTAGAATTTCACTCATGGAAATATGCTTTTTTTCCTCCAGTTCTAATTATAAATGGCCAAAAATTTGTATGGAAAGGACTGCAATGATGGGTCATGAAAACGTATCAAAATATTTCCCACCAATCAAAAATTTGGGTAACACTTTATTTTGATGGTCCCTTTTGAACAATCTGTTGACAATAAGTAGCTTTGCACCTTCATGTCAACAAACTCTCATTAGAAAATTAGTACACTCTCTATTTAATATCTGCTCTTTATTCTGATGGTCTCCCAAAAGACGCTCTACTGACTATAAGTAACTTTGCAAGTACATATCAACCTATTCTATCCCTAACACTTCCACTCTACTAATACTCTGCTAGCACTCTATTGAGAGTTAGTAGTTATGTAGGTGCAATGTTACTTCTAATCAACAGAATACGTTAAAGGAACCATCCAAATAAAGTGAAACCAAATTTTCTTTCGATTTAGTTTGTCCTATTATGTATTTTATGCAGTTGTGTTCTTGCGTTATCTCAAAGGTTCTGCAGGATTTGTAAATTCAAAGAAATTCCAGATTTAAATAGTGAATCGTCCCTATTCATTGTCGCCTATCAATGACGCAATAACCACACTATCCTCGAATACTATGGCAACACGCATGGACAAATGCGGAAGTGGAAGTTATTTACTCTGAATTTTGCTATCATGGATCATGATTGTACTCTCCACAATCCCAAGAAAACAAACTGATGCAAGAAGATATTGAAACAAATAAACGAGGACAGATGTCGTTGTGACGTTTCCGAAATGCAGGGATCTTTGCGAAAACTTTGAACTGGACAGACACTGCGTGTTTTTTAGTAGACGTGCAAGCTAATGTATATTATTCATTGTGCAAGTAATAGTCATGTGCAGGTGGTTAGGTGATAAAACGGATGTAAATGAGCTTTTCATCCAGGAGCATGATTTGTGAAAAAGAAAAAAGTAATTTTTTACATCTCCCAAAGCTAAAACAATTTTATCCCAGCTGTTAATTCTATTTATACCATTCAATAATTGCTTAACAAGAGGACCTGTTGAGTGTGAGCGTTTATTGAAATTTACTTAAAACCCATACACAGTTAAAACTGTGTAAGCAAGCCTTGACAGCTGATCTAAACCGCTATAAAGCATGACACATTCTGCTGAGAGAAAGACCCTTCAAGTCCCACGAGTGCCATGAGTTCACATTCTTTTCTTCTTTTGTCCAAACACTCATCTGCCAGTCTGCGTATCTTATCCTCAGTGAGGCACTTGTAATTACACTATGACCATTCAGCCCTTAACTTCCCCCTTCGAGGCGTCGTTGAGCTGAGGAACCAGGTGAACGGAGAGGAACAGAACATATTTGAGACGTTAAAGGAGAGATGAAGGAGAGAGAGAGAGTTTCAGACAGATTAGTGGGCTTGACTCTACTTGTTAGTGTTCAAGGGCAGCTGTCTGCACAGCCTTATACAGACATTTCTTAAGCCATGCTCTGCAGCTTCCTGTTAACTCCTTCATTCCTAGGAAACTGGCAATTTGTGGTTATATAGTAGGGTGTCATGCATATTTAAAGTAGAGACGGTCTGTTATGTTTGAATCGAAGATCATTTCTGGACTTAAACTATGCACAAAGTGGGTTACTGAAAGCACAATTAAACTCATGTAATGATATTGATATACTGATTTGATATACATTTTCTGTACGCCTGTTTTTTCATTGGCTCAGAGTAAATAATGCTGTTCATGTTGTGAATATATTACATCTGTTTTATATGTGTGGGTTTAGTTGCTGTCATGAACGCTTCATACGGTGTGTTTTTGCTTGTTATCTGTCCATGAAGGCCATTGTTTATGTACAGTATGTGTGTGCGTGCCTGTCTCTTCATTAATAATTCACTGCACACACTCGATTCCGTCCCTGGTTCCAGCTCGGCCTTCCCATATTAAAAATGTATTTATTTCTCATAACAGTATTTCTGAGTGTAAGCCAAGCTCATCCTGATCTCCCTCCTCCTTCACTTATCCTCTGTTATTTCTGTGATTACAGTTATCCTGTCTTTCCTTTCATCTGGTTAAGCTAAGCTACCCCTCCAATAGCAATCAACATCTGGGCATGAGGAGTGTGTGTGTGTGTGTGTGTGTGTGTGTGTGTGTGTGCAAACCACCGGACAGGCCGTAGAGTCAGTCCTTATTCGGCATTTCTTGGAGCAGGAAGTGGGCTGTGGCCACTGAGTGATGTCACAAGAAGAGGAGATTGTATCAGTTTGCTAAACATGAGGGAGAAAATGAGGAAATCCTTTCAAATACATATGTGGCTTTGGTCACTTATGTCACAGCCCTTTGTATTTAATTATATATATATATATTTATTTAATGAATGCTTTTTGTACATATATTTATTTTTTGTTAATATATATGTGTTTATATATTTATTTATTTGTTTATTTTTAAATGCATTTTATGAATGCTTTTTGTACCTTTTATGATTACATATTTAGGGATTTAAAATATTCACAAATATATACTTTTTAAAATAAATAATAATGTATATTTACTAATATTTTACTATAAAATATAAGTAAATATATAATATATTATATTTAATATTTAATATATTAATGTAATATATTTTATTAGAAGCATTTTTTTTAATTATCAGTGAACAGCATAACAGATTTTGTTCCAAGACTAAATAAAAATGTAATTTTTGACACAAAATACTATATGCACACAATATGAGATGATGTAATGGGAGCAAAAATATTACAATAACAAATTTGTGATGCAAGTATGTGCACATTTGTTAGAAAACAAATTAAATATGAGAACTTGAAAAGTGTATTCGGCTTATTCTGTTTGCAGGACCAAAAGTGTAGTTTCTGGAACCGCTATAAACGTCTATTCATTTTCATCTTTCTCTATACGGAAGGCTCCAGAAATCTGCCTGTACTTGAGTAATTGTGAGAGTAGGTCAAAGGATTTAATTTAAAAACATGGAACAATGTGAAGAAGGAGCCAGCGCAACATTTGAGTTTGAAGATGATTTGTTTGTGTCTGATCTATTTCTAAGAGACATTATAAACAGTCCAAGCACAAACGCTCACATGACAAGCAAAATGATGTCAGTATGACAGCCCTTGTTAGATGTTATCCTTGTTTGTATGTCTGTGACAGGCTAATTTTCCATTCATTATCAGTGGATTTCTGATTGGTTCATCCAAAAATTAAAACTGCAAATTAGTTTTTACTCACCCTTAGAGGTTAACCGATATATTGGCTTTATTCTTTATTGCCTATATATTATCCTTTATTCATTTTTAACCAATAAGCTTTTTTTGGTTCGTTTGAATCGAGACTTTATGAATCTCTTCATGAATGTTTTTATGTATTTCAGAGGCTATAGAATTATATTTATGGACAATTTATGACCCATTATTACCTGTTAACCACTTTTTGAGCATAGACAAGAAAATTACATTTTTCATTTAAATTTGACTTTGGATGCCTTTTTCCACAAGTATGGCCTCCATGGAATGTCTATAACGTGCTTTGGTCTTATAAAACAACATCCTTTCTACAGCTCTGTTCACTGCAAACCATTTCGGTGAATGTCTCTTTAAATGATAATGAGCTACTGCTCATCCCACCCCTCTCTTTCATGAACACTAAAGAAAGAGAACATTTAGTCTGATGTATCCTTTTAAACTATTGTAAACTTTATGAAAATCAAAACCTTAGGTGAAAACAAGCTATTTTTCACATTTGTAGTTGATATATAAAACATTTCAGTAAGAGCTTTCACTAAGATTTGGTTTGAATTCACCAATTTCTAAAAAAAATTTAAAAAGTGTTTATATTCTGAGAAAAGTAGCTTCGGCTACAGTGTTCTTCAGTGAGTACTTTTAAAACCACTAGAGTGCCAAAAGGTTTTTATAAATAGTTTTTTTTTTTAATAGTGTGATGTGATATATATTGTAGATCTCTACTGGATTTATGTATTGGTCATCTGCCATCTTGGTCTCGAAGATATCTCCACCAGCCATCAAACAATCCAAATGGTTATTCTGAAAGCACCACAACATATACATCAAAACATGTTAATAACAGAATTTCCATTCAAGCAGTTCCTTTAAAGGGTTAGTTCACCCCAACATGAAATTCTGTCATTAGTTACTCACCCTCATGTCATTCCAAACCCGCAAGACCTTCGTTCATCTTCAGAACACAAGATATTTGTCATGAGTTGGTGAGCACTCTGACCCTCCATAAACAGCAACACAACTAAAATGTTCCCAGGTCTAGAAACGTCCATAGATATCTTGTGTTCTGGAGATGAATGAAGGTCTTACGGGTTTGGAACGACATGAGGGTGAGTAATTAATGACAGAATTATGGGGTGAACTAACCCCAAACTAACTAGCTCAGTTTGTACATTTATGTGGTAATGTGATAAAAGGCCAATATGTTTCTAGAACCTGCTTTCTCTCCTGAACAGCGGAATGTTGAGCACTTCCTGTCTTTGTCTGCCCCCATTGTTGGTACTTGCTGGGCTTGTTTCGATCAGACAGACTTCTCCTCCTACCTCACACATTTCTAACCACACTTGTCTCTTTGTTCATTATATCTTAGTATCTCCTCCCCCCTTTGTTCGTCATCCTTTACCCAGTATCCAATGCCGGTTTCTCTTTTTGCTTTCCTATCTTGGAGTTTTTGTGTATACTTTATAAATGTATTTAATGTAATCTCTCTCTCTCTCTTTCTTTTTTCTGTACAGTGAGTCAAGTATTTGCCAGGCACGGGCCACTGTGATGATCTACAATGACGCCGATAAGAAGTGGGTCCCGGCAGGCACGGGTCCCCAAGCTTTCAGCAGGGTCCAAATCTACCACAACCCTGGCAATAACGCCTTCAGAGTGGTGGGACGAAAGATGCAGACCGACCAGCAGGTAAACAAACTAGTCAGCCAGATGTAGCGTGGGGCTACAGACAAACAAACAAACCATTTTTCTTTGAAGGTAGCACTGCAGAGGGTTGACATATTCAGGGTAACTGGAAAAAAGGTCTTTTCAAATGTTGCTTCGAGCTCATAGTCTTTCAGAAAAAATCTTTTCACTTGCTGGAGACCAGCAGCACATACTACGGTCTAATGCTGTGTTTATTGGGTGAATTATCCTTTTGACATTACTAAGATAATGTAAACAATTCCTAAATGTCCTTCCAGATCCAATTTTTGTCCTCAAGAATACGGGAAGAAAAATTGAACTGAATGGATACACTGCTTTTACCATGTTATAAAAGTGAGTGCGTACTGGGACGTGAAGCATCAAAGACGGGAAAAAAAAGATATATGTACAAACTTGGTCCATAAGAGTTTATATACATATACAACTGACCAATATAATTCCACAAGAAATGCATTTAATTAATTACAATTCCTATCCATGATTTCCTGTTGTTCTTTTCCTTCCATCCAAGTCAATGAGAAAAAATAAGTAATACATATTATTTTTTAAATAAAAAAGTAGTGAGATAACTTTCCAAGACAACCTTTTCATTTTCAAAAATAAATGAGTACTTTTATTCCACAAGGATACATTAATTTGATTAAAGCATTGTAATGTTCCGAATTATTTCTATTTCCAAATGCAATTTATGAAAGCAGTACAAATGTTTTTTCTCAAGTCTCAAGTCTTAATCTCTTTATAACTATTTTTAGGCAATAGAAAAATGAATATAACCATATTAAATCATTTTTTTCATTAATATTAGTAGTGGCTGCAGTAATATTGCACTGCTGTACTACAACTACACTGTAAAATCATTTCATTTGAATATCTTAATTTCTTTTTAACTTTCAATGATTTAACCCTCGAGCTGTTAATTTTGGCAGAAGTTTGAGTGAAAACAGATTTATAAATGCGTCTCGTTATAGATGCGGTGAAATACTGTCATTTTCTTTCCCAAAATGTTTGTTATCTTCCTAAATGGTGTTCACCAAAGCAACGGATCCTGAGTTGAACATGTGAGCAAAGTGTGTGTGTTGCTTTGACACACAACGCAAACAGACCATACTTTTTAATTAATATTATACTGACCTCTGCTATTAGAAGAAATGTAGATTTCTTTTATGGTGGCATTTTTAAAGCTCCAGCATCCATCCACTTTAATTATATAGCAAAGAGCAGCCTGGACTTTCTGTTTAAAAAAAAAAAATCTATAATTATATTAGTGTTTCTGAGTTTTACAGTCCATCCATCACCTGCATCCCTCTATCTCGAGTTTTCTCTTCCTCTCCCAGCACTGTCGCCCTCTATATGCGCAGACATGAATGCTCCCCCGAGATGACTACTAAAGTAGATGTTGTTTCCTGTAAGATAGCCAAACCATTTCCTGTGCCAGTTAGGCCCTCCTCCCCCATTCCCATGACTCTGCCTCTCCACACTCCATCTGTCTGATCCGCAAACTCATTTCTCTTTGTCTGAATGACTCAGTAACTTTTGTCTCTTTCTGTGCAGCTCTTTCTGTGTAGTGTCTGCTATTCTGGCAGTGCTGCTTTGTTGCTGTCATGTTGAACTTTTTGGGGCATTTTTTTTCTTCTCCCTCTTCCCTTTTTCTCCTCCGCTCTACTTTGTGGAATTCATGATTGTAATACAAACAGAGAAGCGAGGTGTCAGCACATTCACTAAAGGCGAGCGCTCGCGCACACTCGGTCTCGCTCGCAGTCACTCATGGGTTCTGCGGAGGTGGAGCCACCTCCTGGATAATCTGTTGAACAAACTTTTATTTCTGTTGCAATATGCAAAAGTTAACAAATCTGTTTGAGCTTTGGGGTTGAAGTTTAAGGTGGGTAGGAGAAAGCCTTTTGGCACATTCAAATGTATGTTAATCTAAGTGTGCCAAGGTAAGTTGTTCTAGGATTGATTTAAAAAAATGTAAATAACTGTAAATAATCACATCTCCCACTTAAAAAGATGAGAGAGGCCTGGAATTTTCTTCATAGATATACCTCAACTATGAGAGACAAAATAGGTATTGTAGGATTTTTAATAAATGATTTGTCAAATTCCTCTGTAAAGTAAGTATTTGGTCACAGACAAAGAAGCACGATTTCTGCCTCTCACAGACCTGTAACTTCTTTAAGAGGCTCCTCTGTCCTCCACTCGTTACCCTACAACAACTGGTGGCAGACAAAACACTTTTTTGTCCCACTGTATTTGCTGAGACAATCAGAGTAGATCATTTAATACAGTGGTTTTCAAACTTGTTCCTGGGGACCCACAGCTCTGCACATTTTGTATGTTAAATGCCTCCATGAACCTAAATGAGTATGTCAGATAAGGGAGACATGCAAAATGTGCAGAGCAGTGGGTCCCGAGGAACAGGATTGAAAACCACTGATTTAATACATTATTTATGATGGTAAAGCAAATACTTTAAAGGGGTCATACAAACCCAATTTTCCACTAGCTAATGTGATTATTTAGGGTTTTAATGTAAAGTTTTTAATATAGTTTGTTTTAAAATTTCTCAAAGAACGCTCATTTCACTCTGTCAAAAACAGCTCTTTAGAAATCACTCTGTTCTGTGTACGTCCCCTTTAAATCTTCACAACCGCCACTGACCCTGCCCCTCTTTTCCAGACGCTCTCAGAGGATCTTTTTTGCCGTATTCATAGTGAAACTTGCTAATTAGCACATTAATAGGAAACGCGATTTGCAAAGATTCATTAAAAGACATTATCCTCACTGCTTCTGTAGGTGAGGCTAGATCATGAATGATTCACGCAAACATAAACATATTTCGGTTGATCGACCGAACGTAACGTTAATAATTTGCGTCTTCAGTCACTCAGATGTCGGGGGTAAATGACTACTGCTATGTTCATTAATACATTCAACAACAAAGCACCTCAATCTCTTAGGAGTCTTTCTTGTCTCTGTGTCTCGGACTGATGACGGCTCACTCAGGGCGGGTCTGAGGTAAGACCCCAGTTCAGTCTGTGTGACACGCTGCTGTTAATCAACTACTGTGTGACGTCACACCGACATGCGTCTGAGAATGACTTGATTTCAGAACGGGCAACTTATTTTAATTATGTTATTGCTTAAAAAAGCCCCACAAAAGATAAGGCATACACTGAAAATACATTCTTCTCAAGAGGTGTATTACAGTATTAGTCTCTGTCTATAGCATTTATAAAATAAATTATATTAATTCATCTGGACAACAAAATTAGTGCCCAAGAGAATAATGAACTTTATGAATTAACTGTAGCATATTAGAGAAACTGCACTTGTGTATGTGGGTGTTTTATGACTTACATTTGGCCATTTGTGTCTTCCTCTGTATAGGTTGTAATAAACTGTCCAATTGTAAAGGGATTAAAATATAATCAGGCCACGCCAAATTTCCACCAGTGGCGGGACGCTCGGCAGGTGTGGGGACTAAATTTTGGCACCAAGGAGGATGCAGTGCTGTTTGCCAATGGCATGATGCATGCGCTTGATGTCCTCAGCTCCTTGCCTGATGGAGGTAACGCACAAGCACATTTTCACACCATTGTGCATATGTTTTAAAGGGATAGTTGCCCCAAAAATGAAAATTCTTTATTAATTATGTTGTTCCAAACTAGCAAACCTCCATTCATCTTCAGAACACAAATGAAGATATTTTGGATGTAATCCGAGAGCTTTCTGACCCTGCTTAGCAGGCAACGCAAAGAAAACAAAAATTAAAAACTTGTAACTTTAAGGTTGAAACAAAGTTGTTTTTAACAATGTCCTTACTGCTTTTCTGGGTCTTGAGTGTGTAAGTTGTGTTGCTGTCTATGCAGGGTCATCAAAAATACTTTTTATTTGTGTTAAATTTGTGATTTCTCATTTTTGTGAACTGTCCCTTTAAAGTATTAATAAAAAATAAAAAAAAAATCAATGCAACCTTTTACACACTGCACTGTTTTTAGGTTACCCCACACGACCTGTGTCCAATGGACCATCTCCAGAAGAGCTCGAACAACAGAGAAGGTACAAACCAGCGATTTATTTAAAGTAACAAAAAGGTTTTATGTTTTTGTAAGTAGAGTTTTTGTTGTTACTTTGTGTGATGAATTGCCTGAAGTCATGGTTTCCCTGGTCAGTCTTTGACCTCATTTACAGAAGCACACGCACACACTCTCAAGGGATTACTGGTATTAACGCTCAAGTATTTAGCTTTCCGTGAGCCCCTGAAGTGATGGGGCAGAAGTCCAGGTCAGGCCTTCTGACATTTAAATCCTCTTCTACCCTGCCTCTTTTCCCTCTTCTTTCAGTCTGCAAGAAACACTGAAACACTGGTGTCTTATCAAACCTAAAATCATATTTTTTGTATTGCATTTTTAAGCTTCGTAATAAAGAAGACAAAAATAAATAAATTGTCATATTTAAGTAATTGCATTTCTCACAGCTTATCGTTAAATTTAATTCAGATTCTGTTTATATTGTTTTTGGATATACTTTTATAATTCCAGCACAGCTGTGTTAGGTTACTATATTTTAATTTGATTGGTTGAAAGATTTCTTCTGGCAAACGTTTGCTGCCTAAAAGTAATTTCACATCTACTTGTCACATTTTCTTGGGGGAGCGAAATCAAGCGATTTCAATAGGAATCACGTCATTTTGAGTTATGCTTGAAGGTAAAGGATTGCCCTGTACAGATCGTAACCGGTTAAAGTTGGTCATGTGAATTTGCCACATTGACCAACAGAAAACTGATTGGTTTTGAAAGGGACTTCTGTGTGAGCTTTGCTACATCATTTAAGTACTTTTTATAATAAACAACAGACTTTTTGGCAATAATTTAGCATTAAATGCCCTTGCAACATTATTCATGCAATTTTAGGCTTCTGTGCATGAATGTATTCAGTATGAGTGGGAACATAATGAATTTAATTTACCATCTGTTTATTAGCATTAATAATAATGTTTATAGAAGAAAATATCCCTGGCAGCAGTGGAAAATTATTGTCTAAATCTCTGGAATGAGACTGTAATTCCAGAACATGCTGCACTCGTCTCTCTCTCTCACACACACTCTTAGCCTGTCTAGTTGTTTTGGTTACCCTGATAGAGACTTTACATGGAGCTGGTTGACTCATGTCTTGACATGACTGAAATGTTTTGAATGGCTCTCAGAGAGGCTTGACTTAACATGAAACTTGACATTGCAGTCTTGTAAGTGTTGCTACAGAGAGCATTCATTAAATGGTTTCTGTGTTTGCATGCAAGTTTAAAGTCATGTTTTATGTATACTGGTTTATTTGAGGGATCTCACAGTGATTAAACATATTTAAACCCACCAAATAATCTCCATCTCAACCCACATCTACTGTAAACTTAAGATAACTGACAAAGACTAGATCACTTCTATTGAATTTGAACACGAAATGCACATTATAGGTTTTAATGTCCATGTATACATCTAATTTGTTTAACTTTTTAGCTTGATCTTGTAGTATTAATCAGACTTAATTTAGTCCATTTAAACCCATTATTATTTTATTTACTTGATGTAACACCATTAATGTTCATGTTTCAGTAACAAATGTCAAGTTTATAGTTGTTTGATGTTGGTTACGTGACAAGCAGGTAAACAGAATATATATATATATATATATATATATATATATATTTGGTAATACTTTATTTCGATAGTCCACTTTAGATATTTGACTAACAGTAAGTAACTTTGCAACTACATGTCAACTAACAGTAGAGTTAGAGTACTAGTAGACTGTCTACCTAATCACCTCTAACACTTTATTTTGATGGATCCACAACATACAACATGGTGACTATCAGAAACATTGCAAGTATATGTCAATTTATTCTACTAACCCTAAACCTACCCTAACAGTCTATTCTGAGAGTTAGTTGACATGTAGTCGTGAATTAACAAGTATTAGTTGACATGTAGTTACAAAGTTACTTATTGAAATGAATCCTATTGAAATGAAATGTAACCTTTTTGTTTGTTAGTTTTTATTTAGATTTTATTTTACTGTTTGTGATTTTAATGAATTATTACCTTATAAACTCACAAATCTAATTTCAAACTGTAATGTCAAAATAATTGCAATGCCTTTGTCTTTTACTGCAGATTGGAACAGCAGCTAGAGCGAGAGAGACAAGAAAGAGAAAGACAAGAGAGAGAACGACAGGAAAGGGAAAGACTAGAAAGAGAACGGCAAGCAGCTCCAGGTCAGTAGAAAGCTTTTAACATCAACAGACTGTCACTTTTTTTTAAGTTTGCAATCACATCTAATTGCCTTCTTAAGTAGAACTCATTATTAAAGATGGGGTTAGTTCACCCCAAAAGGAAAGTTCTGTCATTAATTACTCACCTTCGTGTCTTTCCAAACCCATAAGACCTTCGTTCATCCTCAGAACACAAATTAAGATATGTTTGATGATGTATCAGAGAGCTATCTGACCCTCCATAGACAGCAACACAACTGAATTGTTCCCAGTTCCGGATACATCAGTAAAACAATGTATGTGACATCAGTGGCTCAATTTCAGTTTTGCGATGTTACGAGAATACTTTCTTTGTGCACAATGAAAACAAAAATAATACAATTTACTCAACCATTTTTCTCCCCTGAGTTATGTCTTCTACAATTTTGGTGATTACTTAAGAACGTATTTGACGTAGTCAGCGTTGTTTACGTTGGGTTGAACTTTGGGGAGATGAATGGCTTAGTAAATAAATATATGCACCAAAAAAATAATTCTTGTGGAGTTGCAAAACTGAATTTGATCCACTAATGTCACGTCATCAAAAATATCTTAATTTTTTTTCCGAAGATGAAGGTGTTGTGAACTTTTTCCAAGAGACCAGGAGACTTTGGAAATCTTTGAAGCCGAATTTTCTCTTCATTCCGAAGTCTCTCTTGGTAGCGCTGTAGTCGTCAAAGTCGTCTGAATAAGTCAGTGTTGCATTGTAGTTCATATAGGTTTCAAGGAAGAGGGGTACATGGAGGTGGAGGCAGTTGAAACAAAGCATGCAAATGAAGTATTGAGGTATAGCAACCTTACCCCATTACACCAGTCCAGATCCAATAAGCATAGCCAATCAAATACTGGAGTAAAAGACACCAAGAGCTGTTACACACAAAAGGTGACAAAGCAAAAGTCTCAGTAATCAGCCTAATTTGATTTACAATAAGAGGACAGAAACTGGCAGGAACCTCTGGCTGCAAACTGTTTATGTTAACACCTTTACTTTAAATCTTAAATACAATGTACTTCACCTTAGTTTCTTATATGATGTTATGTCAGGATGTAGGATCAGCAGATCTAAGACTTTAAAATTGTAATCCACCACAGGTCGACATGAGGGTGAGTAATTAATGAGAGAATTTGAATTTCGGGTGAACTCTTTAATGTGTTATGACATAATTTGCAATGATGCAAAAATAGAAACAGAGGTAACAACTGGTTAAAAATATATAAGTTAACTAGATTTTTCTGTTTTGAAAATGTGCTTTGGTTCAACAGTAGTCATTCCTCCTGCACCACCTTTGGCCCCCGGGGGTCCCCCGGCTCCTCCTGGACCTCCACCTCCTCCTGGGCCCCCTCCGGCTGGACCTCCCCCACCACCTGGACCTCCTCCCTTGGGAGGAGGAGCTCCACCTCCACCTGCTCCTCCTCTGCCCTCTTCTGGAGGAGGTGGAGGTGAGGGAGGAGGACCAGGTGGCGGTGGTCTAGCTGCTGCCCTGGCAGGTGCCAAACTCCGCAAAGTGCCCAAGGTGAGACAATAAGTAACAAGAGATTCACGGTAAGAGAATTGTCCAGATATCAAAACAATGTGACATCAACTGTTTTAGAGGCAGAGCAAGATTTTAACTTTTGATGACGTTTCTTTTATAAGTCACTTACAACTGAAAAAAACGGAATGTATATTAAGTAATAAATATGATAAAACCAGTATTTCTTGTTTAAGAAAGCAGAGAAGTAATTAAGCGTGAATGAACATGTATACTGAATGTTTATAATAAAAATATATATATTATTAAACACTTTATACTTTATGTAAAACAGAAAATGCAGGCTAAGAAATCCATTAACAAAGATACAACTTCATATAAATGTACCTATTTAGCTTGATCTGTGGTTAAAATGTGTTGCCTGTTCTCCCATGATGTTTTGCTCGTACATAGACTGTGCTATGATGTGACAGCAAAAAAATAACACAAATAACACAAGGAAAAAATGTATATTAATTTTTGGAGTTGTAAATACCATTAGAGAGGTTTATTTTCAATGTTAGAAGTTTTTATTTTCCCTTGTCACACCGTAGGACACATACCCCTATTTGTTTCTGGCTGCTGTTATTGACTCAATGCTTCCTCCTGCAGGATGATGCTGGTGGCGGAGGAGGAGGTGGCAGTAGTGCTGCAGCAAGTGTGGCAGCACCTCCTAAAGCAGACAGCAACCGCAGCAGTGTGTCCATGCCCAGCGGGGGAGGAGGAGGAGGAGGAGGAGGCCTGATGGGAGAGATGAGCGCTATTCTAGCACGACGGTCAGTAGAAAAAAAGTCCAAAACCATGCAGTAAATGTATACACGGAGCACTGGAACTTGTCTCAGTTTAAAGGGCCAGTTACTAAAATGAATAAAGGCAGGAATGGAGCAGTCAAACTAAAATATTCACTCGGATTGAAATATATCGGCCTCCGCTGCTTTACTGTTGAAGAACATAACGGCCAACCTGATAACCAATCACATTGTTGGTTTGACATCGAGTTGCAGACAGATTTGATGTAAAGTGCTATTTGGAGATAACGGCAAATGAAAAAAAAAAAGTAAACAATTCTACTTTTTTTTTTTTACAATTTGTCTTTAGTGTGATGTGTGGTTTAATGGCAAACGTGTTGAAGAATGTCCAAATTTTTTTTTTTTTTCGTTGCCACCACAACTTCCTGTAAATCCTCAAGTGTGTGCATAAGAATAAACTGCAAATTAACAAAAAAATATATGGATTTTGGACATTGCAGAATAAGGTGTACACGGCAAATTCAGTATACAGTATTTAATTTCTTCAACCAAGAGTTGCACTGAATTCTTCACTCCTTGTTTTTCAATCACTAAATAGAACCGGACTGATTCATTTAAGAATGGTTGCGGTTTGTTGCATCACTACGAAGTAGTAGTTCCGCATTTGTGTAAGAATGGACGTTCTAGAACTGAAAGTCATTTGGTTTTGGTAGTTTTTCATTTAAAGGTGGAATGGGTTCTGAATAAGAATGATTTTCAGTTTCTAACCCTAGATCTGATATAGTTTCAGTCACTTTTATTTATATAGCGCTTTTAACAATACAGATTGTAGCAAAGCACTAAACATTATCAGGTAGAAGAACAGAGTGATGGTAATGTATAATGACAAGATTAAACTACTTATTTATCAAATGCAGAGACGTCTCTGTAGTCAAGACGACGATAATCACTAAATCAGGTGTTCCCAACTAAGCAAGCCAGATGCGACGGCGGCAAGGAACCAAAACCCCATGAGAGATTGGGGAAAAAAACCTTGGGAGAACCAGGCTTAGTTGGGGCCAGTTCTCCTCTGGCCGGACACCCAGCACCTAATTTCCAGTTCAATTTTAAGCACATGTCAGATTGTGTAAGGACTTACAGTGTGTGTGTGCATCTGGATCCGGCGATTCACATGGATAACATTGATCACAAAGTGTAATAGTTATTTTAATTTCAGTCTTGTAAACTGGTTTTGGAAATGTACCTGTTTTTCTCTGATCAACCTGGAAGAATATGTACTTGCATGACTAGAAAATAACAGCCTGGGGTGTTACCAAGATAGCTGTGGATCGAACTACTTAGTACTGGTAATAACCCTTCTAATGTCTTAATAATACTTGCAATGTATAACACTTTCCTGAATTCCTCCTTAAATTAATTCCGCATTACACAAATATTTGTTACGTGAGAAGTGTGACTATGTAGATGTACTTCTGGTTCTGCATTACTGACATAATTCCTGTAACTGCAGGTGCAGAACTCCTGTTCTATAGTGTTTTATAACTTCCTGGATTATATGTTTGCATATGTTGTATGTTTATTTCTGATTACATTTTTAGCCTACAATTGAAAGTCCATTCTTCTAACACTTCAAAAAATGCATATAGACATTGATAACATACAAGTCTGAAGAGATACAGTCTCTTTATTAAAGGAAAAGATTTAGTTTAAGCCTTTATTCATATATAAACATTGATTGAATAAATAAGTAGATCACATCAAAGGGTATTTCAAAAACTTCTGTTTTTCCATATTTGATGTGTTCTATGTATGTTGACTGTTCTGTTTAGTTCATCAATGTTTAGGTGTAAGGAGCTTTCAGTGGAAGGACAAAATTATTATTTATCCAACTGACATCATGCTGGTTATACTGTTTTAGACTTTAAGTAGTAAATAACCCTTTAATATTCCATGAACTCTTTGGCTTGTGCGTAAAAATGTGCTGTAAATGGCTGATGTTCTCAGAACTTACTGTTGTTATTGTGTCTGTTGATACAGGAGAAAAGCAGCAGATAAAGGGGAGAAGGCACCCCCCAAAGCAGAGGAGCCCAGTAATGTATGAACGCCTTCAATCTTTTAAGGCTCATTTTGGATTAGTGCAGTCAAACGATTAATTGCATCCAAAAAGTTGTTGCTAACATAATGTATTCTGTGTGTACTGTGTATTTATTATGTATTGATAAATGCGTACACATGCAGTATTTTGAAAATATTTCTAAGTATGTATTTGCATTCATATAATTTCATATATAAACAATCTAAACAACTTGTATATGGATGTGTGTATTCATTTATACATAAATATAATCCGTACACACATATATGTTATTTTGGATGCGATTAATCACAATGAATCATTTGATAGCACTTTTGTGGGTAACTGTGAATTCTGCAAACAAAGCATTTGTGTGTGTGTCCAAACCAGTAAGTGCAAAGCAACCCTGCAGCCAATACTTAAAGGGGTCATACATAGATAATTTTCTACAAGCTAATATGATTCTTTAGGATCTTAATGGAAGTTTGTAATATAGATACCTTAAAAATTTCTCAAAGATGGTGTAAAAAAACTCTCATTTCACTCACAAACAGCTCTTTAGAAATCACTCTGTTCTGTATACTTCCCCTTTAAATCTCTTTTTTTTAGCCGGATTCAAAGTGAAACTTGCTAATTAGCACATTATTAGGAAAGGCGATTTGCAAAGATTCATTAAAAGACATTATACTCACTGCTTGGTTAGATGAGGCTGGATCATGAATGATTCACGCAAACATAAACGTATTTCGGTTGATCAACCAAACGTAACGTTAATCCTCTGCGTCTTCAGTCTCTCAGATGTCGGGAGTAAATGACTACTGCTATGTTCATTATTACATTCAACAAAAAAACACCTCAATCTCTTAGGAGTCTTGCTTGTCTCTGTGTCTCGGACTGATGAAGGCTCACTCAGGGCGGGTCTGAGGTAAGACCCCAGTTCAGTCTGTGTGACACGCTGCTGTCAATCAACTATTGTGGGAGTGGCCTCTGTCAGTGTGACACCACACCGACATTCATTTGAGAATGGCTTGATTTCAGAAGGGGCAACTTATTCTACTTTTAATTTCATAAAAATACTTGTGGATCTTTATCATTGTAGGGTGGTTGCGTACACACACTCCCAACACACACATCAGTCCAAACAGCTTGAAAAAGTGCATGTACCGCCGTATGACCCCTTTAAGATTTTAATAAATTATATCAGCTGATCACAGAACTGAAACATATTCCAATTTAGTACTTAACCTTAATTATATAAATATAAACATTGAGCTGAGCACTGAATTTGGCTGCGGGGTGCTATTTGTTTGTGGGGGAAAGTCCTGCAAAAATGTCCTGTGTGTCCTGTAACTTTCCTGTAAATTGAACTTTTAAAGTGCGTGCAAATGTCTTAAGCTATTAAAAAAGATTGTCTATAGATTTGAGATGGAATATAGCCTCTGTTACTGTAAATGTAAGTACTAAAATTGAGTTAACACGAATACTGAACGCTGAGGAAACACTCTTTCATTCTCCTCTTGGTCTGTTTCTTTTCTATTGCATGCTGATCTTCAGGATGATTCAGACACTCAAGGCCCAGGCGGTAAGGACACAATGCATTTGTGATCGAGATTCATGACAATTAGATAGCCTACTCTTTGAATGTTTTCTCATTCTGTGATTTTTCGTTAACAGAATTTAGGAGACCTTGGGAAAAATCAGCCACCATGCCCAGGTAAACATTCATTTACAGACTTAAGATGCTTGTTAGTTATACAAAGAACTAAAAGCTTTGTTTGTATCAAGTACCAGCACTGTCTCCATTAGTCTTATATTCTCCAGCTTTGTAGTGTGACTGTCCATAAGGCAATGTAGTTTAAATTTAAAGTTGAGTATACAGTACATGTCTCAAACAGGACTAACTCAGCACCCAAAGGTCTGGAGTCACCCTCTTCTTCTAGCCCATTTACCAGGTATTTGTACTAGAGTATGCTCTCATGTGGTTATGGACTAACACCGCTGGCGCCCCCTGGTTCCTCTGCTTTCACACACATTTACCTAAACATGCAATGAAGTATGCAATGGATTACACTGATTTCACATAGTTTAAAAGGATTTTTAACATAGTGCTTTGCATCATGGGCAAGAACACCCTTTAATCTTGTGAAAATCATGTAAGACATGGCCTCTTGGCTTGTACCTATATAGCTTCTATAAAGTTTGTGTGTGTGTATATATATGTAGAGAGAGAGAGAGAGAAAATCACTCACACTAGAAATTACTCCGGTGTGCTGATTTCATGCTTAAGAAGCATTATTAATCATGTTGCTGTGCTACTTAATATTTTTATTTAAACTGTGACACCTTCTTTCAGCATTCTTTAAATAGAATGCTCAAAAGAACAATGATTATTTGAAATGGAGACTTTTACACTGTTGCGAAATATTTCTGTCTCTTTCGACCAATTTGTATCCTTGCTTATTAAAACGTTGTTTATAAAACATCTGTATACCCATGGTCTGAAATTACAGTTTTATACTGGAGCGCGTGCACACACACGCACAGAAACAATCAAAGCTGCCCTGTGACGTCTGTTAATAAACTACTATCAATACTAAATTTGTCTCAGCTATGGCGTGGTAATATCACTGTTTTTTAAGTATCATCCAAAAGCAGTGGTGATGTACAGAATTCAGACCGTAGGGTGTTTACATAAAATGAGCTATTGACACAACATCGAGTGCACCTATGAAAGGAAAAGTTTATGGGGCATTTCGAAGCGGTTTGTCATCAGTGTATCGGGATAGATTACAGTATGCATGCACATCATGACCTTGACCTATCATGAATCTACGTTTCTGGGCTTGTTTGGCTTCAACTTGTGGGCTATGGAAAACTCTTTTGCTTTCTGTAGATCTGTGCAGTACTGTCACAGTATTACATGCTTTTTTTCAACAGTATTACATGCTTTGTTTGATGGATCTTGCAGTTGCCTTCAGGCTTGGATTTACTTAATCGATTCTGCTGCTGTTCTCGTATCGTCCACTGGGGGCTCTTTTTACTGACTATATTTCTTTTGTTCCCAGATATGTGTAGAGGGCCACATTAAATCCACATCCATGATTTTAAACCTCAGTATCGCTTGTCCAAAGTCAGATAATAAGCCTCCTAAATCATGTGTAAGCTTAGAAGCTTAGCACCCAAAATTAGGGATGTTCCGATCGCGATTGGCGATTGAGCCGTATATACAGGTCCTTCTCAAAAAATTAGCATTTTGTGATAAAGTTCATTATTTTCTGTAGTGCACTGATAAACATTAGACTTTCATATATTTTAGATTCATTACACACAACTGAAGTAGTTTCAAGCCTTTTATTGT
>JAUYWG010000055.1:5343074-5380422 GCA_034779775.1 Enteromius afrohamiltoni
GTCTAATGTTTATCAGTACATTACAGAAAATAATGAACTTTATCACAATATGCACATTTTTTGAGAAGGACCTGTATTCCACACAGCCGTTGTTCACTGACGAGCTGTGCAAAACCATGTTCATTATCAGCGTGGATTTACTGACAAAACGTGCAAACAGATCAGCAGATTGCGATCGGGACATCCCTATCCAAAATTGTTCTTTAAAATATGATTTTTCAAAATGTATATCCTTCAGTTTGTCAACCTGAAATTTCAGCTTTGCGTTAATATAGAAATGAACTGCGCTCATAGAAGCCTTTTTGCAATGACATTCCAGTTGAAGCCATGGAAGTGGATGAGACTTTGATGTTGGTCTTCCCTTTGAATAACTCTGAAACTCTCTAGATTGGTTTATTGGTTCTACAGGCCATCGCTCTTGCCTTCCCTTTATTTATTTTTCTTTTTCTTTTTTCCTACTCTATTTAATAAATACTTGTCCTTCTGTATTTTCAGGATGAAACCCAGTAACCAATCAGCAGAGCCTGAAAGTGGAGAAGGAGAGTCAGAGATGGAAAGAATTAAACAGGTCAGAACTGTTTCAATAAGCCATCAATTAAAAGTATCAGATTGCTTTTGATACAATGTTGATAGGACAATACCTACATACAAATCATATGAACATGCATTTGTTTGTGTGTCCATTTGATGTTTAGGAATTGCTAGAGGAGGTGAGAAAAGAGCTTCAGAAAGTTAAGAATGAAATCATCGGAGGTGAGAAAATCAAATTTTCATCTGCATTTCTGTTCCTTTTTCAAATGATTATTCATTGCTTACATTTGTGTTGTTTTTTTACAGCCTTTATTCAGGAGTTACAGAAACGAGGATCTACATAGTCCCACAGAAATTGATGGGAAGGGATCACTTGGTCCTGAGAACCCAGGGATACACACACACACACACACACACAAGCACCCAGGGACTTAACCCTTAATCATTACCATTCAGCCCAAGATGAGCTTTCTTCTACCTTTACCTGTCACTGTTTTCTTTCACATTCATACATTTCCTTTCTCTTCACGTTTAGTTTTACATATTTTGTTTCCCACTTAATGTTTTACATACCGTCACCCTCGCACTTGATTCCTGTTATACACAGTGCATAAATCCTCACCCATAAACTTGATACTTGCCTAAAGTTATTGTATTCAGGGAAATATAGCATATCAACTATCCCAGTGACTGTAATGGCCATATACAGACCAAGTATCAAGATGGATCTTGAAGAAGACCTGCAGTACACGTACTATCTGCAACACACACACACCTCATGACCAGACTGTCATGTCAGGTCCCACTCTTGTGCTTTCAGCTAGGAGATTTTCACATCAGACCTGGTTTAGGGAAAACAAAAGCATATTTTTCACTTTAATTTGAAGCTCAGAGCTTTGTTTCACGTGTGTTTGTGGATGCATGTTTGTGTTTATGGACGTATGGCTGCACTCGCCTCTGTTTATCAGTGCCATCTTGTACGCGGTCACCTGACTGCCACTTTCCAGTGGTGCAACTGTTGTCATAGCTTCAGCCCTCATTTGAGATGTTTTTAAACTTTGGGTTGAGATATGAAATATGGCCACGATCATTTTCGTCTGTTGGCCATGCCAAACTGCCTTGGAAAATACATATAAATATAAATATATAAGGTATATATATTTGTTTTGAGGGAAAAAGATTGAGACAATGTTTCTATTTTAATTGAAATGATTGGTGAATGGGGACTTGTTGTGATTTATAATGTTTTCTTTTCAGAGATTATTTTCGGATTTCTGTTAAACTTTTGTTTCTTTTTTTTTTCTATAGAATATAGGCTTTTTACACTGAAATATATAAAGAAAAAATGCGTAGAGACACTGGATTAGATGCTTTTATAGTCAAATACAGCTGCTTCTTCTACTGCACTTGTGTCTGCCTGTTTTTTATTATTATTAATATTATCATCATACAACTACATATCACAAGAACATCATTTTATGACCCTGCTACAAACACATTTGGCTTATTCATTAGAATTTATACTGTTAGAGGTGTTTCAGATACAAAAATGGATACGACTCGTTACATAGGTTGAGAAATGCAATGCAATAGTAGCCTATATTCTGAGGTACCATAGTAAAACCTATGCTAGAGCGATAGAAACATGTTTGCAGCACATGCATTGTCATCCACACATACTGGACATAATAAAAACAGCCTTGTTATGAAATCCAGGAAACAATTTCTTTGACTATATAAATGTTTATTTAGCCGTGGCTGAGAGAGTAAAAGCAGAAGGATAATGAGCTGTTGTTTCCTGTTATGAATGGACCCAAGCAGAGTTGTCAACAGCTACTACTATCTCACTCTGCTTTTAGTAGCCAACCCTGATAAACACATTTGATTTCAGAATAGAGGATTAGAATAACCTCAACAAGAGACCAAACCGAACGCCATAACAATACACAAATGTTACAATTCTTCAGATAATATCTGTTCTTTACAAAGAGTTTTCTTTGTCACGCATGTTTTTCACTTTCCACTGGGCCTGTCATATGGAAATAAACACAGTCATAAAAAGAACCGCAAACATGTATCATGTTACAGCAATCATCATGTACAAACAACCCCATTGCAATGAAGATGCTTTTATGGAACAGGATTTTAGACTAAATTTAGGCAGACACTGCATGGTCATGGCTGCTATAGTCATAACTGATTACGTAGTCTGGATTAAATAATCAGATTCCAAAAATCAAGTACTTGTATACTATTAAATTTTATAATGCTCATAATCAGATTAGAGATACTTTTATATGGATTGCACATAATTAATACTCTGGAATTAAAGTAAATTAGTAGTAAAGGAAGGAAAAATTTTTCCTGATTCTTTTTTTCTTTTAAAATTGAAAACAAATAAAGCACCTCTCAAGCAACTGGCATGAATTAAACAATAAAACACAGGTGATGAACAGCTGGGAAACTCCCTGTGTTCATCATATCCAGAGTGTCCTTGTTTATTCTGGAAGTCTTTATTTTTTTAGTTTAACTGTTTTTTTTCCCCAAGCCATTGTCAAATTCCAGTGTTTACCGTTATAACAAGATTTTTCTGTCAAACACTAACTAGCTATTAAACAAAGTAAGTCTGATTTTAGTTTAAATGATTATAATCTCAATTCAAGTGATGAAATGACATAAATCAGTGTTGAACACATCTGCAAGATTAATCCTGTCTGCTTTAAATAATTTGAAAATGTATAATAGTTAAAAGCATTAGAAATTTAGAAGAGTAATCAAAAAGTAACACGAACGCAATTAATTGGTACTTGATCCCAGTGACCGTAATGGCCATATACAGACCAAGTATCAAGATGGATCTTGAAGAAGACCTGCAGTACACGTACTATCTGCAACACACACACACCTCATGACCAGACTGTCATGTCAGGTCCCACTCTTGTGCTTTCAGCTGGGAGATTTTCACATCAGACCTGGTTTAGGGGAAACAATTAATTGGTACTCAAATGCACTTCAGTAAGCGTAGTAAAATATAGCTTTTTGATCATTTTTAAGACCATTTATAAAATTATCCTCAAAACATGCTCGCAGTAGATTCTCTTAAAACATAAGTCAACCTTTAACTGTAAAAATAAGCGCTGCAGGGGAACTGCGGCAGATAACCAGCAGAGGGGGCTTATACAGAGTAAATGTACACGTTACAATATTGAAATAGCAACCGCCGTAACAACCTGGCCATGTGTCATTTCATCACAAAATCAGAACCTAGCTATCATTTCATAACAAACAGCAACACCAAAAACGGACTTGTTCGAATTTCGGACGTTGGCCGTGACGTCGCTGCGTGAGCTGAGGTCATTTCCTGTTTGTGCTCCCGTTGAGTCGCTAGACGGAGGCCTATCCGCGATACCACCACCACCACCGTAACATCGCTCACGGACCTACAGGACGGCCACGGCGAGCTTTTCAAAAACCTCAAACGCGTCTAATAAGCGTTGTGGGATGAGTTTGGGCGACCGGGTTCGAGTTTCGGGCCACTGAGGGGTGGTTTGTGAGGATATTCGGGCGGTTGGGTGTTGTTATTTTTGGGGCAGCTGAGTGGTCATTGGCAGAGCTCAATACACAGCAGCTCGCGAGAAGAATAAACACACATTTCACGTCTCTAAACAGCCTCGTTTTACTCCACTTACATGGGCTTTTGAGGATTTTTACATTACAGTTAACCAACACGTCGCACGAGAATAAAAGTGGAGGTAAGAGACTAAAACGTGCATCGATGATTGATGGCTAGCGTGATGTTTAGCCTAGCTCGAGTCTCTATATTTAAATTGCACTTAAATGTTATGTTTTGTTGCGCTTTGGGATACATCTGTTTATTAATGCGTGTTTCTCAGATTTGCCGTGTAGATAAACCGCATCTCCCGTCGTAACACATGTTTGTCACTCCGATCTTCTTTACCGAACAGTTTATTAAATACAAGCGTGCTTATAGATTAATTTAAACCCGTTTGGCGCTTACGCCGATCTCTCCCGCGGGGTCCTTGCTTGCCGATCTATTGTAAGTGCATCATTGTGTCTTGACGGGGATCTCAGTCTATTAAGTTAAAAAAAGAACCGCTGAATTGGTGGAAATGAGAGTATATCATCGATCAGGCCCTTTACACGCTGTGCAGATGCATGATGGATGTGGATCTATAGGGTGAACTCACTGTACATGTTGTATGATCGACCAGACTGATGCCACTTTGCCTTTGGTTTTATTAATAGAGCTGCCATGCTGTTCCACGTGGAGTTCAATGCAATTCTGTAGGTGGGTTTTAAATAAGGATACTTTATTCAAGGAAAAAGTTGTCAGATGTTTGACAGGTAAGAAATAATGCTTCTGTCGGTTTTGTGCATGAGGCTCGAAGGTTACTGAGGTTGATAGGGTTCAGATTCAGGACATCTCGGTCTGGAATTATTCCACTCGGTACAGAAAGTGTGTAATCATTAGTTTGTTGAAATGGTCACGGCTCTTGTTTGTCTTTCTACTGTGGACTTCAAAGTGCGTGTGTGCGAGAGAGGAGTTGTTGAAAAAGAGGAACAGGCAGACCACTGACCGACGGATACACGCACACAGCAATAGAGATGGACGGTCAGTGTGTTTTTAATGCCAGTGCTATGTGTTAAGCAGTTGGGTAACGGACTAGCAGGGGCGTCACAAGGTGGGGATTTTATTTTGCAGGGATAATCCACTGTTGTGCCCATGGTGATAGGACAACATGCCAGATTTGTGCCAGAGGCACCGCTATGCCAGGAAACTCTTCTGGCACAGACTGATCGTATACTCGCAACAACCCAAAAAAAGCAGCCCTTTTTTGTGCTGTTTGCTAAGGCGAAAATGACTTTTGCTGTTGTGTAGGTTTAACTTCAAATCATGTTTCTTGTTAAGGAGAACTGTTAACTTTTATTAAGAGATCAAAGGTAGGAAATGATATGGAAAATGCCACAGAATAATGTTAAAGAAAGGACCGAAGCCATATCAAGGTGCCGGAAAAATTAAATCAAGTTGAATCTGGACTCCTATGCCAAAAATAAACAAGAATTGCATTAAAACATTTTTTATTCACACACACACACACACACAAAAAGTTTAAACAAGCTGAAACATTCATCTTGGATGAATTTAATAAAATGTTAGGTTAAGATGATTTATTTATTAATTTTTGTTTAGAAAAAAACTCAATGGAGCAAGAAAAATCATTTATTTTGGGACTGGAATTAACTCATTGTTAATGTTTATCGTTAATGCACAGTGTCGCTATTGAGATATTAGCAGTTGTTATTTTAATGTTATGGTCAATAATAAAAGAGGGCAATATTTCAGTGGTTCAGCTAATTTTGAAAGCTGTTATTCACCCTCATGTTTTTCCAAACCTGTTCTTTCTGATGTGTAACACACAAGAAGATATTTCGCTAAAGTTTCAGCTGCTTTTTGGCCACGCCATGAAAGTGAAAACTGGTGCAAAACAACACCGGAGCCCACTGACTTCAATTATTAGCCAAAAAAACAACAGCTGTTTGTTTGTTAAAGCTGATATTCTTGTGGGCATGTTATGATGACAGAATTATTATTATATTTTTGGGGTTAAAAAAATATTAAAGTTACTTTTTTTATTTTTTATACTGCTTTTATATTCATAATGAATTGCCATGCTTAAGAACTTCCCAGAAATGCCTTGGCAACCACCCTGAACATCAGCTGATACATGTACGATGCTCACATTTTCTTTAGGTGAATGCACATCCTGTCCCCGGTTATCAACTTCAAGTATTGTTTTTTTGCAGCAGAAGCTTGTGCTTTCTAATGTCGCCTCTGAAAACAGCAGGTGTCTTGTCTTGTTCGCCGTACAAAGTGGCACATTCACCTGTGGCGCAGACTGGCTTTACTGCAGTCTAATTGGCATCTCCATGGTGATAGAACAGCGCTCTCTCATTTCCCGTCAAAAATGGTTTAAGAACACTTTGTGGTAAAAGAGGCTCGTCCTTGTCTCTTGTTCATTAAGTGTGTGTTCTCTTCTATGTGTTTGTGTATAGTATCAGAGGACAGGGAATGCAGGTTTTGTGCTTGTTTTGGTGATTTAACTTACTGGCACACACTTTATTTTGACAATTTAAATTAAGTTCCACAGGAACATAAAGAAAATTAGTATTTGTTCCTTTTTGCAGCTGATGTCATTGTAAACGCATGCAAATCAATCGAGGTAGATGGTTTTTGAACAAACACAGCATAAGCATCATAAGGGTAATACATTTAACAATAATTTCATATCAGAATTCTATTTAGATTTCAATATGGATGCATGCATACAAAGAATGAGACATTTTTTGAAAGGTAATGTATTAGTCTTTTTTTGATCGCTTGTTTTCTGACTCACAACAGACATGAGATTAATATCTGCGTTGTTCACTTATGTCATTTTATAATAAGTGGTCCGCTCATAGACTGCACGTAGATGCTATTAAGATGCCCAAGACAAAAAAATGAACGTGGATTCTATCCATCAGCATTGAGACTCTGATCCTTCATCAGCACTTTTATCCCACATATAAAGATACTTGTTTGTGAATAATGACTCAGCACTTTAGATTCATTCATGCAGGGTATAATAGTGCTGAAATTTTCCACAGGGCATCTTGCACTCCCCTCTTTGTCATGATCTGTTCATTCATTGCCTTCCTCCTACCCCTAGTTCGAGCTGGATATTGGATCGTGCATGGGGCTCCGTTTTATTCAGTATGATAACAAATGAATTTCAGCTGTCCCTCATCTGTTAAATGTGAAATTGAGGCTTATCTGTTGCAGAGTGCTGAACGCTGCGTTTGTCAAGTTTACATTAAAAACATCTCTAAACAGGTGGCATTCCTGCAGCTTTAGTCAGGTGACCATTTGTGCAAAATCTTTCAGTTGTCGAGTTCGGATGTTGAATGCAGTAATGATGAAATTCACACGCACAGTGCTTTTTTAAAAGAATTCTTGCACCGGCCAATATGAATATTTTGTCGTTTATTCACCCTCTGTTCCAAAACTTTTATTTGACTCTGTGGAACACTTAAAAGATATTACGAATAAAGCCTTTTTTTTTTAAGTCTGTAGGGGTTTAGTCGTTGTTCTTGTTTTAAAAATGAGCAACAGAAATATTAAACTCCTTAGTCTGAGGTGCTTCCTGCGTTTTACTTTATTGTGGTTAACCTTGGTTTATTTGCATGGTCCCAGGTGAGTCTGGCTCTTGGTACTGAACGTCTGCCTGACCCGAGACTCAACTCTCCCCTCCCCCAACCTCCCTGCCACCCTGCCCTACGCCCCACACACCCCTAACCCAGCATGAACGAGGTCAGCATCGTCAGAGAGGGCTGGCTCCACAAGAGAGGTGAGAATCGCTTACTCATTCTTTGTAACAGTCCATATCATATTTTCGTATTGTAAACATTATGTTGTTGTCTTCCTTGTCTCTGCCTTTTTGTTTTTTCCTTGCTTTCTTCCTCCTGCAATCTACTTCCTTGTATCTGTTCCTCCTTCTGTTTTCAAGGTGAATACATTAAGACTTGGAGGCCTCGATATTTCATCTTAAAGAGTGATGGCTCTTTCATTGGCTACAAGGAGAAGCCAGAGACGTCAGACCACAATCAGCCCCCTCTCAATAACTTCTCTGTTGCAGGTCTGCCACACTTTACCACCTCTCTTCACACAAAAACCAGGTTGTGTTTAGTATTATAACATATGAAGTAGGTTATTTAATTTCTTACCAATTTATCATTTACAGAAACTAAGGCTAACGATACATGATAAAGATAATTGCACCAAATATAAACTTGGACAATATCAACAGGGTATTTTTGTTTGTCTGTTTGTATACATTGATTTATATCTGCCAACATTTTGTTTTTGTTGTTTTAGCTTTTTTTGAGATTTTGAGTATGACTTTTCCTGTCTATGTACCTGAATTTGTAGTGTTAAATTATGGCAAAAACCTTTTCCTTCAGTTTTTTTCTGAACATTTGTAGTGTTTGAGAAAGCCTTTTAATACATTAAAGCATGAAAACACTGAAACTATAACATGCTAAATCAACAAAAACAAAAGACTTGAGTTTTTGTCTTTGTGTGTGTTTCAATCAGTGTTTGTTTAAAAACTCCTAAACCTAGACCCCCCCTAAATGTGTTTGGTTAAGAAGAATCACCTAATTAAGAAAGCAAGAAGCCATCTAATCAATATTAATTAGCAGAGGCTTTTAATATATCAGGTTTAGAAACTTTTGTCATATTCAACAAATTTAAATCCAATTTTAATATGCTTCACAGAGTGTCAGCTGATGAAGACTGAACGACCTCGGCCGAACACTTTTGTCATCCGCTGCTTGCAGTGGACCACTGTTATTGAGCGGACCTTCCACGTGGACAGTAATGGTGAAAGGTGAGAATATGAGATGGAAGGTCCTGCTGGAATCGGTGTCCTCGTTGTGAATGAATGAGTTGAAGACTGTGCTTAAAGTGCCCCTATTATGCCATTTCAAAGGTTATTTCAAAAGGTTTTATGAGTCTCTTTTATAAAAAAATGCTTTAGTTTTCTCCAAAAATAGATTTAATTTTGCCCCATTTCTAAATGATCCGTAAACGACTCGTGTGAAGCAGTTCGAAGAATCAGTCTGTCTAAACCCCTCCTTCAAATGAGCCCTCACTGCTGTGATTGGTCAGATGGGCAGTCCTTTATGATTGGTCTACCGCTACAGCGGTCCACAGAGCTTGTACAGGGTACAGACATCTGCAGGGTTGTTAATCAACATAAAATACACAAATACATCTTTTGAACGATCGCTCGAAAATACAATCCTCAATTATTAATCATACTTACAGGTAGAAGTTCAGAGGAGCAAGCCGGTCCAAATAAACTGGGCACTGATGCATCTTTTAAAGACCAAGCGTTTGGTGAATAGCATATTGTACTCCAAGATTGGAAAAGCAGTCATCAGTAAAATGACGCAAACACAACAAGAGATTGTGCTGCTGAGGTGAAAAAATGAATGTTAACCACTCATTCTTTGTAGATTCATCTTTCGGAAGGGCATATAAAAAAAAAAATTTAATTCTCACAGGATACACGGACTTCTTAACATGATGTAATTATGCAAGTGTGTTACTTAGTGACGTGGATCTGTAACAGAAAAAGATTTGAATTGCTGACGACTCGTTTAGGCGCCTGTGAGCCGACTTTTTTTTTTTGATAGACAGTAACTTTATTTATCCTGCACCGTCAGCGTCAAAACTTTGCAGATAGTTTGTTCACATACGTGGCACACTGCATGAAAGATCATATTTGAAAAGGCATAATAGGGGCACTTTAAAGGGTTTGTTCAACCAAAAATTTAACTTCTGTTATAAATTACAGTCATAAATGACCTTCCATAGACTGTGACACAACTGAAGTGATCACAGGTCCAGAAATGTTGCAAATACATCGCAACATTTCAGCGCTGATTACATCGAATACAGTTTTTGGACCTGTAAACGTTTCAGTTGTGTTGCTGTCTATGGAGGGCTCCGTTTTAATCAAAAACATCTTAATTTGTGTTACGAAGATGAATGAAGGTATTATGGGTTTTGAATGACATGAGGGAGAGTAATTAAGACAGAATTTTTCATTTTGTGGTGAACTAACCCTTTAAGAATCAGATGCTGAATGGTATTTACTGGAAAAGCAGATTTAATTGTATTAACCAGGTTTTTGCCAACCACAACAGGTTATTACTCATTGCCTGTTGCTTAAATTAAATCATAAGGGAGTTGAAAAACATTTCAGTGGAAACAGGAATTGTTTAGGTCATTTTGTGACACAAAAAAAAGTCTTAATTCATTCAAAGGATGTCCATCATGTTCATGTGATCAGTGTAAGATCATAGGAAATAACAAGAGGAACCATAAATTGCTATATATTTTGATGTATTTCTTGGATTTAATGAATGAGTAATGGGATGATAATGTCAATGCAGAGAGGAGTGGATACGTGCAATCCAGGCTGTGGCCAATGGTCTCAAATCCCGGGAAGAGGAAGAGCCTATGGACATCAATTTTGGCTCCCCTGGAGACAACAGCCTGGAGGGAATGGAGGCTGCAATTGCAAAGTCCCGCACCAAAGTTGTAAGTGGCTTACCTCCAAGTGTAGCCCTGTTCTGGATGTTTGGGTAACACTCTTCACTTCTCACTGAGAAACGACCTCAGTTGTCCATCGTCTCAAGAAAGCAGTTTCCTACACTGCTTTTAATGTCACTTGTAGCACCTTGCACCCTGTCTTCTAATCTTCTTAGACAAATGTACCCAAAGATACCCTCTGGCCATCCACAAAGTTAATGAGTTTGTTTCTACATCTGAACAGATTTAAGTAACTAGTATTACATCACTTGCCAAACCAATGGATCCTCTGCAGTGAAAAGGTGCTGTTAGTCCAAACTGAATAAAAGCAATAATTCACAGGTAATTGAAATGACCTTAGTCTATCAGTTAACATTGTGAAGGAATAGAAATTTATAGTTAAGGTGTGTTAACTTTAAACTGGTGTTTCTGGTCAAAATAGTCCATAATAACACTTCCTTCAAGTCGATCTCCTGTTATTATCCCACAACAGAATCCACCAGCATATGTTTAGAATTCTAGGACTCTATAATACTCTTCAAAGGCCACTACAATATGGCAGATGGCTTACTTATTGTATCCCATAGAAACAGTTGCGAATGAAGCATTTACACACACACACACACACATCACAAACACAGGTTTTTGCTCCACAAGATACTACCGTTATTAGAGTCATGTGCATTATTGGGTGCTTAATCAGCTGTTTGGATTCTCATTCTGATGGCACTCATTTACTGCAGAGGATCCATTGGTGAGGAGGAGACATAATGATAAATTACTCTAAGTCTGTTCTGATAATAAAACAAATCCATCTGCACCTGGGATGCTCTGAGGATGAGGACATTTTCTGCAGAATTTCTGAATCATTCAGAACAGGCCAGACAAAATAATTCCCTTGAGCACCTCCACTCTGTTTTGGGGTCCCAGTCATTTATTTTGAGAGATTGACAGGCTGATTTGACTTTATCCGTTACTTGGCATAACTGTAATAACTTAAATAGTTAAGTTCTGAGTTTGCAAGTCTGTGACAATGAGTTAAAGACCGTGTAAAGTCAATTTTGAGAATTGTTTTTGAACCCATTGTAAATGTTAGAAATGCATCGCTGAAACACTTTACTGAGACTGAACTATATGATACTTTGTGGTAGAGTTATACTGATAAACAGTTTTCCACCATTTTCGTGAGCAGGGTTTATTGGGTGGGTCACAGTTGGAAGCTCATTGGCACAATGGAACCTCTAAGCACAGCCACACCGCTAAACTATAAGAGCTGTGTTGGACTTGAAGCAGCACAGACTGATCGCTGCGTGACATCAGTACAGTGACAGCTATAGAGAGCAGACGAGCGGACACACCCCCAGCGTTTGTGATACCGTATTTTAATTTAAATTTGGCCGGGTGGTTAATGACACATTTTTCTGTGGTGTGACAAACTCAAATATGTTAAACTTAAAAAACTTAAAATATGTTTTTTTTTCTCTTATTAGTAATATAATATTGGAATGTATTGACTGAGCAAATCTGTTTTTTAATATGAAAATATTTGGCTCTTTTTTTTTCTGTAGACAATGAGTGACTTTGACTACTTAAAGCTGCTGGGTAAAGGCACTTTTGGAAAAGTGATTCTAGTAAGGGAAAAGGCTACTGGCATGTACTACGCCATGAAGATCTTACGCAAAGAGGTCATCATTGCTAAGGTGGGCAGCACACGAATCAGCTGGAAAAAGCTCCTGGATGATTCGAGACATGGTTATATGTGTTTTTTGTCTGTTTTAGGATGAGGTTGCACACACAATCACAGAAAGCAGAGTGTTGCAGAACACACGGCATCCCTTCCTTACGGTAAAATCCATTTCCATCAGGGTTTTTCATTATTGCACAATTAACTTGCTTCTAGATTTGTTAATTCACATCGTTTTCAATCTCTCTACAGACACTAAAATATGCCTTCCAGACACGAGATCGATTGTGTTTTGTCATGGAGTACGCAAATGGAGGCGAGGTTTGTCACATCCTGTCGCTCCTTACAAAAACAAACTAGAAAAGCCTTCACCATTCTGTCTCTTTTAAAAATCTGTTTTGTCTCCTTTTTTGCGGGTTTCCAGCTGTTCTTCCACTTGTCTCGAGAGCGCGTGTTTACGGAGGATAGAGCTCGCTTCTATGGGGCTGAAATAGTTTCAGCATTGGAATATCTGCACTCTAAAGATGTCGTCTACAGGGACCTAAAGGTTTTCTGTGTTCTCAGTGTTTAATGTTCTGTGTAGTTTTTGTGAAAATAGTTTGAATTGCTTTTGAAATTTGTGCCATAGACCACAGACATGAAGTCTGTGTTCCTTTTTTTTACCTCAAATGGCAAAACGCTATTTCCTAATTCTTATTCAGCTGTGTTTCTCTCTGCAGCTGGAGAATCTAATGCTGGATAAAGATGGTCACATTAAAATCACAGACTTTGGACTGTGTAAAGAGGGCATTACTAATGAGGCCACCATGAAGACATTCTGCGGGACCCCAGAGTACCTTGCTCCTGAGGTACTGCTAAATAACTCCATGACTTTTTTTTTTCAGTCGATTTTTGGATCATAGTTTAATAGATTAAATAGAAAAATGCTGTGAGTCAAGCCCAGCTCTGGTTCGCTCATTTTTGACCTATTGTAATTGAATGCCACGGTGTTTTAAAGCAGGAAGCCATCTTGTTTGTGTGTTTTGAACTACACTGAAAGGAGAGCAGAAGCTAAAAAGGGTCTTTGCAATATTACACAATACATGTCAGGAAGTACTAGATGAAGGTTTAAGAACGTACTTTACCCTGAAGTGTTTCTTCAAGTGAGTAGTTAAAGGTTTAAAAAAAACCATTTGAGGCTTAATTTGGAAAGTATAATTTTACGTGGAATTTAGTTTGTTTAAATATTAAAATATGAAAAAGAATTTGTATGTAAATTCAGTTCTCTCAAAAGCACAAGGTTGGTTTAATTGCAGCCAACAGAATAGATGCATGTTGTTACAAAAAAAGTCTGCACGATTAATTCCACCTAACATTTAATGTTTTTAAATATACTTTTATAATGCAATAATTTTATATTCAATCAAACAACGTAAAGACATATTTTTTTTATTTGTTAATCACTGATACCAGTACTACTGATGTCTCAAAAAATGGATTAATTAACCAATGACTATAGCAATTCAACATTACAGTATAATTGAGATGTCCATTTCAATATTTATTAGATGTAAAAAAAGAAAATGTATATATATATATATTTACGACCACAGTACCGCTTCCACGCTCATTTGAGTCCGGCAGTGAAGTTGGTGCACACCTCTGAAATGTCCCCAGTTCGATGTGGTTGCAAAGATGTCGAGCAACTCAATAAATCCCTGCCTTGTCAAGAAAAAAAAAAAAGTTGTGAGTGAGTTGGCCAACCCTAGCTCTACCCTTGCGTTAATTGCATTAAATATTTTAAATATAGTTAAACTTAAATAATCACCTGCATTAATGTTCAGAGCACTAATTATAACATTTCTAACAATAATTTGAAATAAGGTTTTACCATTAGGATATGTGGTTTAGGCATGGGCAATATACCAGTAGACAAAATTAACCGTATTAACAGTAGATAAAATTAATCTCTTCTGCGGTTACGCGCTCTTGTGACATTCCTGTGCTGCATGGTCATGAAAGTGTGTTTTTTCCAGAGCTGTATATTGTTAATGTGAACTAAAATATCAAATTAAAATGGTTTACTATGTTGTTGTTTTTTATCACTAGCTGCATGAAACTTGATATAGCTTCCCAATAATAAAGGATATGTTATTTAAGCTACTTTTAGTTTTTATTGGCATCACTAAACGGACTACTTAATTTTCCATCTTCTCCTCGTATTTTGCTGTAGGTATTAGAAGACAACGATTATGGCCGTGCAGTGGATTGGTGGGGTCTGGGAGTGGTCATGTATGAAATGATGTGTGGTCGGCTGCCGTTCTATAACCAGGACCATGAACGTCTGTTTGAACTCATTTTAATGGAGGAGATTCGCTTCCCCAGAAACCTCTCGCCTGAGGCAAAGGCATTGCTGGCTGGCCTGCTCAAGAAAGACCCCAAACAGAGGTAAAAAGACTGTCTGTTTTTACTTTTATTATGAAAGAGGATCTTGACTATTTTTTAATAACGTGTTTTGGTGTTTTTAAGACTTGGAGGAGGTCCTGAGGATGCCAAAGAAGTGATGACACACAAGTTCTTCAGTTCCATGAACTGGCAAGATGTCCTTCAAAAGAAGGTAAGAGTGGGAACGGATTCATTGGATGTTATCCTCACGTAAATTAGAGAATATACATTGTTAATCACTTTGACAGAAGCAGATGAATCTCGCTTACTTTCATGTTCCAATATTGTGCCAGCGTGACCGGAAGACATTATCCTCAAACCCTTTTTTAACGTTATTAGACATTTAACGGTAAACAGTCATTTGTGCTGTTCTCTGCATGTCGTCAATGAGCGACGCGTGAAAACCAAATGTTCTCTAGAGCTTTTTTCTTACTCACCCTTCACCCTCTTGTTGTTTTCTCTGTAGCTCGTCCCACCCTTCAAGCCGCAAGTGACCTCAGAGACAGACACACGCTACTTTGACGACGAGTTCACTGCACAGACCATTACTGTCACGCCACCTGACCAATGTGAGTACCTCAGTTCTTCCTCCTTGGTTTGTCTGTTTTTGACATGTCACGACTCTGTGCGTGTCTGATTAAAATGATAAAAAAGTGGAGAGGACAGCAAGTATTTTAGCCCTCAAAAATGTTGCAAATAATTCGCACAATATTGAGTCAAAAAGGTGGCTAGGGTGCATGTGTCCAACTCATCCATCCCCGCTTATCTTCGGTTGAGTATTTGTATCTGCATCTGTAACAATCAAAAAGTTTTCATATCTGTATTTGGATAAAACGAAGTAGGCGTAACTTAAAAAAACAAAACCTTGTGCAGTTACTTTATAAGACCGTTATGTCCGTTTCTTTTAATTAAAACAGTAAAGGTTCCTATACAGTTTAGAAATCCGGAAATACAATAAAACTACAATACTGCGCTTTTATTTGCATTTCATTCATAGTTAACACTCATTGACTTCACAACTCTTGTTACCACGTAGTAATTTTAGAAGTTTATTTAAAGACTTTGCTTTGGCTCGCCGTTTTAGAAAAGTAAGCCTAATTTGTATATAAAAAAAATATATATTAGTGCTCCGACTATTTGCTCTTCAGTGTTCTAAATTACAAAATGAATACTTTATGAAAAATAAATTTTACCGTACAAGCAGAGAGATTTCAGGACAAACGTTTAGTGGTGATTTGAACAATTCAAGCGCACAATTTCATAATGCAGAACGCTCGAAAATGTGCATGTGTCACACAAACCAGCAGAACATAAAGTAAGTAGAAAATGTATCTGTATCTAAGTTTATCATTAGCCTACTCTTGACAAAGAGCTGGTTTGGTTTTTGAGAGACATGCGCAGATGGCAACGCGACTTTGGCTATCGTGCCGTCCTTATTCCATTCATCTGTGTGTCAAGTTTTAAACTAAGTTAATTATACTAATGACTAAAATTAATGCTAATTTAGATCAAACCAATTTTATTTGACATGTCCCGTGAATGTTCCCTTAACATAATTCACTCTTGTTGATTCAGCCATTGCTGTTGCTTTACAGACTGGTTTGTTAGTTGTTTTTTTTTGTGGTTTGGGAACACGATGTTTATGCTAAACATATTTTGTACATCTGCAGCACACATATAGTGATCAAGTAATAATGGTCTCATCACAGGCATTAGCACATTAGCGCCATAGCTACACTTCACCATGCTGGTAACCTCAAAAATCAACATAAACTCTTTTAAATGTCAAATATAACTGAACAACTAAATACAACCTTTACTAAACACATGAATTGTGTTAATTGTGTTAATTTCAAAATTTATTCTCCTGATCTATTCATATGCAGAGCATGCTGGGAAGTAGAAAGTAAATGATTTGTGCAGGCCCAACACAAATGGTTTAAGTTAACTTAATATTTTACAAATATGATTTTATTTAGCATAATAAAATTGAGTGCAACTGACAACTAAAGATTTGAGTTGTTTTAGCTTATTTTAAGTAAACTGAGCAAACAACTAAAACCTTTTTTTGTACTTGAGTCTGTTTGTATAAGCACTTTAATATATTTCAATGTTAAACCTTATTATTTAAAATAAAACCAAGCAAAGAACAAGTGTCTTGCTGTTTATTATACTACATCATTATACATCAGTAGTTGTCTGCGTCAAACAATGTTGATCAGCCGTGGAACAAGGCTGAAAGAACATCATCTCAGGTTCCATTGTTTTCTTCTTTTCGTAGTTTTAAATAATCACTTAATATTTATTTGCCGCGATCACAGCTATATGCTTCTTCGGCTTTTGCTGAGGTACTGCGGGTTACACTAGTAACAATCCCCGTGACACTGCGCTCTAGCGGCCCGCAAGTGTACTGCACGATGATGCAGAAGTATAAATTAAAACGGGCGCATCGCTGTAAAGGCTACAGCGTTGGTCCAACGCAGAAGTAACAGCCTTTACTCTTGCCAGGATGCATGGAGAGGCAACAGCAATGCGTCAGTGTTTGATTTGCGCTCTCTTCATTCATAAAGTTTACATTCATTCACTTCACGCACTCATTATTGTGTTACTTTAGAGGCTTGTGTAAAATATCACGCTGATCCTCAGGCTCATCAGTTATCTAGCAAACACCAGACTGTGTTGCTGCCTCAGCCAAAGATTTGGGCAGAATTGGTTGTAATTCGTTACTTGTTTTTGATGCAATTACCTGTTCCATGCCATATAAGGTATTCCGCTTCAGGCACACCCCTAGTAGAAAGGGAAGTACACATCGGCCATCAACGCATTTTTGGACCACATTTTCGAACCTAGTCACAAAACATACTTGTAGCCAGTCAGCAACAAGGGGAATGACTTTTAATGATGAGAGCGCTCAATTTGAGTGCACAGATGAATATTAGCAGATTGAGTATAGGCAGAGATTTGAAAGATGGAAGAACAAGAGGAAAATATTGGAGGAACAAAAGAAAGGTTTTGAGCAGAATAGCGTTGGGACCTTAAATATAGGAGCAGCTTTCCAGCATTGGTAGAGGATCAAAAAACAAAAACGTTGCACTTGATAAATGATACTTTCAGAAGTAATATAAAATATCTGTAAATGATGTACAAACATAAGCAAGCTGCAAAATACAGTGGCATTCATTATAAACAACATTTAGGCTATTATGAAGGCCAAATCTACTTCAAGGGGTAGTAGAAGTGTAGTTAAACAGAACCTTATTCGTAATGCAAGTTAAGATATTTTTGATGAAATCTGCAAGCTTTCTGACCCTGCATAGACAGCAATGCAACTAACATGTTCAAGGCCCAGGAAGGTAGCAAGGGCGTGGTTAAAAAATCCATGCGACAGATTTGAAAATTTTAAGGTAAACTCTCCCTTCACGAGAAATAACTGACTAAATGAGACGATTTGGTTTTCCATTGTTTGCAGATGACAGTCTCGACGCGGAGGACCCAGATACGCGCACACACTTCTCACAGTTCTCCTACTCAGCCAGTGTGCGGGAGTGACCACACCCCTCCCCACTCTCTCACCCTTACCAGCAAACCGGACGCCCCTCACATACACAAACGCAAACTCATACAAGGACACGCGTGCACCAGCAACCCAAACCTTCTGAGGAGCGGGTTCTAAGGCGGGAATACGGCATCTGTGAACGATCCTGAACAGCCCTCTGGTCAGTCCTGGTTTCCGATTGGCCTTTCATCCAGCCAGTCGTAGCCTGACACTACACACCTTGCAATGCAATCCATCAACCAATCGCTGTATAAATCTCAAACCAATCAGGTACCATCGAAAACACAGCTCAGCACCAGCAGGTTCCAGGACACACGCTCTCACACTCAAAACACTGGACTACGGGACTAAAGCCTCTTGTAAACACAAATATCGAACACGCTCTAAATCATCGTGTGGGGATCAAGAGAAATCAATTTGGACTTATTTCCCACTGATTGTTACAGTTTTAAAGCCATATTTCTGCAATTGTACAAGTGCTCTTTCTGGAACTAGCTGTTACCAATAGTGTTTTTACAGCAGGAGGACCGACGATGGGGTAACGAGGAAAGGAATAGTGCTGTTTCTCTGCCTGGGTAGCGTACCGAATGCTGTGCGTGCGTCGACGGATGCGTGTTCTCAGTCTACATCTTCAACTGTGTGTCTTTTTGTGTTTCCATTTTGTACACGGGCATAACATGTTAAGTAGTTGAACGGGGGTGGGATTGATAGGGGTTTGGAGACTCACACACTATAGATGTGAAAATGTTTGTGCTTTAAAGGGAAAGAGAGGAAGACGGCTCTAGCATGTTAACAGAGAGAGGGTCTGGTTACCTCTACATCCAGGAACCTCGTAACTGGCTTTCTGGAGAGGTTTTTCCAGTTTTTATCTGCAAGGCCCCCAGAGGCTCGGTGTTTCCAAGGTTAGTGTATCATAGAAACTGTCCATCATGTTGTTTTCAGTCTCTCGAACGTTTTACAGGCATCGATGTTCCAATTTTGAGACAAACGTACAGGCAACAACCATAATGAAATACAATGACATGTCCTGTTATTTAACTGCAAGAGTTACTGCATCAGCATGAGCTACTGGTTAAAGTAGCAAACGGCGTGACACGTGCCTGCGTGCTACGCCATTGTTGTCGCAGCCTTGACACTTTTTTTTTTATTAGTGTAGTTAGAAAAAAAAATGGTTAGGATGTTTGAAAGAAAATGTTCAAGTTCATCTCCAGATGTGGGTGCGCTTCCCCAGACACAAACTGTCAGAACGCACCGCTTAGATGTGTGAGGTGTTTTCTTCTTTTGCTTTTTTTAAAGATGCTTCATGTGCTTCAAGAAACATCAAACTATTTTTTTTGTTTTATTCCTTATTTTATTTGGATCGTATTTCTTTTTCTTCATTCTCCCACTCCCTGAAATTAAATTGTCTTGATAAAATATATATATATAAAAATATATATTACAATAGTAAAGTTTTTTTGTTTCTTTCTTTTTGTCCATTTTTCCATTGGTGCGAATGTGTGGTTCACCTGTGCATGTGTGGGTGTGTAATGAGGTAGTCACGGTATATATTTGCAAGGGGAAATGAAAAGCTTCCTTTGTTGAGATATGACGAGCTTGCGTGTTTAAACACGATATATTACCATCCCTCCTCCATAAACTTAAGAAACTTAATACATAAAGGTCCTTACTGGTATCAGCAGCAAGGCCGAACTGAAGTGCTTCTAACAGGTGCATCAAGCCCAAAACTAAAGGTAACTCGATATTGCCTTGACTGAGAGAGACCGCTAGATGGTGCCATTTACCAGTGTAATTAAATTATACATAGCTCCAGACATGCCTAGCACATGCGCACTCTACTTCACACCATGATGCTCAAATATAGTTTTTAAAAGAAACCTTTGGGTGGAGAAGTGAGGAGCGAAGATCTAAAATTGCCTGCTGTAGTGATTTCACCCATTTTTCTTGTGTGTGTGTGTGTGTGTGTGGGTGTGTGTGTGTATACCTACCTGTAGGACAAATCAGCTTTGAAATGAAATTACTTTGCAACTTTAATCATCGACTGTTCTGTTCTGAATGTGATGAACAATCACGAATGTCATCATTGATGCTCGGTTTGCTTTTTTTTTAGTGCAGGGGATGCAAACGTTGGGGGAAACTTGAAATACTGCAGCAAACTCTTTCAATATTTTATTTTTATTTTATTTTATTTTTTGCTACAGAGTGCTATGGGATATGCTTTGCTATTAGGACATACATGCAAGTAAATTCTTTTACCAAAAACTGTATGATGTCTGCCTTCTTTACTAATCCAACAGTATGTCAAGTTAACTAAGTGGATAGTAGACACGCATATTCTTTGGCCAGGGAGTAAAAGATGTTCAGTTTTTGTTTCTTTTAAGACATACTTTAAACAGTTAATTGTTCAAAAATCTTTGAAATGTCTGTATATATAATATATAGTCTATTTCAGCAGTCGCAAGGCTAATAACGTACAAGTAATTTTATTTGAGGGTTTAGCTTACAGCTGAAGTGCCATGAAAAATCACTTTTATGATAGCTGACACTGGAGTGCTGCTGTTGATTCATAACCAAAGAATTTTTGGGCACATCAGTTACAGTTAGGATTGACTATACAACAAGCCCCTGAACTCTACTACTTTACTAACCCCCTACATTACTAACTTACATTTTAAACCCTAACCTTAAAGTGATAGTTCAACAAAAATGAAGCTTATTTAATCATTTTCGTCAGAAAGACAGGTTATGTCATGTCTTTCATGCCTTGTGTGTGTGTCTGGAAAATAACAGATGTTATATATATGTTCTATTGTCACCAAAACGTTTTGGTTACCAACATCATTCAAAATATACTCTTATGTGGTCTGTAGAAGAAAGTAAATCATGCAAAGTTGAGAAAATTACTTTTTTTTGTATTAAGAGCAAACACTTTCTTTAACCTTTAGTGTCCTAAACAATGGGGGAAAATATATTTACGTTTTAGAAGTGCTTTGTCTTAGCTACATTTAAATTAAACAAATGCAGTTGACTAACTTTCAACATAAACTAAAAAATGTTAAAAAAATTTTTTTTAAGAGAAGTGGTTGCAAACTATTTATTTGGTTGCATTAAAAAATTGTATATGCTGAGAGTTAGTCAGCTACATTTATTTAAATGTTGTCAAAATTGTTAGCACCCACATACCTTAAACAAATTAGTATCATCGTGCAACAATCTTGGTCGATATAGGTCTGACAATAAGGAAAACACTTCCAGGAAAACACAGAATATTGTATCTTTCAGCATTTTATGGAGAACAGAAAGAGAACATGTAGCACACTACTGCTTCCAAAAAATATTGAGCCATGTCCTCTGTTGGCCAAAAACCACTTAGCTGTTCCACAACACTTCTGGAAAAATGATCTCGAAAAACTCAGAACCTGGATGCTTTGTAGTCATTGCAAAAACAATTAATTTTATAGTGAATTAAGATATTTTACAGGAGAGTCATTCATGCAACACAAACTATCAAAAACACAGATACATGTACTCATGGATGAATTTATAGTTAGGAAGCATGCGTTTGTCTGTGTACTGACCCTTATCCTGCTGTGGCATAAATGGACGGTGCTATCAAGACAAAACCGGTAACAGATTTATGAAAAGAAATTCTAAGTTGCTACAGGAAACAAATGTTAGATGTATAAACTAGAAGCATTTACTGCGCTGTGAATGATAACTCTAAAAATGCGAAACGTACAATAGTTTGTGTGATATTACGTCAGATTATGTTTGGCTTTATTTTGAGTAGTCAATGCAGAAATCCAGGCATTACCATTAGATTCATAAACATACGCCTGGTGTTAAAAATCAATGATATATTGTACACTTTTAAACATTAACATAATGAAATCTTTGAAATAGTAGCTATTACGTATCTTAGATAAATTAAGATTTTATGCTCACATAATGACTCATAGGTAGCCATCAATTAAATGTATTGTTTATAAATGTAAATGACTAATTTATATTATTTAATCTTAATTTATGTGTTCATTTAGAAGTAAGACTTGCTCTTGTTTTAGAAATATGATATTTGGGTCTGCTCAACTCCGGACCCAAACACACCGAACCTTCAGCCAACTTGTGTCACAGGGTGGAGCTTAGTGAAGGGTCAATTAGTAAGCTTTATTAGTGCCACTGGTGTTAATTAGCTGATGGTACATGCCAGTGTACACCTGTAGATTCAGCGTGTGCAGGTAGCTGCAGTGTCCAGGTCAATCATGGCTCGAACTGGGTTTTGTGATTCCAGGCAGCTGTTGGACCTCCATATGGTGAGGATATCTTCACTTTAGTTCCAAGATCTGCTGTGTGATTTGAATACTGACCAAAATATGAGTAGAAAATCTGTCAAGAGTAAATGTTTGTGTAAGTTCACCACTGAGCACATAATCAAGCTGACCAAAATATTCAGACTTCAAGAGATTAGTTTGAGTGCTGACCTTGAAGGCGAGCTCTTTCTGAACATCAGAGTATGGGTTTTTTTTGTGATGCCACCAATGCTGTAATGCAATAATAACTGTATTGCTTGTCTGCTGCTCTGTGACGTGTTGGTGCTTAACAACCTTTTTGCGCTCTGAAAGACTGACGACAGACTAGCACCTCTGCGGACGTGGGCAAACTCCTGTGTTCTGAGGGAGCGCAGAGTGTTTGCTGAAGGAGAGGAGGTGGGCCCTGCGCAACACTATAAGCCCACACAGGAGAGTCGATGGGTAACTGCTGTTATGTCATTATGTGCCATGGTGTGATTTTTGCTGCCGTTTGTAAATGGATAAGAAATGAGCCCATTAGACAGGCGGTTCTACAAATGCTTTCAAAATTTTGCCATCACATGGTCGCGTTTCTGTTTTTCCCTAAGGCTCGAAGGGTTCCCATATCCGCAGAGGATGGGATCATTATGGACTACGCTCCACAGGATGAGTCAGGACCTTCAGGTAACCAGAGATGGCGGCGCTGCTCAAGTAGTCAGTTTGGTACATCATTCTCCAAGTATATTTAAGTTTAATCCAAGTTACTGTATTCTAACTGCGCTCCTACAATACTTCAGGCAATGTGCTAGATGTTTAGTCAATGCATATGCAATGACTGCATGTTTATTTGCTATGTTTATGTCAACTATGTTTTTCTGACACTTTGTAAATCTTACCACCACTATGGTGTCGCTGTTCTGGGTGTAGTTATAATGGAGTGCTGTAGCTATGGATTCCTTGGAGATTTTCATATGGGTTTTTCTTGATTTTTAAAAATGGGGAAAATTGAAAACCCCCAGGAAAATCTCAAGGGAACCAATGGTAAATTAGTCTTCCGGGTTTGACGTCAATGCTCCAGCAATCTATATTCTGGTCCCTTAATACAACTTGGGTCCCTGCAATTAAAGGTTCTTCCCTGAACCTTTGTTCCCTAAAGTTTAACTTCTACTTTTTTTCTACTTATTATTATTATTATTATTATTATTATTGTTATTATATATATATATATATATTTTTTTAAATAACCTTCTGGCAGGTACATTATCTGAGTTTACAAATTAGTCCTTTAACCATAAAACACAACATATAAAGTCAGGACAGAAAATCCCATCTCAGTTTCAAATAAACTGACACAAGTTTCTGAAATACAGAAAACATTTTTTGGCCTTAGTGAGTTTCTTTTATTTGTTTATAAATATTTGTTTATTTATTCATTATTATTATTATTATTATGAATGTTGATTTGTTTTAGTTTCAATGTACAGCACTTTGTGTCAGCTGTGGTTGTTTTAAAGTGCTTTATAAATAAAGTTGATGATGAATTAATAATTTCTTTAACTGGTTTATTTTACACATTCTTCAAAGTGTAACTTTGTAACTACATGTCAACTAACTGTAAAGTGAGTTTAGAATAAGTTGACTCATAGTTTCTGATTGTCTGCTTAACATCGTCTTTATTTTGATGGGTTCACAACATACTCTCTACTAATACTCTAATGACTGCTGGTTCACAAATAGTTGTAAAGTTGCTTACTGTTGAATGCCTAAAGTGGATTTATGAAACTGTGTTACCAGCGTTTTATTCTTCTGCAACAATCCTAGATGTCTATGAAGAGGAGGCGTTGCTGAAGTATCTGAACAGGTTGCCAGGTCCACCTAGTCTGCGAGAACTGATGCCAGAGCTTCTGCGCAGAGAAGTGGAAGTAGCCATCAGTAAGCTTGGGCTCCTCTATGACAAGACCTACGCATGGGACATATTTTCAGACATGATGGTAAGGATGACATGCAAAGTACTCTCAATTATTTATTTTTTTAAAAATATATTTTATATATATATATATATATTAAAAAAAAAAAATATATATATATATATATTATATAAGTTTTTTCCTCTCTTCTCTTTCTCACCATGGTTGTGTTTGTCCTCTGTTTGCAGAGAAGTCAGCTACTATGCACTCTCCCAAATGCTGACCTGCCCAAGCATTTCAGTGACACGACGAGAGCTATCTTGGTGGACTGGCTAATTCAAGTTCATGTAAGTGCAATTATTTATTTATTTTTTTTCTTCAAATAATGCAGTTTCTTTGCTTTTCATTGCTTGTTCTGACCTCAGGAAGTGTTCCAGTTCTCAGAGGAAACGCTGTATCTGGCGGTACACCTGTTGAATCGAGCTCTAAGGCTCATCAAAATGTCCATCTCTGGCCTGCAGTTAGTGGGTGTGGTGTGCCTCTTTCTGGCAGCTAAAAAAGAGGAATGCCTGTTACCAGAGGTACTTGAGTATTTAAACAAATGTTCAATGGAAACTTGACCCTCTTAACATGGTAATGTCTTTCAGGTGTCAGAGCTCTGCTATCTGATGGAAAATGCCTACAGTAAGAAACAACTGCTGCGAATGGAGAGGAGGGTTTTAACTGCGCTCAAGTTTGATCTCTATTACTGTCCCCCTCTTCATTTTCTTCTCATCTCGGCTTCCGTCGCACGCTGCAGTGACAAGGTCAATTAACTTCCCTTGTGGATACTTTAGGGCTGTCCAAACTCATTGAGGGCCCGTGTCCGAGTTGAGCTACACCTTGCCTGCATGGAAGTTTCTAACATGCCTAGTAAAAGCTCGATTTGCTGCTTCAGGTGTGTTTTAATTCGGGTAGGAGCTAAGCTCTGCAGGACACTGGCCCTCCAGGACTGAGTTTGGACAACCCTGATGTAAGATTTTATTTTTCTTCTCTGTGTGGTATTTATAGTCTTAAATCGTGTCTCTTCAGGTGGTCTGGATGGCAAGATACCTGTTGGAGCTGGCTCTGTTGGAGGGGCAGTGTGTGGTGTATTTGCCCGCTCAGCTGGCAGGTGCTGCCCTCCGTCTGGCCCGCAGGATCCTGCAGGAAGCGCCCTCTCCTGAAGGAGAGATGGCCTGGTGCATCGCCTCTAGTATCCACATAGGAAGGTCAGATCAAGCTCTTGTAGTACTGCTCTCAAAAAGTGTTAATTTCTTGTGTCAAAGTAAACCCCATTGATCACTCAGTCAGAAATTCACATTTTAAATGCATCATGACTGCTCTTATTTGATATTGAAGAGTACTGATTTAAAAAAACCCAGGTTTTAATTTTATAAGCTGCTTAAAACTAGTTTAAAAAGCAGAAACTAAGCTGATTTTGAAATGGCTCAATCTTATTCTTTTTATTCCACTATCTGATGCAGTGAAGCAACTCTTCTTGGTATAATGCAGATCATGGCCATGGCAGCAGCGAGAGCACATGCTCGTGAGACCCGTGCCACTTTCATCAAGTTCTCCACTATACAAACCCTTCATGTCAGCATGCACCCTGCACTGAAAGCCGCCCCTGGCCTACTGGGCCTGTCGTGCCCTCAGACATGATGCTTCCTCAACATCAGTGAGGCAAAAAGGGGCTGCAGTAGCACTGCAACTCTAGAGAGGGGAAGAAATGCTAAATATGACCAGTCAAGAGGATTGTGTTGCGCTGGACATCAGTGAACATCAAAATGCCTCTGTCGGAGAGCTGGTTACTCTTTTGTACTGGATTGTTTTCTGTATCTTTTTATAGTAGTCTTAAGCCATTGATGTAAAATGGAAAAAGAAAAGTGTGTATTTATGTCTTTTGTAACTTTTAAGTGTTTAACAATGCTATGGTGGAAAAAATTGTGTACTGGAATATGGTGTCTTATGAAATTAAAGCACTTTGAAACATTTACTGTTTTTAAGTGTTTTTGCAGATTTGGGATTTCCAAGTATGTTTTAAGATTGTGAAAAATAAAAAATGATCTGTCTGCTTCACTAAACTGCAATTGAAATTCTATTCATTTCCACACAATGCAAGATTTTGTCCTCTCATGCACGTTTTAGTGCACTCCACTTGTCACATGACGCTCTCTCAGCAGGGGCTTTGTGTAAGGTTGTCAAATCTATATGCTGATGTTGGATTAAATGGAATATTATTTTGCATTATACATTATTCTGAGTTGTGGGAGTATTACATAAGATACCAGACACGCCTAAGTCATTTATAGCAATATAAAAAAGGGCCACAGAAAATACGTAAATGTATTTCTTTCTACGTTTATTACGTCACCTGAAAAGAGCAATTTTTGACTGGGCGTCTGTGCACAGTACCGAACATGTGCGTGCGGCTCCTCTGCTCTTCTCCTCACATGTCCGCGCACACCCGAGCTGACGATTGGCTGACGGGAGCGCGCTGCGTCATTCCGCGTTGCGAGAACCACGTGGCGCTGTAGTAGAACAGCTGACCTCGCGAGCGCTGGCACATTTCACAGACGCGTGTGAGAGACGATTTCACGGAGCGAAGCGCAGCGATGATTTTTAATATTTCTATGACTGCCACTGTTTCACACTTTGCACTCTTAACATATGCATCAGTTCCATGCCCCACTTATGCATTTTAATTGCTGAAATGTTAATTAGTAACCTATATACACTCTTAAATGATATAAATAGTTAAAATATGACTTTGTATTGGTTCTTGGCAGCAACAAGACAGCCTGTTGCTATTGTTTGTTTATTTTGTTGCTGTATCTATCTATATCTATATTATGATTAACTGTTAATGTAAAACATTTGTAGAATTATTGTACAGTTTGATTAGCCTACATTGTTTGAATCAGATTAAGCAAATATGATCATTTAACACGTGCAATAAAGATAAACAAAATATAATAAATAATTATTACACTTCAAGCAGGCGCGTCAGAGGGTAAAAGTGGCACTGAGTGAGGGGTATATACTGACAGGATTTGGCGCGAGGCCCCTGGCTGAAAGAAGTCATTTATGTGGCCAAAGCTGACACTTCTGCTCAGTACAAGGTTGATTGTCTTTTGTGGTTCAAGTCGAAAACCTTTTGGTCTCCCCTCTACTTTGTCTTTGGTCCATCATCATATCTGACAGTCCTTTGTGATTTGACTGACGCCGACATGAAACATAACAGATGTAATATGACACTTTTTACCTGCAGCGATAAGTCTTAACTGGACATATGCTTTATGTATTTGACTCAACAGATAGCGGTCAGGATTGCAAAACGGCTAACACATGGACAGCCAAATGAAGTCACACTAACGCCTGTTTTTATCGCCACTCCTCTTGTTATGTTTCGTGTCCGTTCAGTCGCGTCCTGTCATACCGTCTCGTTCCTCCTCTCCACGTGCCTGATCACAGGATTGGCCATGCCACTTATTCCCTTGCGTCACTCGTGTTTGGGGCGGGATTACGTGGAATCCCTTCGCCGCTATTGGTCCGGCGGCGCGCCAACGTAAATGGGCGTGGCCCGAGCGCGGGGGGGCGGGGCTTGCTGCAGGTGGAGTTGTCAGTCTGCAGTTTTGAAGTAGGGGCTGGAGGAGGCTAAACAACTCGAGCTGGAAACGATCAGAGAAAGTACAAGCAAAGGTAATGTGGCTCGGTCACGCTGGGTGGTCATCCTTGTTGGCGAGATGACTGGAGGCGCAGATTGCCCCTGGACAGGTAGTTAGGAGTGTGTGCTCCCCTGGACGGAGAAGACCCGAACAATCGGTACCCGGATCAGTGTTGTATATAACTAAGGTAGGCAATGTTCATGTGATATTCAAATTTGACTTACCCTGCGAGCAAATGCTGTCTTGTGCTCAGTAGCTGCTTATATTTGCCCCTATTGCACTCATAGGTTATCTGTCTGACGGGATATCGTTAGGTTCATCTATATTTGCAAGTAAAGTTTGGTATATCACGTAATTTTGACGGTAAATGTGGTGTGAACAGGAGGAAGTGGAGACTGAGCTCGGCTGTTGTTGTAGTATTACATAACAGACAAGAAAGGGAGGGCTTCGAGAGTGTGTGTAAGTTTGTGTCTAAATAAATAACCTCCCTCTTGGCAGGATAATTCATGTCACAGACCTACCAAGAAATATTTGGTGAGACTTTTTGCGCTCACTATACTTTATTTGTACCTATATTCCAAGAACAGCTGACAGTGTAATATATTCGGAGACATGAGATTCTTGAGAAGTTTCTTTGCGACTTTAAAAAAATGTAAAAAAAAGTTGTTGTCGACTAAAGAAAAAAAACAAGCAAAACGAAGAGCTAAAATCACTGTAGCATATGGTATCCTCTGGCATATTGCTTTTATCAAACATAATAGCATGACAAAGCGCAATTAAATAATATTTAAACGGATTTTTCTGCCTTTGACAAAAGATCACATGGCAAAAGTTCATGAGTGTTCATAAGCAATTTATCGGCATCTGTCAGCAGCAAGCACTTTTAATCCAAGCATAAAAGCATAGGATGGCTATAAACAGTTGTGTATTAGAAGTGATTTCAGTGTGAACATATATAAAAAATGTGTAGTCACTTTTATAGTGACTTAATGTTCAGGCATGGTTTGTTCACTTTGTGCCATACAGTCATTTAATTGTACAGTAGCTCTGAACACACTGTAATTTTCACAACAGTAAAATCTTGACTCATTCCAAAAAAAATGGCTAGTGACGATGTGTGCCTTGTGTCATGAATTTACATGCATTTATTTTTAGAATAAGTACTCATATAAACGATACAGTAACTTTTTTTACTTGGATTTTTAAATATTACTTACCTAATTAAAAAAAAAAAAAAAAAAAAAAAAAAAAAAAAAAAAAAAAAAAAAATATATATATATATATATATATATTTTTTTTTTTTATATGTATATATATATTCCCTTAAATATTTAATTATAATTTCAGTGTTCACCCTTTCTTGGCACCCTTTCTACTGATCAAACATATTTGTATACAGGGACCTTGAGAACTAGCTCCATTTTAGAAAAGGGTAAATATATGCATGAAGCCACTGTCTGCCCAGCTATATCTCTCTGCTTTCAGGGGAAGGGATGCCCAAGGAACCAAGAGGAGATTCCCAAGGGTGTGTAGGGGAGAGGGAACGCACCTCCCGTCCAGCAAGTAAAAATTCTAAAGACAAAAGCAACAGTGCCGCTCTTTTGGCCTCTAGAGCAAGAGCACACACTGAACAGGAAACAAATGGACTTGACTCGCGCTGCTCTGAGAAAGACTCTGGTTACTCGGGTGAGTATTGACTGACAGTCCTACTGTTATATTCACTACCTAAGAGACTCAGTTCACACTATTATTATTTTTTTTTATAACAAACAATACAGTTTGCTTAAAAGTCAAAAGATCTGAAGTCTGGAAGGACTCTTGTAGCGAATTCTCTTTAAAGAAAATATATACAAAATATGTACAAGAAGGATAATTCCGCACCAGTGGTGAGAGTAATCCAATAGGGTCTGTGTATAATTGTTTTTACATGTTATGCTCCATTTTGCAAACGGCTTTGTCCTCACAGCTTTCAAAGTGAAGTGCGGAGGGACAGGTTTGACACGTATGCATTACCACCTACTAAGTATACTTTGGTCGTCCTTGTTGCGGGACGGTCCTTGCACTGTCTGTGTGACATCATTTTGGATGATGTCAGGATGTCACGCTCATGTTGTTCCGAACCCATAAGCCCTTCATTTATCTTCAGAAGACAAAATTAAGTTTTTTTTTCTGATCAAATCTGAGAGCTTTCTAACCCTCATTTCTGTAATTTCCATTTTTATGACTAGATTCCACGGTTCCGTCTATATGGAAATCATTGGGCACTAATGTAGCATATTAATAAGATAAACTCAAAGTTTGTTTACATTGTAGAATAGAGTGCCACCAACTAGTTGACAATATAGCATAAAATCACAATTCAAGAGACTCAAGCCACCACCGCACTGCCGTCTATTGGACTGCAGAAGGACACTAACTTTTCTATCTGCTATGTTACTGACTGCATCGACAAATGATCTGATTTAGGAAATGTGACGTGAACAATGTGGTAAGCAGGAGTACCTTTTGCATTATTCATCTGTTAGTATAAGGTTATTTATTGGCAATACGCTTGCAGTTTAAGTGCACATCTGACCATAAAATGTAGTTTTATGAAGCTTATGTAACATCCGTGCCAAACCTTTAAGGTTTCGGCATTGAATGGTACTTTCGTTTGAGTCTGCCCACCCCTCTCTCTCTTGTATTTCTCTTTTTTTATTTCCTATCCATTCTTTTGCCATTTCATCTCTTTTTTCTGTTCCATCCAATGCTCTTTCTCCTCCTACTGCCCTGTTTCTTTCTCAGACACTGGCTCAGACTCATTGCAGACTGATGCAGATGACCAGCAGAGCAGTGTGAACGAGCCCCAGGCCCGCAAGGGTTTGGGTGGGGTGAAGCCGGATCCCCTGCAGGGAAATCATATACTGGTGTCCGGGACGCCTGAACTCACCCCTATATTCATTATTAAGAATGTGGTGTTGAAGCAGGTGAGTCAATCCTGAGTTTCCTTTTTGTTGTATGTTGATAACAAGGTAGCCCATTATATTTTAAAGTGCTCCTATTATGGATTTTTTTGAAAATGACCTTTAATGCAGCGTGTAACACAGCTCACAGTGAAGGAAAACATTTTGCGAAGTTTTAAATATAAATGTGTGCCATGTATGAAGTCTCTCATAAGAGAGAGTCGGCTTTGAAGTTGTTTTTAAAATGAATCCAAAGATGTTTCATGTCGACCTTTAATGTTAGCATATTTACTACTGCACATCAGACCTGGGAAAATGATTTTTGCATTGGTATGGAGGTTTTTTGCCACTAGCTGCCACTTTTGTAGAGGTAAAATAGTGGTTTCCTTGGTTACACAAAGCAGCACTGCGCTTACAAAAAGGCACTATAGGAATAATGAAATGTTACTGAGACAAGTTAAACCAATCACCCCAGATTAGCGTCACCCAAAGATTTGGAAAAATGAATAGTTGGGGAGTCATTGAACGATTGAACGAAAGATAAGTGTTTTTTGACCATCAAACTGTTTTTGGGGACTCTCGAAACCCATAATCGGGGCATTTTAAACCAGATCCAAAGATAAAATGAATAAGGCAGAGGTATAAAAATGTATAAAGGAAGCAGAATGATGTGTGGCGGTGAAACAGTTGGTAAGAGGTGTCTGAAGAACCTAAATGCTTGTGATGAATGGAGTGAAAGTGAGTCACAAAGAAAACAATATATCAAATAAGACATTGCTGTAAAATGTGCTACAAATGCAAACCATGTACCTTTGATTTCTTGACGTAAAACTGCACTGTACAAGAAGGATTTCTGTCTCTTCTCTTTTGCTTTCCCCCAAGCCTGGGCAGTCTGGTCAGGACCACATCCTTCCTTCATCTCTTTCATGGGATGGAGGTGCTGCAAGCAGTCAAGGTCCCACCCACGTCCTCTTGCTACAACAGCCTGGTATCAATCAAAGAGCTCCATCGCACATCCTCAAACCCCAACGACAGAGATCCGAAAGCAAGAGTGTAAAGAAGAGCAAAAACACTTACCTCCCCATCCTAAACTCCTACCCGCGAATCGCACCTCACCCGAGTAAGAAAACCCCAGAGAAACCAACAGCCAGTAGAGGAAATAACACAGAGGAGCACTGCCTGAGTAAGAGAGTATGCACTGAGGAGAAAAGAGATGAGGTGTCCACAACCACGCAAGCGGCCAAGCAGCATCTGCACAAACAGCCAGAGAACAACTTGCTGTTGCAGTCTCATTCCCTCTCACATTCTCTGTCTGCAGGCCGTGAGACACTTTCTGGCTCTCACCAGCACCAGACCCCATGCCGCCCATCTAGTCCCTCTGCTTCCCTCAACGTGAGCTCTCCGTCCATCTCAAGCACTCAGACGCTTTCTCCACTCTCTTCCAATGACCTCATCCAAGGCAGAAAAGAGCCCCATAAGCATTGCCCAGAAGCGAATAATGGCTCTGGCAAAGGTTCAAACAACCTCAAAGGGGCAGCACGGCATCGTCGTTTCCTCAACACAGTTGAGATTCTGAGCCAGCTGGGACTACTAGACATCACTCTAAGGACGCAGGATCTGCTGAGGCAAAACGCAGCCACCGAACGAGACATAGCCCAGCTTCGCCAACATGCCCAACTGCTTTTCCAGGCTGCCCAAGCAGGCGCTGATGCTCCAGCTGCCTGGGAGAAGCTCCAACAGGTCATGGCTGAGTCTGGACACTATCCCAGCCTCAAGTGCCTACCTACAGACAGCAGCAATGGAGGATCTCAATCAAAAGTAGAAGTCGAGGTGGCCACCAGCACCAAACCTGATCCACCTGTGGTGTACAGATATGGACTTAATGGCACTGAAGAGGTGGCACCCCCATCTCCTCTTCTAGCTCCAGATCCAGACACAGAATGGCAATCAGCCGGTCAATATGAGTTTATCAGTGATAACACCGCCACTTCTGAGCAAATCAGAGCCCATAGAGGAACCATGAGTCCACCAGATGATCCTATAATGCCTCCAGACAGCTCTACGCATGGAAACCTGCTTTAGACTGCTCACAGTAACCCTGAGCACTGGGCCTTTACAGCTCAGAGACTTTCTCGAACATCTCAAACATGATTTTAGACATATAATCATTGCCCCAATATTCACTCAGGGCTGTGCTCAAGGACAGTGTCTTTGACAGCGCTGTGTGCCATCTTCTCGTCTGTCACATTTCTACTCATCCGCATCAGCAATCACCCAAAGTGTCTGATGAGATCTATACAGCACATGCTACAGACTGCCACTAATCTATCTCCATCAGCTATACTGAACCATAATGGAATCAAGAGGCAACTTCAAGTTTTCAATGGCCATTTGAAAATGTTTTTGATAGCAAGACTTAATGCACAGTTGATCACAGAGTATTCAAAAATGATAACCTATTTCTGACTTTATGTTGATTTATATTAGCGACTAGTTGGATAATAGTGTGTAGCATGTAGTGTTTCTGATGGACATGACTAGGAAGTAGTAATTAGGGCCAAGCTCTCCTCTGTGAGGCCTTGTCGCTTAAAGAAAAGAAGGATGGTGGATGACGGTCTTGAAAAGTCCACACATGCAAAAACAGTAAGAACTGTAAGAATTATTACCGTGGTGATCTTGCTAAAGTCCATGGAGCTTTCGTTCTTCTATGCAGCGCGCACTTCATTAATCTCATTGCATTGATCTGCTTGCTTTATGTCTTCATCTTTGACCATGGACCAATACACCCACTACTCAAGCCTTTTGAATTGGATGTGCTGAGATGAAGGGTCAGATTCGAGTTTTAAATGAGCTGTATTTCCTATTCATTTGATCACCGATCATGACGTCTTTGTGAGTTTTTTTTTGCGTTTAGTGTTTTGTGCCAGCCTTAATGTATTCTGCAACACCTTTATACATTTCTTTTCCAATTCTCTACTGAAGCACCAAGCTTTTTGGCACATTTTTTGATACTCTGGAGTCTTGACATGACACTAATGTATTATTTTTTTGTTGTTGTGGTATATTTCCGTTTATTTAGTATTTTTTTCTAACGGAAGGTGTATACGAATTGGTTTGTGTCTAAAGAACCCGTCAGACCCACACAGATAATTTCGTCACTCACAAAATTCTTTGTGCACATCACCATTGCTTATTAGTTTATAAAATATTTGAGCTAATTTGATAAGGCTTTCAGAGTTTAGTACTTATAGGTTAACGACTTTTATGTTTCAGTAGAGCAGATTTTCTTATATTTTTTTCCCTCTGAAAATTAGAAAAGGTCTGCAGATTCCACTTGGGTAAGATTGTTTAGAGCTGTTCTTTGTGACTTTATATTTCTTTTTTTATAGATATTGATAGTGTGTTTGTACACAGCAATGATCTTAAGTCCTAATAAATGGCAGTACAGGAGCGATGATATGAGCTGTGTGTGTGTGTGTGTGTCTGTTTGATGGCCTGGTGAAGCGGATAATGAGTTTGTGTTTAAAATGAATGGCATGGTCGATATTTGATCAATATCTGCCCATGTAGCAGCACAAGAAGTACAGTATGCGATGCAATTATAATGCATTTTAAGAATGTTTGCTATATTTTTAAGTGATATCAAACAAGATGAAAGTGCGTGTGTGTGTGTAAGTGTATGATACGCTATAGACTGCATCACCACAAAGGTTACACTACTAGACTACATGCAGATGCAAATAAAAAGCTTCATTAAAAGACCTTTGGTTTGTTTAATGCGACATTTATTGAAAATAAATACATTTGGTTCTGCTGTGGTCCTGCCTGGTCCTTTTCTAAACAGAGACAGAACTGCCTGAGTTTTCAGGATCATATAACTTTTTCTGCATAAAGAGCATCAGTTGCAGTAAAAGAAACGATAATACTTTGCATTTAACTTGCATTAATAGTCTAAAGCTGTTGTATCTGCATGAGCAGTTAACATGATGAATCTATTGACATTCTACTAGACTTACTGTAGGACCTATGATTTTAAAAAGCATCACTATGAAAGGAGAATGGCAAAATATTTAGTTTAAAAATATCTTTTGTCTTGAATAGCTTGTCTTCTCCTCAACTGCTCTACATGTCTCTTTTCTTCAAACACAGTTTGAAGTGTTTGAATCCTGTGAACTGTTTCCAAGGCAACTCTCAAGGGTCACCATAGCACAGAATATAACAACAGACAGATTTAGCTATAAAGCTTTGTTTACTTTTCTTCATTTGCTTAAACATGCACTTTAATTATTTTTATGTACAGTGCATCAACCATACCCTAGTCTCCACACAATAAATCATGCAGGAGGAAGTTATGCACACCTGGTCAGACTGAAAGAAAACTACACAAGCCACTGAATCATGTTAAAATTAAGTATTGCATTTATTTGGTGAATGATAATTTGGCAACCTCAATTCAAAGATATATGTTGCCAAATGGTCAACTGGTTTATGTATCTCATCTCAGTAGCTATAACATTAGCAGTGTTGGTTTCAAACATCACAGCTGTAATAAAATAACAATTGTCAATTTTATTTTTGCATGCCGAATTTAACCCCAGACCCCCAAAATATCTCGGTTTGTTAAACGATTGCATGTTCTCAACACGAGTATATCTTGTAAGGTTTTAATTTGTGTTTGTGCTAACTAAGTCTTCCACCTCTGTGGTGAAAGTTTCTTCCTGGATTTTAACTCTTTGCTTACAGGTGAGAGGAAGGTTTGTGTCAGGAATACACAAAAGGTGCCAACGCTGTCAAGAAACACAAAAATAAACAACATTAGAATTTAAGGTAGATTTCTTTTTGGTTAGTGTTTTTAGCTTGCTTTGTTTACATTATAAAGGGAAATGCATGAACAGATTAATACCTCAAATGCAATGCAAATAGCTCTGGACTAATGGATGAATGTAAACTCATCCTCACCTGTTTCAGGCTTCCTTTCCCAGCACACATTCGACCTAGCGCCAATGCAGGCACCATGAAAATGGAGGACAGGGCCAGTAACCAGCCAAGCGCATACGCCCAGTCCGGGTACACATACCAGCGGTTAAAAGTGAGGGGTTTGTACGCCACCATAGAATAAACAAAAGACACCTGAGAATGAGCAGAAAAGTTTGGGAAATGGGAAAGATCACTGGCTCAGTGTGGTAAAGAAATAATTACCTGTTTCCCTAAACTGTTTTTACACATTGTTCGCAAAACACCCATTTATTTGTCCAGAATATACTATATGGAACATTTTACTTGGCTTAAATAAATCAATATTACTAAAAATGTTCAGATAGGTTTTCTTTTCTTGGAAATATGTAAAAAAAAAACGCGGTCTAGACTGTCAACAATACACCCACAACAATAGATGGCGCCAAATGTGTGCTGAAATGCGTAGTGTGTGTTTTTTTGTATATTTTTTTTTGTGTAATGTGTGTTGTAAAGATCGAGAGTGAAAAGAAAAGCTTGCAGCGGCATGAGTCGCAGTGTTGCCAACTTAGCAATTTTGTTGCTAGATTTAGCAACTTTTCATACTACCCTAGCAACTTTTTTTCCCAAATAGCACCTAGCAACAAATTTAGCAATTTTTAACATTCTTTTGGCTACTTTTTGCAATTTTCAACACACACATATCACATTCAAGTTAAATTGTTTTTCATAACTGTTAATTTTATGATATTTGTAATTATTTGATATTTATAATTTAGCTAGCAATAAATTCCAACAGTGCTATAATTGTTGTCACTTTCACAGATGTGTTAAAAGAGTACACAAGCAGTGATTGTTTAAAAGAATGTAACTCTTCTTAAGATAAATAAATTCTTATCAAAAACTGTTTGTATTACTTTTACAAATAGTCACCTATATTTTTCATACAAATCTAAATGGACAGACTCTATCACAAATAATATTTTTTACTTAGATGGCAAGTCAATTTGAGAAAACGTTAAAAGTTATTTTGTATACTACATAAAGATGTAGTTTTAAGATGCGATTACGTAATGACGTCGTCACACAAAGTAACATGTTAATAAGAACCTATTTATTGTGCATCTGGATGTCATGTTTTAATATAATATTATACATGGTGCCTCAGAGAGTAGAGACATGATGGGCTTGTGCTTGTCAGATACTACGCA
>JAUYWG010000055.1:5384967-5399054 GCA_034779775.1 Enteromius afrohamiltoni
GTTTCATTTGCCACCAGGACTGTTAAGGCACTCAACACAATTAGTGTGCCAAATTTCAATAACTTTTACCATGCAGTTCTAAGGGCTGATATAGATTTTAATATGGATCAATAAAAAAATACATTAATTCTTTCAAATCTTTTGACTCACCCTCAGCCAGTGGACAAAGCCGACGCCAACAAGTAATGCCCCCTTCCTGTGTGTACTGTCCCATAGCTGTCTCCAGCAGGAACAGAGGAACCCCACAGGTAACCACAAACACCAGGTAGGGGATCAGGAACGCCCCTGAGAACACAAAGGTGCAAAAACACATTATTAAAATGACACAGAAAGAGTATTTATTTTTGTTGCTAGTAAAATAATGAAATCAACAACAACAAAAAAAACATTTATGTCTTTAGTCTGCTTCATACCTCCTCCATTCTTGTAGCAGAGGTAGGGAAATCTCCACACGTTACCCAGACCAATCACAATCCCTGCCACAGCTAAAATAAACTCTGTTTTACTCCCCCAGTTTCCTCTCTCCTCTATTTGTCCTATGATTTTTTTCATATCGTCACAGTGTTTTGACTAGGTCGCTATGATCTGTTCAGACTGCTGGAAGTTCAAAGTGAGTTTGTTCAGTGAATTCAGCTTGGCTGCACGCTTATAAAAATGAATCAAGCTATTAATTAACTGACCCATTTCTAAAATAACAACCAGAGAATGAACTAGGTAATAGGACAGGTCTAAAGTGAATGCAGGTCAGGTTACTACTATGTTATATAATATGCTTTTAGTAAAATTTGATTTGCATTTTCAAATTTTTAGTTTAGCACATTTAAAACCTACAGTTTCCCAGTCAAATACCACATTTACTTAAACACAGAGTATAAATTCTAAAGTTACAGGTTCAATTCTTATAAAATGCATTAACTGTTATGTAAAAATTCACAAAGACGGGTGCAAAGATTATTTTTTAGGGGGCATAAATGTAACTTTAATTATGAGAAGCTCTGATATTTTCTGTTTAATTAAATTACATTTCCATCAGCATGCTAAAAATATGCTTCCTATTTGTCTTCTGCTTATTTTAACCCTGTTACAAAGTTTAATCCTGAAAAGTTAACGTCTGTTTGAGCGTTAGTGAATGTTGGCATGAGTCAACTGTAACAAAAAAACAACCTTTTCTTTCCATGTCATTTAGCATGATATCACACTGCCCTACAAAAGTTTGGAAACACCCTAGAAAAGTGGGGTTTTGGACAATATTGGCATGAATCCTTTTTAATTTGTGATAATTTTGCACTGATAATGGACAACACAAACTACGAAAAAATATTTTATTACATTTTATTAACGCAGGCATGCAGTCAAATTGTACAAAATTGTGTGAGTGAGGTTGTACAAATGAGTATGAATTACTGTAGCACGATTTTGCAAAGTAAGAGATGAGAGCTGTACTGCCCCAACTCTGTGTCTGCTGTTTCCATGGAGAGTGACAGCAGCAGTTTACAGCATTCAGTCAGTTCCATTTGCAAATGGAACAGGAAAACAGAGCTGGTTAGTCATCAGATAATAGGGCAAAACAAACAAACAAGTATGAAATGTTGTTGTGAAGGACAAAGAACAGAAATCTAACAAAATATATGAGATATGTTCATTTACCATAATTATCATATGGCTATATATTTGACATTATGGCGAAAATCTCATGTTAAAGGTTATGACATGGATCTAAGACCTACTAATATAGTCAAAGGAATGTTTATTATTGGAAATAACTATTGGAATAGAAATAGATCTATTTGCAAGCACTTGCAAAAAAAAGAAAAAAAGAAAACTAAACAAAAAAAAAAACACAGATTCAGCAATTTCTACCTCTGGTCACACTACAGTAGGTAATGATCACTGTGAACATGTTCAGACAGTCAGAGCGTAACTGACAATATGTTCCTAAATCGTTTTGTGCAACCATTGTGTGTGTGTGTTTAATTCTAACCTGGTCAAGTGAAATTATAATTTAAAGGACGTGCAGAGTACAGTGTTCTTATTTCACCAGGGAAATATTAACTAGGTTAAAGGTGACAATTATACTGAAAAAGTTGACACAAGTTTGCTCTATTTTGAGAGGTGTGAGATCTGCCAGACTACAAAAATGCATTATTATGTAAATAGATTTTTTACTGTGTTTCCTTAAGACACTCATTTAATTGATCATTGTTCAGGGAAGTAGAAGTCAAAATCTAATAAATGAACATACAAAAAAGGGGTCACTTGACTTACAGGGTGTATTATTAGGTGTGTTTGACTTGAAGCTGTGTTGCATCCCTCAAACAACACTGTGATTAACCAATCACATTTGAAGAACTGGTTTATAGTTTTTGTAAAGTTTAGGCTTACTATCAGTGTACTTGTGTACAGTGATGTCATACATGGTCAGTCGCTACAGTGCTGCTTTAAGTCGAACACACCCTTTGTTTCCACTTTTAGGACATGTGTACATGTCACATGATTCCATATTTTGTTCAGTGAAAATTGCATTTTTCATCAATTTCCGTAAATATAACTGCCTCAAAAACCTTTCCCTCCGGACCTTTTTCACCCACGCACCTGGGCCATTACACCACCAGGTGTTCGGCATTTACTGCCCTTTAAAAGCAGTGTGCAGACGCTGTCTCATCGCCAAGTCTTATTTACTACTGGTGATAATTCTGAGCGTTTTTCTGGTTGGATTTTCTGTTGTGATTTGGACTGTTATTTCAGACTCTGATTCTCTCTGCCTGCCCTGACCTTTTCTGCCTGTTATCTGGATTATCAATAATTCTGACTGTCCCTCGTTTACGATTACTGCCTCCAAATCTCATTCAAATCTCTCTGCCTGTGCACCGATCTACGCCTGTTTGACTACTCTCACTAATAAAGCTTGCAAATGGATTCCAATGACTCCAGTGCTTCTTCATCACACCTTCATTGGATAGTAAAGAAGCATTTACAAAAACTTTACATACTATTTAATCAAATTATTAAAAAAAACTGCCTGTTGCAACATACCACAATAGAAATTACAGGCATACTTTGAATGCAAGTATATCAAATTTGAAAAAAAAATTGTCTAAAATGTATAGATTTCTTGCATTCTGCACATGTGATTTTTTCAGTGTAGTTTTTAAGAGCAATAGGTGTCATTAGTGAAGAAAGAGATTTTGCATGCATGTACTTGTGTGTTTAAGCATGCTTGTAATGATAAAGTACATATTACTAAAACTTTATAATGCTTTTCCATTTTTTTACTTTGAAATAACACTGATTATAATATTTGATATGAAAGTTTAGTTAAACTTGTGATCCACAACTGTAAAGTGATGAGGCTAAGTTTAGGCAAAGAAATGTGTTTTCAAAAAATATTACATTTTCTCTATGAAAATGTAAAATGTTAAAATTTGTCCTTAATGGTACAATATTGGTTTGAGGCAACAAACTTAAAAAAAAAAGAAAAAAAAAGAAAATGTTTATATACTGTTATAGTTTCCAATTTTAAGAAAGAAAAACATCACAATAAATATCCTTACAGATATTATATTCTGTACCATTGTCAGGATCAGCTGGTTGTGGTGCCCAGGACTCCTTTTGTGTGTTTGTCTATGTTTATCTTTCCCGGACTCCTATTATGAGTCTGTGTTCTCACCTCTGTTTGTTCAGTCAGGACTTTTACTTTGAATCTGTTGTCACTGCCCACCTTGTTAGTTCCTGGATATCCTGGAGCATAAAAGCCCTCATGTATTTGTGATCTTCACGGTTCATTGTTTATATGCATATCGTCACTTGGTTCTCGTTTTCACTTGTGTTTGTTTTCTATTGTCTTGTTATCTGGATTTTCCATTGCCAATCTCCGCCTGTTCCCGGATCTATGCATTGCTTCTTCCTTCAGACTCTTCAGACAGTTTATCTTGTAATCCACCATTGCTTTGAAATAGAGCTAAACCAATATAGAATTTTTAAGGCCGATACCGATACAAATATTTGTTGGTTTTAAAATCCGATATGCCGATATATCGGCCGATATTTTAATTTTTTTAAATTTCAGAAACGCGCAACAGAACATTAACAGATTTCCCTTGTAGTTATTTATTTGTTTTAACTAACATAATATGATAATGCATTTTAAAAAGAAACTTTATCTTTTAGTGTCTTTTATTGTCACAACAGAACAGAGGAACATCAAAATATATATATAAGTTCTGATAAATAAAATTTATAAAAACACAAACGTAAGATATGAAACGTAAAGTCCTTTGAACAAAAACAACAACAAAATCAAAGTTACCAGTATTAAAAGACTTGGTAGGCTTCATAAATATAACTTAGAACTATACTACCTATAAATTGCTAACAGTACTGTATATGAGGTAGTGTGTATAAGTGTGTACTGAATAAGTCAATCCTCAATAGCTCCAGTCCAGCAGAGGCAGGTTGTAGTACAAGAAGCAAAGTTTCTCTGCATTCTCTCCTTTTAAAGAGCTTCTCCTATCCTCATAAATATTCCCTATGGTGCTGAACACTCTTTTGCTCACCACAGAGGAGGGTGGACAGGAGAGGTACCGCCTTGCCAAAGCTGACAGTACGGTGAAACGGTTGGTGTTGTTTTTCCACCAATCATATGGATTCCCACTCTTTCTGTCAATTACAGGCTCTCTGGCTTCTAAAAGGCTTCTTTTTGTGTCTTCTCGTAGACCTCTTTGTGTTTTGTTTTAAGTTGTACCCAAAAGTTGGATGTATTTTTAAATTCGAGGCTACCAGATCCCTGGCTCACACAGGTTGTACAGATTTTGCATTTGACTGTGCCTAAAGGGCCTTTTATGAAATGCTCCAATACTTGACTTTGTCCACCACTTGCCATATGTTAAAATATAAAGTAAGCTACCTTATAATTACAATGTCAGCTTGCTTATCCCTTTCTGCACTTTTTAAATTCTTTTCACCAAGCTACATCAAACCATTTTCAATCATCAGTTGCTGCCTGCCTTCTAAAACCTTCTATTTAGCGATCTAAATCCATTATGTGTCTCGTTAATGCTGCGGCTGAACAAGTCTGCAACGCACACTGGGGTCATTGGATTTCACACACATGTAAAAGAAAAGCTAACTTTTATGCACAAACTACATTTGAAACTATGTCTAAATGTTCACTCCTCGCAAGTCTAACTTACACTTTACAATGCAGGGACTGTAACTAGAGATACGCTAGTTATAAATACATAATTATTACTTTATTTAGGTAGAATAAGTTTGTGGTGGTTTGCAAGCTCATTAATGTTAATGTTAGCGATCTTCCACTGACAGTGGCATTAGCTAGCTTTGTGGTTAGACATAACGTAACATTATTAGCTAATTCCGCTTCACTCTCGGCTTATTTAACAGCGGCAAAGCTGGACATGATTTTGTCATGCTTATTTGGGTAAAGAGAACTGATGGAGATGTTCTTTTAATTGTTTTTCAAGCAATGTATGTCTCGTGACCAACTCACCACGGCATGAACACACTTCACCGTTGATCTCCCGACTCACGCGATATACTCGAGTGTTGCCAATAAAGACTTTGTAGAATGTCCTCTGCTGGACAAACTATGCAATAACACTCCAACACTCATGACATGGTTGAACAGTGTTTGTCCATTTTTATGTTATTTTTGAAATATTCATTTATCGGCCAATATAAATGCCGATACGAATATATCGGAAAATGCCCAATATCAGCTGATAATATCGGCATACCGATAAATTGGTCGGGCTCTAATTTGGAATACGTTTACTCTTTTGTCTCTGCCTAAGTTGATTCAGTCTGTCGGTGTTTTGATCCTGTCTGTCCTGACCCTGAACCTTTAATAAACCGTTTTGCATATGAACTCGAACGCTTCACGTCCTCATTTGTGACAACCATGGAGGGTTAGATGAACTTACAGAAAGAAATAAAAAAGGAGCTAACTAAATCAAATGTCCCATCAAATATGACTGTGGAAACTGTGGAGATGTTCTTGGAGGTAGACAGACCTGCAGGGTTGATCCCCAACAAATACAGTTAAAGGACGAATAACATGACACAAGACTGCAAACCTCTGAAGGGTAAACACAAGTAAAGTTGAAAATTTATTACAGGAATACATCGGCTCATAGTTCCATAAAATCATAATATGGCAGATAATTTTTCTTCATTCCACAATATGTACACAACGCAAATCTCCATGCACACCCTGAATCACAAAGTGATATGTCTATTCAGAATGTTTTATACACAATTACTGGTTGTTGTAATTACTGGTAAAAATGTACTCCATAAATTTTCCAAATCCTGGTCCTATAGTTTGCAGCGATACTGGGCACTGGACGGATGTATAGGAACACTAACACATTTTCAACAAATGTAAAATGGTTGATAGGGTCTCACCCACACCAGAATCTTCCCCTCAACACCTTCCTTTTTCAGCTTTCTTGTTGTGTTCTGAAAACCTGTTGCATGAAGCACCGTTTAAAACATACACTTCCTCCTTCAGTATTTGTCTGGCCTCATCTATGGACAAACAGACTTACATTCTGTTTACTCACCTCATCTCCTCTGTCTTGGTCCTACATAGCCTCATTACATATCTCTTTTTTGATGAACACACTCATTAGTGGCAAACTGAGTGCAAATCTTAATGAAGTACCAGTTAAAATTTTACATTTTGTTCTTGAAGATGTGTAACAGAATGTGATGTACTAGTTTGCAAATGATGTACTATGATAAAAGGCTCTTCCCCTGCATTAATGTATAAGGAAAAAAGTTAGTGAAACTGCACCAAACTATATGTAAAGATACTTTTCGATTTTTTATTATTTTTATACACATAAGTCTCCCCAGTAACACCACGATGCAAGTCAACATCTGCTCAGATGGCATGACTGACCTTAAAAACAACGATTACATAACAGACACTCACTGAGGTGGCATTGACCGGTTTTTGTCTAACACTTAAACACTTATTGACCTACAATGACTGATGCAACAAATGATTGATGCAATATCTAGAATCAGCCATATTAAAACATTCAAGTGAGAAAACATAAACAGGTAACATGTTGTTAACCCATCCCACATTGAAACGTAATATTTGACATATATTGTCCTTTTATTTCAAGAGTCATATTGCCAGTTGTTATCCATGAGGCCATACATATGCAAAAAGTGCCATACCATCTCTGTTGGTTCAGTTGCTCCCAGTCCATCTGTGGTGATGAGTACCAGGTGCTTGATTGCGGAATGTGAACAGGTGTGGGTGTGCAGTGTATGCTGGGAGATTGAGTCCATATAGAATGTTATGGAGCTTGTTTTATGACAAAACTATTTGAATTTGAATTATGTACATTTCAATTATTGACAAGTTATTTAACAAAAGTGAATATTATATGGGTTTTAAAATAGTTTTGAATTAAAAAATTTTCAACTTAATATTTCTATATTAAATATAACCCTAATATTTAACACAAATAATTTTTTAAGGCAGATTTTTATAGACATGTATTTTCAAACAACAGATTTTTTTGTTCTAAATTCTAAGACTGCAAATATTCCGTTTTTAAAAATACAGCTTCAAGATTTCAAGATGAAGAAGAACTTCAGAACGTCAAATTCAGTTCAAACTCAGAAATATCTTACAGAAACTAGATCAGAGTTCATTCACAGGGAATGAACTCTGAGTTCTCTGAGTTTGAGTTCAGAGTTCTCTGACAACTCTGAACTTAAACAAAGAGTTCATTTGTTTGAGGTGTAAACATTAACAGTAAGGGTAGGTTTAGGTTTGTTTGAGGTGTAGACATTAATAAAACAGGTAGCATTTTCTGGTATCAAATTGTGCTACCTATTTTTTCATAGGAAGTAGCAAAATCTGATAAGGTAGGTTGAATCGTGTTATAGACATACCATACGTCACTTTCTGCATGCGCGGTAAACACATACCCATACGTCAGGTACCTACCTACCCATACGTCAGGTATGTACCTGACGTCACCGCGCTACAGACTGCAGCGAGGGGTGTCTCGCATACACACGAACTGGACACTGCTACAGCTTCAATTGAACTGTTAACATAAGTCTGCCTGGTTATACAGTGAGTGGTGCACCACATTTAAAGAAAATAGTAAGATGCAGGATTTCTTTATTTATTTTCTTTATTCATTTTGTGTTTTGTGCTGATCTTCTTCACTTAAACACTATAAAAAGCAGACAATCTAAAAAAGAATAAGATTAAATCTGAGTTAACATTTAAGGAAATCAGAGTATTGTCATTGTCCAGTGTCTTCATTGTTTTACCTTGGTGTAGGGGCATCTCACTCTGTTAGGTGCCAGGGGTGGGGATGTAAATTGTTATTATTACACTGACTCACATATCAGGAAGCCACCGTATTTGTAGAGGTATTTACTAACCTATCTGAAGCCACACATTCTGGTCCCTTTAGTATACTGAGCACAGCAGGGAAAGATTACACGTATACTCATCTATACAGGACTCATTGTCTTGTTACATATGAATTAGGCTATTTCATTTAAAGCTTTTTATATAGCGATTTTATCATATTTGTGAGTCAATTCGCTTTTGGTATTCATCCTAGACAAGTTTGGGTTTTTCCAACCTGATCTCACGGCAATTCGTACATATTTTATGAGGTGGCTAATTCGAATGAATTTGTACAAATGTACACGAGTTGCTTATGGTCATGCAAGTTTGTTTAGCATTAAACTCGTGGCCACAAAAAAAAAAAAAGTCATTCCTTCAACATAAGAAGTCTTATGACTTGACATCTTGTGGCCACGAAATATCATTACGTTCCTACAAGTTAATATTCCTACTAATTAATATCTGGTGCCCACGTCACATTATCAAGATCCCAAGAGTTCATATCATACCACAAAACTAAGTGAACCGAAGACGTCCCCTCTGGTCACCAAATTATTACCTCTTGGTGATTCCTAAACAGGCAAAAGAATGCTGACTCCCTGAGCTACACGCTCTCACCAGAAAACTGCATCTGTGTGATTGGCCAAAAGAGATCATGTACTCTTCCCTGTGAATGAACTCTGACCTAGTTTTTGAAAGATATTTCTGAATTTGAATTTTTTAAAAACTGAATTTGACGTTCTGAATTTCTTCTTCATCTTGAAATCTTAACGCTGCATTTTTAAAAACGGAATATTTGCAGTCTCAGAATTCAGAACAAAAAAATCTGTTTGAAAATACATGTCTATAAAACTCTGCCTTAAAAAAATAATGTTAAAATTTAAGTTAAGTTGAAAAAAATTCTAATTCAGAACTAACGTATTTTAAAACCCACATAATATTCACTTTTGTTAAATAACTCTTGTCAGTAATTGAAATGTACATATTTCAAATAGTTTTGTCATAAAACAAGCTTCATGAATGTGAGTCCAGTGGAGGTGAAATGATGTGCTTGCCCTCAAGCTCCACTAGTGGCCACTATGACACCAGGCAGAAGTAATGTGTGAAGCAAAAAAATTTTACATTAACTAAATCATGCATTCTCTGTTTTCTCATATACTGTACATGTTTTTTGCTGACCTCATTCATTTGTACATACAGGAAAGGAAAAGAAAGGATGTGACTATGTTTTCTCATTCTAGGAATTTGTGCTCTGCATTTAACTCATCCAAGTGCACACACACAGCAGTGAACACCAGGGATGGACTGGGAGTAAAAATCGGCCCTGGCATTTTATGGTCCAGCCGGCCCACCACCACATATAGGCCTACCATGTACAGCTCTGGAAAAAAATATGAGATCACTGCAGAAAATTAATTTATTATTAAAACAGTTCATCTCACCATTACAGCACCAATACAAAACAATGCACGTTTGTTTCATTTTTTGTAAACTGCCATCTTTGTAATATAAAGGGTAGAAGCAACTTAATGCTCACTGAATGCTTGTGCCAGTAAAACTAGGATTGAGCCCTTTTTTTCCTTGACTCAAAAACTTTCTTTTCACACTTTTCGGCATGTTTAGTGTTTATTTTAAAATGTCTAATTATGTTTGAAAGACTTTTACCATCCAACTGGTCACACTGCAAGAGGATAGTGTTGATTACAGCAGTGCTTTTTATACTTTTCCCATTAAATACATTTGGATTCAGGTGCTCACCGAATAATACCTCAATAAACAGAATGAGGTATGTTTGTGTAGAAATTTAACAAAAACTGGCATAAAATGCTTGTCATACTCAGAGAGATACTGATTTAGGAGTAAATTACATTGGTCTCTTATTTATTTTTTTTCCAGAGCTATATATATATATATATATCCCCCAATTAAATAATTTTCAATTAATAAAAATAAGTAGGCAACCGTGTACATATAGACTACTAAAATTTTTAATTCTGCCAGTAATCTTAACACTATGGGACAGCAAAGACCTCCACAAAGATTGTAAACACTGATACAGTACTGGTGTCTTTAATATTGAAAGTTAGGTAGGCTATTTGAGTAACTCACAATATAAAAGTTGGTGCAATAACATCCCATATTGTTGGATAAAAATAAAACATCAGGTCATATTTAAAATAGATTCATTTGCATTTGCGAAACCTTATGCACACATTTGACTTTTTCACTGTTTTAAAAAGTGTTGACGTATTCTATAGTTATAGCGCATGCAGGCATTAGGACAGGTAAGATTCCTCCATTTCTGCTTCATGCAAAATGTAAGCTTCCTACATTTTGCTGCTTCCGCTTGTAGGCTTTTGTGTCTATTCTCCCGCAGCTTCTCCTCACCCCCCTTGCTCTTTTCTGGTTTACCCATTGTTTTAGACGGACTCATCTCAAACTCCGGTTGAACTCTGCATAGCAGATGAAGGAGAGATCAGGGCTGGCCAGGAGGGAGGCAGGGCGTGGCCTGAGATTTCATTGGACTAGCTTAATGTCCTTTAAGACAGTCAACCAATGGGCCGCGATTCGTGTCTCAGATACTCCACCGTGGAGCCTGTTAAGATATGATTAGGCCAGCTCAGTGTCCGTATGGAAAATGAACCAAGGGGCTGCTGTCCCTGCTTTATGGGCCAGTCGTTGGCCAATTAAAAAATAAAATAAAAAATTGATCAGCCCCCAAGTGCGTCGGCCAGATTACCAGTCCAGAGCAATGGGCAGCCAATGCTGAGGTGCCCCGGGAGCAGTTGGGGTCACCTCAGTCGTGGTATTGAAGGTGGAGAGAGCATTGGTTATTTACTTCCCCCACCCACAATCCCTGCCGGACCTGGGAATCGAGTCCAAAGACAGGGCCCCATTTCTTCCAGGATGCCTCAAGTGCCCTTTTTTTTTTTTTTTTTTTAAATGTCTATATGCCTATGGAGCCCTGTCTTTGCCCCTCAACAATAAAATGTAACTATTAATCTCAATTTTGCTAAATAAAAGGATTTGGCTCGCATTCCATATTAGATCTGTCATGAATGTGAGTTGTTGTTATTCAGCCTGTTCTATCTGCCCCTTTTTTTAACTTTGAGCACCCGCCCCTTTAAGCGTCTCTGCACAGCCCTGCTGGTCAAATATTACACCATTATAAGCATTTTTTACTAAAAGTATAGTTTCATAATTGTTGCATGCAATGCTGTCAATACCTTATGCCTTTGAAACAACCTACAGTGAATACACTGATTTTGTAATATCTGTGTAAAGAGCTTTTAAGAATGTTGAAAAAACAATGGAAATGAAACAACTTAACATTTTTTGGAAAAAATGAGTTTGGGACAGTCATAATCATTTTCTTTAACACTACTATCACAAAACAGCATGGTAGTGTCTTTACACAGCTGTAGCAGTGTACACACATCAAAAATGTGAAAATAAAATAAAATAAAAACAAATAATCCAACCTGCTAACTCAACTAAACAACCATAGTTATGTAACTGCCCAATAGCAACACTGCTTTACGTGTATGCAAAACATTTCGTTTTGAAAACAGTGATACTCTCTCTTACAGGTCACTGATAGGACGTCTATTACCTGTAAAAACACATTTAGGCAAGAAAAAAAAATCACCTAATGTCTAAAGATGCTACATAGAAATGATAGTAACACTTTTAGAACAATGGGCCTTTGTTAACATGTAACTATTCAGGAAATAATAGGCAGTTCTACATTAACACTGAACTTAATACTAATAGAGAATCATTGAGAAGTAAGATTAACTAAGCAGTAAGTAATAGCAAATTTAAGATAAAAAAGTACTTTATTAGATACTTGATAATTATTAAATAAAATATATTTTATGTTTAAGTTTGAAATAAACAGAGAACATCCATCGTTTTGTCAGGATCAGCTGGTTATGACAGCACAAGCCACTGGATGGCACTCCAGCGCCCAGGACTCCTTTTGTGTGTTCATCTCTGCTTCTCATTATCATGACTCTTATCATGAATTTGTGTTCTCATTTCTGTGTGTGTTCAGCCAGGACTTTTATGTTGAAACTGTTGTCACTGCCCTGCTCGTTTCTACCCGAATATCCTCCAGCATAAAAGCCCCTCAGTGTTATTGCTACGGATCATTGTTTCAATGTTTAGCCATCAACCCTAGTCGTGTTTATTCGTGTTTCCAGTTATTCTGTCATTTGGATTACCCGATTTCTTTTTGTATCTGATATTCTCTCTGTCTCTCCCTAAGGACCCTGGTTCACGGTATTTTGAACATTGCTTTGTTTTCGTTTATGCTATTGCCTTTGCCTTCACTGATTCTTGTTGCCGGTGTAGCAGTCGATTCTGTTCCCTCCTGGAATTCATGTTCCCCTTCTACGAAGCGCGTTCGCTGACAACTTCCGCAAAAGCACCGAAACGCAACTGGATGTACGGAAAGCGAAATGGGACAAAAGTATTGGCGCGTGTTACTACACTACAGCGTAATAAAATGATTCTCACTTACTGTTAGTGTTATGTGGTTTTTATTATTTTTGCAGTTGTTCCTTTGTTTTTATCTAATGTCTGAGTTTATGCAGTTGAATTGGCATATATAATGTAGGATAATCTCTCGGTGCAGACATCTAAAGCGTCATTCTACGGAAATGTAAATTGTTCTCTAGCCTTTAGAGAAATATTACACTTGAAAAAACACATTAGGATATGAAACATTATGTTATATTAACAAACACACCTTCTTAAGCCATCAATGTGCCAATATATTTTTTTAACCAATTATATTCTAAGCACCACAAAACTGCTCATCCCACAGCCGTGTACAGACAGAAAGTGCTTTATTCTGATGTCGAAAACAGGTTTGTCTGCCATTTCAAACATATTATATGAATGCATAATAAAATAATGCTAAATAAATCTTATAAAATATAAAAAAGTTTATCAAGTCCTATTTATGTCACTGGTGATCTTTTGTGTCACTGGTGTGACTGTGTTTTTTCTGTCATATTATATATAAATAATATTCATAATAACTGAATAGTTTTAAATAAGGTAACACAAGTGATGAAAAATGGTACATGTGGTTTTGAAATAACCGGACAATGTAAAATTAAATAAAATGAAGCCGTTATTTATATGTATTCATAAAGTCAAATGGTAATGTGGTCTAAGTTTAAATGTTTAAAAATAAATACATTTTAAGATATCTTGTTCTACCAAAAGTGGACATTTCCGTAGAATAATCCTAAAATTGATGCCTCATATTATAGACTATCTAACATAATATTTAATATATCAGTCCTATAACTAATAAATTCATGACATATATTGAATTTGAACACTTGTTTTTACAATAAATACAAGGTGCAAGGGTAAATACACAGCGGTTGTAGTATCTATAGCCTAACTGCAGAGAGCACTCATGAAATCAATCAATTAATTAATCTAGCTATACATTTTGGGCATGAACATGCCACTTTGTCACTTGAATTTCCATTCTTGCTGATGTTGTCAATCTTACCAATGGATCCAAAAAAGTTTTAAGTAATTTTCTATTATACAACTCAAGGAATTTACCCATTTGGTATTTCAAGAGTTCACGCTTTCCTCATAATGATTAATAAGCAAATTTGGCGAGCTGTCTGGGGAGCGAGTCGGGAGA
>JAUYWG010000055.1:5411681-5430491 GCA_034779775.1 Enteromius afrohamiltoni
GGGCTTACAGCTGTGTATGATTACTCGTTCAGCAATCCTCTCGAAATTATGTTAGTTTACAAAAACATTCACTTAAAAAAGACCAGAAATATGTAATATTATAATATGTTAAAGATCTCTTGATCTGGAAAGCATCTGCTGTTTACATACAATTTAAATCATAAACAGCTTACAACAGCTTAAGGCAAACAACCTAAATAATACATCTTGCAGATGTAAATATAGAGATCATATAGACGTTTATGTACATGATCTATCAGGGGATTATTTGAAAAGGTATCAGCTTTATAGGCTATTTAACAAACAAAAATGGCCCAAACATTTTTCTAAACTGACTCAAAAACTGAAATGAAATAATCATTTTGCGATTACACACAAAACTAAACTATTTTAATAGCCAAAACATTATAAAGAATGGTCAGAGCGGCAATATTTCGATTAAGGTGTTTACATGTCTTTATATTTCGATTAAATTCAGCGTAGGCCACCTATGTTAATATGATTATGCTTGCTTATGCTTATGATCATAATCGCATTATTATAATCAAAGTATTGCGTTTACATGAGGTAAAGTTTAATCGCAATACTGTCAATCTCATTATAATCGCATTAAGAGGGTCCATGTAAATGCACTCACTACTGTTACTAAAATGTATAAATGAATTAATTAAATGATTTCCTGTGATTACAGTGGGTCATGGTTCCATATGGGTTGTGTTAACTATCCACCCACAGAAGAAGAATTCAAATGCTTTTCTTGCTATAAAACAAACTGAATTAAGCCACTGTTGTTTGTGGTTTTATTTTATTTATTTTTATTTGTTGTAAATTGTTACACCCGCTGCAAAATTGTGCTTTGTTTCGCTCATAAAATTAAGTGACATTTAAAAACACACCTGACTTGTTTCAAGTAGGCCTGCGTTAGAAAGCGTCATACGCTTGGGTTGTATTTTTGAAAAAAAAAACTAAAAGCAGGCTTCTCAAATCAATTAAGTCTCGGAAAAAAAGACGGTACTTCCCGTGCATCCAGTTGTGCTTCATGACTACATTAGGTCTGAGATTACGTATGGTAACACAGCAACTACGCAAGACTACATAGTGTGAATACGTAAAGGGAACAGACATTCGAGGGGAACAGAATCGACTGCTACACCGGTGTTCCACTTTTTCTGCCTGACCCTGAGACCAATAAATCCTTTTGCACTTGAACTCGCACGCTTCACGTTCTCGTTTGTGACACCTTTGGTAAAAGTAGTAGTCACAGTTTTAATATGTAGCTGAATTATTTGTGGGATATAAAATTCATAAATGAGTTTCCCCTAAGAACCCAATTGTCTACTTTTAAGACATTACTGTGGTGATCAGTAATTAACTAGTAATTCTTTATTAATTGGTTATAGTTCACAAGTAGTTCACAATGAGGATATTTTTATTTAATAATTATAAAGTATCTAATAAAGAACTACCTTTGTCTTAAATTTGCAATTACTTACTGCTTAGTTAATCTTACTTCTCTATTAGTTAATAGTATTAAGTTAAGTGTTAATGTAGAACTACCTATTATTCCCTGTATAGTTACTTGTTAACAACGTCCCATTATTCTAGTGTTACCGAAATGGCTTTCTACTTTGAGGTCCTTGTAGTGGAGTGAAAAGTATGATATTTGTATATTAAATTGGAAGGAAGAATGAATCTCCTCAGAAACAGACAATACAAACATACAGGCATCTTTGAGACAGGATCCTTCCACCCATCTTTCACTCTGTTCAGTCTGCTCAAAATGATTACATGAAAATGCCAATGCAAGTGAAGTAACAGTCCTGTCTGGTATCATTTAGAATGTCTCAGTGTGACTGGTACAATGGTCTCATTTCTACAGAAGTAAATTTAAAGGTAATAACGATTTTAGATCTATTTTATTTATTGCAATGGGGGTGCCCTCCGCAGGGCCATTCCATGTAAATTACCTTCTGGTCCCACTGAGGTGTAAACTACCAAAGTCTGGGACCTGGGTTAATGCAAATTCCATTTATTGGTATATCCCTCCATTTGGGGAAAATGGAGGGATATACTTGGTTTTGTATTTAAAGGATTGCAGCAAAAGGATCGGCCCAATTCTGTAGTTCTGAAATTTCAGCCAATCACGGTGCACTGGACAGCGAGTCAATCAGAGCACACCTCGCTTTTTTCAAACAATGAACACATTGCATTACACTAAATAAATAATGTTCTTTTTAGCAACAGCATATGACCCCTTTAATAAAGCAAATAGGTTTATCTGTTGGAAGAGATGAGGAAATGAATGTTTCTGTTTCTGTTGATAAAGTCTATTTCATGGCTATTTATTTGAATAGTAATGAAAACATTGACTACAAAATATATTATTTATTTTAGTGTTAATTTTCTTCTTAATCTATGTTTGTCCTAACTAAGTCTTCCATCTCTGTGGTAAAATGAGTTTCCTTCAATTCAGCTCTTTGTTTAGAGGTGAGAGGAAGCTCTGGATCAGGTCTACATAGGTGACGCCAACGCTGCCAAGACACACAAACACAGGAAAAGAACAGTTAGGTTGTATTAAAACTTCAAAGTGTACTAGACATATTCTCTTGGTTAGTTGTATAGATTGGCATTTATCTTGCCTTGGTTATCTCATAAAATGTTTTCCTCCTGACCTGTTTCAGACTCCCTTTCCCAGCAAACAGTTGACCCAGTGCCCATCCAGGCACCAGTATAATGGAGGACAGGGCCAGTAACCAGCCTAGTGCATACGCCCAGTTCGGGTACACATACCAGCGGTTAAAAGTGAGGGGTGTATACTCCACCATAGAACAGACAAAAGACACCTGAGAATGGCCAGAAGAGAGGGAGAAATTGTGAAAAAGAATGCAAAAAAAATAGGATAAACACTCAATTCAGCTGAGGTGTTTATGGTTAAGAAATGCTTCAGATGTTCACAATCAAATCTTTTAAATGATAGGACAAAACGGTCAAATAATGCAAAGACACTCACCAGAGACACTAGAGGAGTCAGGTATTTCCAGCACACCATGAATATGTAATTGGGTCGTGAGCTGGTCATGTCTTCAATGATATCAAACATTCTCTCAGCCCCTGTGGTGTAGGAGAAGACTTAGTTTCATTGGCTTTCCAGCATTGACAATGCAGTCTGTTGGCTTTATCATGTTAAGGTTGTTGTTTGTGTGCGACTTACCAAAAATCCAACCCATTGCCAAAGACTGGAAAATAGACAGGAACAGTACACAGGCTCCATTACAGGCATAATAGTCAAACAACTGGAATACATACATCCCCCCCTGCAGGTATACAACATTACAACCAAGGCAGGTGTCATTAACATAAAACGCAAATTACAGTTTTTCTCAGTTGCTTTGGTGCATTTCTCACAAAAGTACTTACATTTGCACATTTCTTAAAACAATTAGTTATGTGTGCACATCATGGTAGCAGTGTCTTTTGGACATACATCAATTGCTTTCATACAACTCTATGCTGTCATTCCATATAAAACTAATAGTCCTCATTTCATTGCTTGAGTCATTACATACACAAATGTTGAACTAGTTGTCAAAATCTGTCAGGTAAATTTGAAAAAACAATTAATTTTTTTTTTCCTGAACATTTCTCCTATTTGAATCATTTGCACAATGCTTTGAATACAGTAAATTAGAATTGCAAAGAGCATATGCAGTAAAAATGTGGACCATACATTTATGAGGAAGCGTGAACACTTGAAAACTGTTGTGAGTCTTGTACTCAGATACCTCACTTGATTTCACCAAGTACAAGATGTTCCTCGATCAACATCCTTGTATACATTTTGGGTAGGGGTAGGTTTAAGGGTAAGGATTGGGATATCTTTATGTTTTTGGACAGTAATGTTAATCATGTCCTACTTGGCAAAATCACGGCGACCCTCTCTACATACAGTAATGTCTAAAATATGACAAAGCTTGAAGCTTTCAGAAATTACATCCGCCTAGACCCCGCTGCTATCCAGCTAGCCATGCAAACCATCTCCTGTCCAAGCCAAAAGCCTCCACCGAGATCCTAAGCACCCACCCTGTCTCCGCAGAGACTAGCTTCTTGACTCTCTTGCAAATTAACCCCAAAACCTCAGAGACCAATCCTGCTACCTTACTCCGTCTCCGCAGAGACCAAGCAACCACATCATCCACAGAGGTCTATTCTAACCTTCACAAAGGCCAATCCCCAGTCACCTACCTTGTCTCCACAGAGACCCAGCAACCGCAACCTCTGCAGAGGTTCTTTCATAACCGCCTCTACAGAGTTATTTCTAGCTATTTTCATCCCGTCTCCACAGATACCTAGTAACCAATACCTTCACATGGTCCATTTACCTTCATCCCCAGAGATTAATTCCCAGCTATCTCCCCCGTCTCCGCAGAGACCCAGCAACCACTACCTTTGCAAAGGTTCACCATTCCCACCTCCGCAGAGGCTCATTCCCAGCTATCTCATCCCCGTCTCCGCAGAAACTTAGCAACCACTACCTTCTAAAATTTCACCGTTCCCACCTCCGCAGAGGTCAATCCCAACTATCTCCTTCCTGTCTCCGCAGAGACTTAAACCCCGCAGAGTTCAATCCATCCCACCTCCGCAGAGGTAAATTCCCAGCTATCTCCTTCCAGTCTCTGCAGAGACTCAACAACCCCGCAGAATCTTATCCACACCTCCACAGAGGCTAATCCTCAGATATTTCCTGCCATCTCCGCAGAGACCCAACAACCCGCAGAATCTTATCCATATCTACCTCCACAGAGGTCAATTCCCAGATATTTCCTTCCCATCTCCGCAGAGACTTAATAACCCCGCAGAATTCATCCATACCCACCTCCGCAGAGGTTAAATCCTAACTACCTCCTCCCAGTCTCCACAGAGACCTAGCTACCTCCACAGAGGCTTCCAGCCAACTAAAAATTCTGCAATTACTACCCCGCAGAGGCTTAATAGTCCTATTTCATCCAGCATTCTTTTCTATTGCCCTTTTGGGGGGCCGCTCCCTGGCTGCTGTCCTCATTAAAGCACTTTTGGGGGGCAGCCGGAGTTCGAGCTGGACGCCGAGCCCTTACCCTCGCTAGGGTTTGAGCTCGCCGTTCTCCCGGCCCGCTTCCTGGACAGCACGCCAAACCCGCTTAAACATTTATGGAAGGAAGCGTTAACACTTGAAAACAGTTGTGAGAAATGCACCAAAGCGACTGAGAAAAACTGTAGCATTGTGCTTTATACCTTTGTACCTAGTCCATTTTTTAGTTTGATGCACAGACAGACAGAGAGGTAGATGGATAGATAGACAGATACTTTCTTAATTCCAGAGGGATTTCAAATTTTGTTCATTTTACTCTCCTCAAACTAAACATGGTTTCTTCTGACCTCAGTAATCATGATGAATTGTCCCAAGAAGCATACGAGACACAATAGCAGGATGAAGAATTCTCGCCGTCCTTCTTTGCGTAGAATCGTAGGGAAAAGGTCCATCACAGATGTTATGATGGCTTCCATTGAAACAAACTTTAAAGGAAAGGTTATAGGTATGGAACAACATGAGGGTGAGTAAATGATGACATAATCGTCATTGTTGGGTGAACTAGCCTTCATGAATCTGGTGCTGCCATAAGCCTGAAAATACTCTAAGGACAATGTTTGCAGTTCATGACCCTGCTTTTTTCCTTTGGTGTAACTTTTTGCTCAATTTTGTACACATTTAATTTGCATAATACAACTATAAATATTCAGTGTAAATATAATCTTGGTTATACTTAGAAATGTTACATCTAAATATTAAACAAGCATTCAAAATTTTATTAATTTTATATTGTAATATCTTGAAATGCAAATCACCCCAAATTTTGCTGTTACCACTTATTTGTCAATTTTAGCTCACCTGCGTATCTAGGCCCAGCAAAATAATCATGATGAAGAAACAGACACCCCACAGCTGAGGAAGAGGCATCATAGCTACTGCTTGTGGATAAGCTATAAATGCTAGTCCTGGTCCTGTCAGAGACAGTTCGAGATCAGATTTTGAGCAGTAAATATTCTTAGTCACTACTTGAATACAGTCTCTGCAGTGTTTCATTACCCTTACAATCCTCTTCCGTCCAGTGTTTTCATGAAATGTTTCATTACCTGATTCTGCCACCTCTGCAATGGGGACGCCCTGCTCTTGGGCCATGAATCCTAAGACTGAGAACACAGCAAAGCCAGCCACCAAACTCGTGCAACTGTTCAGAACGCAAAGCCACAAGCTGTCCCTGATAGACATAGATTATAAAAAACATTCATTGTTTGCATTTGCTGGCTGAAAATCACTTGAAGCACTGTTTCATTTAACTAATACAACATACAACAAATAGTTAAACTGTTTACACATTTTTGTTCTTACTCTTTGTCCTTTTATTGAAATCATCAATACTAACCTGTAGCAGTTGTTGTTATATTTGTTGTAGCTAGCTAAAACAGCGAGTGTGCCAACAGACAAACTGTAGGAAAATAAGATTTGAGCTCCAGCCTCCAACCAAACCTACAGTACACATGCACACATAATCTAGTCATTAGATTTAGGCTATATGTCAGGCTTAATCAAATCTTACCCTGGTGGTCCAGGGTAACATTTGATGAAGCCTGCTATATGTGGTTATAAGGTGTCATGAAAGTAGAGGGCAGGTGGTGGGGTTACCTGTGGGTCAGAAAGACGGGCCGGTTCAGGGTACAGGTAAAACACAATCCCCTGTAGAGCCCCAGGAAGAGTCAACCCACGAATCAGCAACACCAGCAGCATCACATAAGGAAATGTAGCTGTGAAATACACCACCTACAGGCATAATCACAATATTAAATTAATGCCTAAAAATAGTTGTTGTTTTTTATTCGCCCCATTACCACATAGATAAAAGCAATGTGACAAAGCAAGCAAGCAAATCTCACGGCAGTTTGCACGTATTGTATGTATTGTATTCATATGACTAAATTGTATTAATTTTATGAGTTGCCAATTTGTATACATTTGTACACCTAACCCTGCCCCTAAACCTACCTGTCACTGGGGTTTTAGACAAATCGTACAAAATTGTATGAGTGAGGGCCTATGAATTTGCCACCTCGTAAAATACATATGAATTGGTGCGAGACTGTGTTGGAGCCAACACTTAATTTCTTACAAATAAACAGAAAAAAAACATTTTTTTATAAAGTATAGTAACATTTTACACACCTTGCCTGTAGATTTGACTCCTTTCCAGATGCAGAAATAACATACGACCCACATTGCAATAAGACACAGAAGAATCTCCCAGTTGACCTTACCGATCTCCTCAATACCTCCAGAGAGAGACAGCACTCTGCGTCTGTAATAAGGCAGCCAGAAACAATATGCTTTTGTTTTTGGTAGCACTTTATTTTAATGGTCCACTTTAGACATTCCTAATTATAAGTAACAAGATGAGAACAGGAGCCTAGATAAACCAGCTACCAGTCATTAGAGTATTGCTAGATTGTCTGCTAAATATCTTTATTTTTATGGTCCCCCAACAGACATTCTTCACAATGTTCTTGCAAAAGAGGCCTGAGTAGGCCTATGTCTTTAATTATTTACTCCCAGAACTCAGTAGCTGCAGGTGTTGAATTCATCAGGGTTGTTCGGTTGAGGGTCAAATTCTTTGCAGCAAGATTCACACAGTTGTCTAAGACAAAGAAAAAAAAAGTGTGAAAGTAAGAGTTTATATCGAGAAAATGGCAGCAGACGGTTTTAACACTGCTTATGTATTTAGGTCATTACCTGTGTTCCAGGTATTATCACAGCTGGCCCATGGGAGTTGGGGGCTAAAAGAGAAGATGAGGTAGAAAAGCGCCCAGGCCAGAATGATGATGTAATACATGCAGCTGTACAAAAGAATCAGTTGTCCTGCATATCCAATACCTGACAAAAGCAAACAGACACAATGACTAGAAGAGAATCAAAATAATTTAAAGGATGATTTACCTAGTTTAAATGAATGCTTTTTTTTTACACTAGATGCACTTTGAGTTCTTTCTACTGATTATTTATTGAACCAGATGCTTTCCTCCATGAGTCTTTTTCTACTGAAACACATATTTTTCATTTAACAAAAAAAAAAGGAAAAGAAATAAAGAAAAAATGTCACTTTGATACATGACAAAAGTGTTTTGAAGCAAAAAGATGATATTATACTATATTTGAGAGGTATTTTATAAAGAGATGATTTTACAACTCGCCCTCAGCCAGTGGACAGAGCCGATGCCAACAAGTAATGCCCCCTTCCTGTGTGTACTGTCCCATAGCTGTCTCCAGCAGGAACAGAGGAACCCCACAAGTAACCACAAACACCAGGTAGGGGATCAGGAACGCTCCTGAGAACACAAACATGCGGAAACACATTTAAATATCACTGACTTAATGCTAAGGGGAGTAACTCTATTGTGTATTTAGATCACAGCTGGTTTCCTACCTCCTCCATACTTGTAGCAGAGGTAAGGAAATCTCCAGACGTTACCCAGTCCAATCACATTCCCTGCCACAGCCAGAAGAAACTCTGCTTTACTGTTCCAGTACCCTCGTTCCTCTATTTTTTCTCCTATTCTATCCATTCCACACAGTTTCCACCTGTGTTCATTGATGTCCAGGGTGCAATGAATGCAGTGGTGGTTGATTTACTGCTTTCTGGTTAACATTAGTTTATACAAATGGGTAAAGCTATTTATTGACAGATCCTAGCTGAACTCACAACCACAGTTACAGGACATTATTTAAGAAACAGAAAAGACGGTTAGGAAAAATCAATAAATAATGCAGTACTGGTTTTCAACGAACCAATAAGTGCCCACATTATGCCTCTCTTTATCTTCTTGTACTGGGTAGCAGTTGTGGTGAGGATCAACAACCGTAGGCTTAGCTACTTCAACTCACTATGGATCCAGAACATTCTCATTCACAGTTCATGAATGATCTTCCCACCCCTATCCAGAATGCTGAATCCCTAACAGTTTTCAAGTGACAGCTTGACTTCACCCTAAATTTAAAAAACCCTTGGTCTACCTTTATGACAGAAAGAACCATTTAGGAAGAAACTATTTAATAGTATAAACAACTATTTTCTTTCCAAAGCTACACTTGAGAGAGTAAAACCTACATTGTTTTCCAAGCTACCCTTATAGCTACTTATATAAAGTGTTTGGAGTGGTGTGCATGTTGGTTGTTACAGTATGGACACTTCTGGCCCTTGGTCTTGCTCCTGGCCTGCAAACCTTATCAAACCTTATTTTTTTTGTAACTTGGAAAGGCGTTATTAGCTCTGATTAGGTTTGAAGTTGTAGTCTGTAGGACAGTGAACCTCCATGGTCAGATTTGAGGAACCCTGATACAATTCCTGAACACCTGGTTGATTACCCCAAACCCCAGGATACTCCTGTCACGGTCAGCTGGAGGTGCCAGCTCAGGCCACTGGATGGCACTCCAGCACCCAGCAAAATATATGTGTTTTGTATTTATTTTGGACTCATTGCCACGAACTCATGTCTCCGCCCCGCTTGTCAGTTGTCTTGGTGTTTGATTGTTTGCTCCAACCCCTGACCTAGTTACATGTGTATATAACCTGGAAGTGTTTGTCTGTCTCCACGGTCCATTGCACTGTCTTCATGTTGTTTTCTCCACCCGTGTTTCTTGTGTCTCTTTGGATTTATTGTAACCGACCCACGCCTGGACCCTGACTACTCTCTTGCTCTGCCTCCTCCATTGATGTTTGGCGGTAAAGACCCTGATCTGTCTGTTTCTGCTCTGTGGTATTCAATAAACAGCCGGCACATGAACCTGCACACCTTCTCGCCTCCTCCCCGTGAAAACTACCTTGTAAGTAACTTACATGTAAATGTGTCTCAAGTGTGATTTTTTTTTTTTCTCTGGGCCAAGCCACATTATATTCTACTAATGTCCAAAGGGTAAGAACAGACATAAAGTATGCCAGTTATGTAAAAACAGAGAAGATTTATGTCAGCTAAAATAAAAAGTGGATAGCACACACTACTCATGACAGCTTGAATCATTAAATTAAATTTATTTTATTAAGTTTTTGTTCATACAAAAATTCCGACATAATAATACAAATATCCTGTGAAGACCTAAACCATAGAATATACCATCCCTGAGTAACATTTCTTGATTTCTGTGTACTAGCATTGAAAGGAATAGTTCACCCACAAAAAAAAAAAAAAAAATCATTAATTATTCAACCTCATGTCATTCCAAACCCACAAGACCTTCGGTTATCTTCAGAACACAAAAGATACTTTTGATAAAATGTGAGAGCTTTCAGATCAGACATAGCAACACAATTACTATGTTCAAGGCTCAGTAGTCTATGTTACATCAGTGGTTCAACATTTATTTTACAAAGCTACAAGAATACTTTTTATGTGCAAGGAAAATAAAAATATCCACATGACAGTTCTCATATTTCATTTTTGTTGGAACTAACACTTTAGACATGCTAGATACTAAAGACTAGTAGTACATTAAAAGAGTAGCTCACCAAATTTCATTTGTTGTCATAGCTAAAGATCAATGTTAAGTAGCACCACAACATGAAAACTAGCCATGAAGTAGATTCCACACTGTGCACTCTATTCTTTTCTTGTAATGCCCTTTCCTGTCTGGCTTTGAGATGACAGTGTCTCATATTTCCCGCTCTATCCCACAGCAATATCTCTGCATGAGGGGCACAGCAGCCTGAGGAATAATGCATCATTACATATTTCCCCTTAGTCCATCCACTAATGTTCACTGGATTATCCCCCTTCAATAACTGGACTCCATCCAGCTTTTGTTCAGATTCTGTTCCAAAGTGGTGTTCTGATGTGTCCTTTTGTGGCTGTAGCAATTGAAGATGGACTCTTCCTGTGGTCTCTTCACGAAGCTGTGGGAAATGTTCTTGATGTCTCTGCATAGACACTTCTGACAAAATAAGAGTGCCTTCTCCTTGTGCCAGCTGTATAGATGCCAGTCCAGAGTGACCTCTGTCTTTTGCTAGAAGTGAGACTTTCCAGCTGCTCTGAGAGCACAGAGAGGGACAGGAGGACTCCACGTCCAGGGAAGAACATGCCGGAGGTTTTTTGTCTGGCTCCTGGAATTGTTAAATGATTACATTTAAACATTTCTAATGTCTTATTCACATATGAGACAGTAAATCCATAAATTAAGAGTCACACTTAAAACAGTGTCCACCAATTCTAGTGCGGGCCCCAGCCTGTGTCTGTTCTCATGTGCATGAACGGTATACACACATACATGGTGTTCTTACCTCTGGTATCACTGCCAGATGTACCACAGCATAATTTTGTGGCAAGTCTTCTGCCTGAACAGTCAGAGTCAGGGTAATGGCTGTCCCGGCCTGGGCCGTATGAGGGGTCCTTAGTTCAACCTCCCCCTTCACAGAGTCCCTTGCACTGATAAACAGTCTAAAATAACAGTGACATATACTGTATAACCTGTCTTGCTATAATATAAAAGTGGTAACACTTTACAATAACAGTACATGAATTATCATGTACTAATACATTAATTAACAATTACATGACTGTAAACTAATGAGTTAAGACATAAATTAATCAAGAACTAACTTAACTACGACATGACTCGAATTGAATTACTGCATGAATAACGCCACATAAATTACATGTTAGTTACTGTATTAATTAACAATAACTAAATCAAACATGCTTTATCGCACAAAATTGTTTATAGATCTGCCACCTGCAGCTGTCACAAACATCAATGAATGACAGAGAACTTTTTAAAGATGTTAACAAGTCATGAATTCATATTAATTTATAAGTAATTAATAAAGAATTAGTAATGATGTGCCCCCCCACGTAAAGTCATGACATAATGATACATTAATAACTCATGAATTCATGTTATTTTATAACTAATTAATGAAAAGTTAGTAATGACCAACCCAAACTAATTTGAACATAAACACACATAACATCACTAATACAAAAACCCAACTGTCTTGCTTAAATGAAACAAAAATAAGTAAACTCTCAAGAAATACGCATAATGCACCCGGCTGCCAGCACTGACTGCCAAATTATCACAGTATTCTAAATTAATTCTCGATTATTGAAATATCTAGACCATTGATTATGTTTTATAGATGATTTTTATATCCCACTACAAATATGTATTGGTGTTGCATTGTTGTTTTTAAATGATTAATTATTAATTAAAAAAAACACCCACACACACAAACACACTGTTCCTAAAGCCATGGTAGCGGTATGTGTTGAACATGACCAATCACAAGAGCAGAGAGATCTGATATTTGATCCCTGCCTCCAAAGCACCTGAGCCCTGCTTAGCGCCGTTCTGGTGAGAGTGCATTTTTGCATGATCATAGTGTTGTGTGCTCTAGCTGTGCAGAAATGCTTGCAAGAATGGTTTTCTGTGCGCACATACGTGCACGTCTTGTTTTTATGTGCGCTAGATTTGAAATAGATTTGAGATTTGAATAGATTTGAGCTATTTTAACACCATAGTCACAGGTAGGCTATAATAGATAATACAAAACCTAAACTAACATGTAATTAAGGTGGCGTTATTCATGCAGTAATTCATGTTGTCATGTTGTAGTTAAATTAGCTTGTGATTAATAGATGTCTTAATTCATCATTAGTTTATAGTCAAGAAATTGTTAATTCCTGTATTCGTACATGATAATTCATGTACAGTTATTGTAAAGTGTTACCATAAAAGTATATCAATCTTTAGCAAAACTAGTGATAAATATTCAGTATTAGGTGTGTTTTATATACAGTTAGTAAATGCTGGTGTCATTTAGATTTCCTTTTATTGTTCTCACCTTTGTTGGTCTGGGTGGGATAGATACCCATGGTCATCTTTCGCTGAAAGAGTAAAATGACGACTGGGACCATGATTAATAATCTCAAACAAAACAGTTGAGCTGTGACCTGGGAGAAGCTGTGGAGCTGAATGCACCTAGGGATAAGGGGCACTTTTTATTTGACTGTTTTACAATATGCCAGCACATTATTTTGTTCCATTCATACCTGTATCTGTACATGTGTTGGTTGAATCATCTCAGTGGAAACTCTTTCAAGCAAGTTGCCCATTCTATCTTTTCCAGAGAGACGCATGCTGAATGGCATCTTGGGAACTGAGTCAATGTACCCCACTAGCTCCTCTTCAGACCAATGAGAATATGTGGAGTTTAGCAATACCTTCTGTAGGCTCTCTCCATTAGGCCCTAACAGGGTCACATGACTGAATGAGGCCTCCTCATTGGGTGACATGCCTGTCACTGCAACCACTAAAAACAATGGAACTCCTATGAAGAAATGTGATAGTGAGAACTCACACAATCAGTGGTGAATAGATCATAACAACAGTGAAATTATCAAATTAATTTAGCATTACACAAATGGTTCAGAGAACAAAGAGAAAGACCTGCTATAGGGCTGCCTTCCATTTTCCTCAGTCCTGGATGCGTCTCATTGGCTTCTCTTGCAAAATAGTACAGGAAGTCCAAGCTGCTATCACCTAAGAGGGTTAAACACATGACTTAAACATACTTTTATTACTAACTTAATCATATTAAGACTGGGTGCTTTTATAAGCCTCTTTACCTAGTACGTTGAATGTCATTGGCCCAGTGGTTTTGACTGTAAGTTGCCATATACCTATCTGTAATGGAGGCAGCAGGCTTATTCTATTTAGACCCTTAGATGTGTCTAACACTGCCAGAGGGCCATTAGTGCCAGGAAGAGATTGTTGAACACCTGAGAAATAAAGATTAAGAAAATTAGGAAATCTAAAATGTACAGTAAGTGATTCACCTTGTAACATGTAGTGCCTGAATAAGAAGTTCCACATTTCCACATTCTAAAAAGGTATAGTGTAGAGATGAGTGGTGAGGAAAGCCACTGTTGTGCATAGGTACAGTAGGTGGACGAATTGTACGCTTAGTAAAAGTTCTCTGAGTAAGTATGGGTACCTGAGGGACTGACAAGCTCACAGTGTGTCAGCTGACCAGTGATGTGCAGTATCACTTTTGTCACAGCTTTGTCCACTCTGAAGGAGTTTGATGAATTTGATTTACTTTCTGCATGAAGTAGGATTACCTATTTAAAGAAAAAAAAGGTTATGCAGAATCCTGTATTCACTGTCCTGACAAGACTGTATTTAAAGGGATGGTGAACCCAAAAATGAAAATTTGGTGTATATCTGCTTATTGCCAAGGCATCCAAGATGTAGGTGACTTTGTTTCTTCAGTAGAACACAAACATCCGGCACATGACCAGTGTTGCTAATTGATTTCAATTGAAAGTATCTAGCTAAATGTCACTAGATGACATCATAATGGCAAATTCACTGATCTTTACAAAGGAATAGTTCAGTGGGCAAGATGACCAGTTAGATATGGTTTGTCCAAGAGGTTGCTATATTTGTTCCCTAAACTAAAAAAAAGTCTCAAAAGGGGTAGAGAAATCGCTAAATCTAGTAAGTACAAAGTAGCTAAATTGGCAACACTGTGCGTGATGCTGGCACATAGATATCTATACCTAGACACATCATTAGGGCCGTGATACGTAAGGATCTACATCTTCTGTTTATTTATGTGAATATATCTAAATGAGTACTTACTTCTCTAAATAACACCCTTAAGTTTTAGCTAGGATTGTGCAAAGCTTTTTGAAGCTGCACGGAAAAAACTGCAGTTTGGACCTTGATCCCTTCAGCCCGTTTAATATAAGTTTAATATAAAGATCCTGCAATATTTTCCTCAAAAACCTTAATTTCTTTTCAACTGATGAAAGAAAGACACGAACATCTTGTTAAGTGAGTACATTTTTAGTTATGGATGGAAGTTAAATATGGAAGTAAACTAATGCTTTAATACTTAAAACAGATATTCCAGTCCTCCAGTTGAGTTGACTGTACCTTGCTGGAGGTGGTGGTGTCTTCTACAATGGCTGACACGTTGCGGATGTCTGTTTTTGTAGTGAATACAATCATTCCTCCAGACAAAGAAGAAAGTGAGGAATACAGAGAGAATCTATCAGGAGATAAAAATTCTCTTCTTTTCCTTTTTCTAACCCCTTTCCCTCTTCCTTTGAGGTTTAGATCTTCGGTGAGCAAAAAGTTCACCTTGCATGGACCAAGATTAGATGCATGAAAACAATGCCACTGTTACAAAACTATAAGTTGCGTAAACAGTGTGTGTTTGTGGTTTACCTTTGTTTGCTTCTCCAGTATGAGAGACTGAATTGCACTCTGCAGATGATGGTCTTTAGGAGAAGCGTCTGTGAATACAAATATCTCGGACAGCGGAGGGCTATGGGTCAGAGCCAACTGACCCACAGACACATTCACACACATAAGACACAAAGACAGAGACACACTTAGAATGTAAAACATTGTCATTTGTACAATTTATCTCTTAAAAATATGTGTTTCAAGCTAAAGCATATTAAAAATGTGTTCTCAGTTAGCACCATTGGACTATAAAAGTTAGACCAAATTCCTTAACTTAATTCCTTAAAGTTTAGTGCTGTGTAGTGTTTGTTATGTTGTTATACTTCAAAGGATGCATTTGAGTGCTTAAATGCAAGTACACTTTAGGGAACAGACCTCACTTGTATGAATTCTTACGATTTTTGCTACATCTTACATATTTTATGAGTTGCCAATTGAAACGGATGAAAAAATGCTGAAATTGTTAAAAATATAAACAGGAGCATTGTATAAGAATTATGAAATTTTGATTCATGGACAAAATTTTGGTGAGCGAGATTGTGTGACCAAATTTTCATTTAAGTGATCGATTTGACGATAATGCAGTTTTGGGAGAAGCGGTGGCCGAATTAATCACAGCTGCTTCGCATCTCCTAATCAAGATCACCCAATCACCTCTTTCCTACCCGCTATAAATACTCCCTCTTTCCTCCTTTCCGCATCTCGCTTTTTTGCAACCCTCCCCCTCCCCTTCTCCTCCGTCCAGCTCTATCCTCTCCTCGTTTGAATCGAGAGTTCGAGCCGGGCACCGAACCTTCTAGGGTTCGGAGCCTGCCGTTCTCCCGGCTCGCTTCCTGGACAGCTCGCCAAATTTGCTTTAATTTTACTTGCTACAATTCCCCTCACATTAATGAGAAAGTGCGAACTCGTGAAACAAATATGCAACAGACTTGTCACACTAATATTATTTTCTAGTAAAATAGGAAAGGCAAATAATTTGTTTTCTGTTTTTTGTTTTCAACTTTCTCTGTAAATAAAAAGTATCATAGAATGTGGAACTGCTGTTGTCAAACAGCCAGGATTTATTAAATAGAGACATTGAAAGTGTTAAAAAGTGGAATACAAAAACGAACTGACTGCTCAAATTGTGGTTGGGGATTGCCAAAATTTAATACTGAGTGTTCAGATTTTAGATGTGGTCAGATAGTTCTGTAACAGCCGTCTTGACAAATAGTGGCAAATAGACTGGAGTCTGCTCAACAAGTCGAAGAGAAGCAGAAACACAACTGCAGAAAGAAGAGGAAGTGGCTTTGTGGGCACGTGTGCTGCATTTTCGGTGATCACTACACTTCAGCTCTGCACATGAAGAAGTCAAAATAGACACAGACTTATTCAATGCAGGCTGAAACTTTCACTTTAGAGAACATCCTACCATTTAAAATGGTGGTAGATCGATCAGAAGTCATATTGAAGATTGTCAATTTAAATCTGAGCTGGATATGGCATAGTAAGAGCTACAGTATTACTTTAACCAACTAGGGGTAAAGACACCCGGGGTATGAGATGGGAATGTGGCCGTGGATCCAAAATCGTGAGGATATCTCCAATCTTATTTTGAGAAGTTCTTGAGCAACAACCACAAATGGTGTTTTCAAATTCAAATCGCACAATGAATGACAAATTGGATTTGAGAAACTGAAATTGCCTCTCTCAACTGTAGACAAAAAGTTCCATTTATGTTATAAAACCATGGCGATTGAAATGAAATGACTGCAATCAATATCCTAACATCTAAAACACTTTAAAGCAGTTAAAAGTTAGCATTCTGAGTTTGATTTTATCAATAACAAGTCTGCTATAATTTTGTTTAAGTGTGTTCATTGTTTATTGAGAATGTCAAATGTCATGGTTACCTGAAGGGCAGAGAGACACATCTCTGGTTCATCCCCACCTCCAAGAGCCGTCAGATCCTCCATGTATTGCATAAATTGATGAGGGTCATCTGTTTCCATCACTGGCCCAAAACCTGAGATATCATTAATGTACTCAATGTAGAAATAATTAAACATCTAAAAGCAACCAATTTTGCATCAAATAAAATCTTAAAGTGCTTTTCAGTGTAGGCATAAGATATAATTCTAACCAGGGTCATGAAAAGGCACTAGAATGAAGGTGCCAGGCAGACTAGTGGATTGGCTCTTTTCTCGGGCCTGTATGATGGAGAGGGCTCTGAGTCGGGCAGCTGTGATTTCCTCAAACATGCTGCCAGTTGTGTCCATAACGAAGACCAACGCAGGGGGCTGTTGGACACTGAAGAGCCTGAAGGTTCCACATACTACATCACTTCTGTGTTTTTCATCATTGGATAAAGGTGTCACACATGTCTAAATTAAAACAGGAATTCCAATCTTTCCTTGTAGATCACTGTAAGCAGTATTGATGTTAACTTAAATTGATCTCTGACCTGAGGAAGCTTTTGGGCCCCACTTCATTGCTGAGGTCTTGGAGCACTCTGAGGGTTGCTGTGGTAGCCAGATGGGCAGCTTCTTTATGGAGGTAGTGGTGAGGAGAGAACAGCGGAGATGTGCTGTCCTTGTTGATTCCTCCCTCAGCTCCCTGGTGACGACTGCTGTCCAGAATCCCACCGTGACTGCACTTTCCTTTAAATGACAAGACAATAGCATACTAAATCATCAGAATCAATAATAACTCAAAAGGTTACTAAAAGGTTATCTTTATTAATTTAAAATATATAATTCATTAAGATGACTTACAAATAAAGAGGTAAATCTCATGCATTTGACATACATTTTGAGGTTTTATTTCACCCCAAACTCAAGGTAATATATATATATATATATATATATATATATTTTTTTTTTTAAAGAAGAAAACTAAATGAAGATTTTACTGCCATAAGAATTAAGTACTTTACATTTTACGTATCTAACATTTGACCATTATTTGACATTTGACTCCAGCACCACACTTTCTAGATCTTTAAATATGGCTAAAATCGATTTAGTAAAAACTGTCTAAAGGTGGCAGATCTATAAACAATGTTGTGCCATTAAGCAGGTTTGATTTAGATTACCACAAATTGTTAATTAATATATTAACTAACGTGCAGTAACTAACACGTAATTAAGGTGGCGTTATTCATGCAGTGAGTGATGTTAAAGTTAAGTTAATTGATTAATAGATGTATTAACTCATCATTAGTTTATAGTCAAGTAATTGTTAATTCATGTATGAGTACATGATAATTCATGTACTGTTATTGTAAAGTGTTACCTAATTCTTGGAATAAACATAGACATAGGATAAATAAATATAAAATAAAATAAATAAATAAATATTTCTCAGGAGGATATAATTACTTTTTCTAATTGTATCTTAACAAATGTTTGGGTGAAATGTGACTAGTTGTAACAGATCGCTCCTCCGTGGCCCTCTCCGGCCGCCGGCAGCGGGAACCTTCCCCCGAGTACTAATGGTTCCAC
>JAUYWG010000055.1:5440250-5450535 GCA_034779775.1 Enteromius afrohamiltoni
ACCCCCCCCCCCCCCCCCCCCCCCCATCCACAGTGAAGTTGCATTCACAATACAAATGTGACATTGAAACATACAAGTACTGCATGCTTCTGAAAAGCTATGATTATAACTGTGTAAGAAATAATCACTTTCTTAAAATGAGAAAAGAAACATGAATGTGAACATTTAGCTTATCTGTGTGAATTAGTGGTGCTACATTCATAGAAATAGACGTTGAGTAGGATACAAAATACTATATTTAAAAAGCATTTTAAAATAATGAATATCCATCAATAGTAGGCTAATGTGAAATACTGTACACCTTTCAGCAGTGTTTGACAGTGTTTCCGCCTTCAGAACGCCTTCACAGCATGACTATTATAGATACTGCCACTGTCTGCTCAGACTAGTGCAGTGACCCTGTAACAATAAATTGGTTGCAAGCTACGAGAAACTCAATTGTCTTGTGGTGTACAGGAAGTCAATGAAATCTTGCTCAGCAGCCATGGTCGGTGTGTTTCTCCTTGCATGTAAGTACTTACTAAATTAATAATGCATGTAAGTACTGACTAAATTATTAATGATCAATAGATTAAATAAACATAAATGCTGGTGGATTTGTTTAATAAATGTTGATTGCTATTTTAGATATCTCCATGGAATTACTCCTTGAATGTCAAGGTGCGTTCCAGCAATACACTACATAGACAACTTTTCCAGTAAATGTAATGTTGAATTTATCAGGATTAAAATGTCTCTTACTTCTTTCCTTCGCAGGTCAAACAATTCAACAAGCTAAGATTTTCAGTGAAAATAAAGTAGTACCAGAAGGCAGTAGACTGGAGGTTACTTGCAGCACATTTGGTTTTACAGAACGGGCAGTTTATTTATATCTGTGTAAAAATGGTAAAGCTATTGATATAAAAAATAGTCACAACAAAGACACCACCTTTAAAATAGAGAAAATAGCAATGAACCATTCAGGCAACTACAGCTGTGTGTTTTCAGTAGGGCAGTTGCAAATAAATGAAGTGATGGGATATGGTCTGAATTACATCTTCATAAATGTGACTGGTAAGGTGCACCACACATTTGCTTACATTTATGAGTGTTTTTAAATCCTGAGCACAGATGTAATGTTTAATATTTTAATATTGTGTTTAATATTGTGTGTTGATTACATTAAATTACAACATTTAACCATAGTGTTTTCTTTCTTGCCACAGAATCTTTTATTTCTACACAGATACATTTGCTCAAGACTAAGGTGCCAGTGGGAAGTAATGCTGAATTCAAGTGCACAGCTTTCAATCCTTTACACGACAAACAGTCCAGTAACATGTTCTTGGTTTATCTAATCAAAAATGGAAAGCCTATTAAAGTTAATATTTGGGACACAGAGAAGATGATGACAAAATTCACCCTCAGAGAGGTTCAGATGGAAGATGCTGGGACATACAGTTGTGTTATATTTTTAAACATACTCCCTTACCATGAAATGAGACTTCGTCAAAATATTAAAGTTGATCTTCAGATAACTGGTAAGAGTGCAATTATGTGAAACTACATTAAAATAAATTATTGCTATTTCTATCTTTTGCATGTACCAGAAAGAAAATATTAGGTATTTTGTCAGTAACACTTCTTAAATAATTGCACACTATGAATCATTAGGCAAGTCAGTTCATCCTTCATAAAGCATTGTCCCAATGTTAATAGTCATTAGTAAGCAGTTTATAAATACAGCTATAAATGCCTTTTTTTCTTGATTTATAAGCATTTATAAGCAAATAAGCACAGAGGGTTACAGAAGTCAGAAATATTTTCTTCAAAGATGAAAAAAATTAAACTGTACAACTGCACACTTAAATTTTTTTCAATTAAATTGCAGAGGTTTATTCTTCATTTTGTTTTATTTTTTTGCATCTTGAGGTCTCTTGAAGTCTCTTGGAAACATTTCCACAGTTCTTATAGATGACTAAAATATAAGAATTGAGTAAACTGTCAAAATAAGGCCATTTTGTGTTTCTGGATTTTCTTTGACAGCGGCATCTAACAACGGTATTGACAAAGTCATTATTATCATACTTTGCTCTATAGTGTTACTTCTCAGTCTGGTTCTGGGAATATGGGCATTAATCCGAAAACAAGGTAGTATTTGCTTTTACAAACACTGCCACATTTCACTTTCTTGATTTGTTCTGTTTAAATCCTAGAACTAATCTTTTTTTTATTTCTAATAGGATGTCATAGAATCGAAAATGAAAGGTAGGTTTAAAAGGTTATGAGAAACTAAAGTAAATAAGAAATTCATATACCAGATATTAGATTTAGGACAATTCTCATGCATTCTTATTCAACAGATCCTTGAAAAATGAGACGGAGCTCAGAGTAACAGATGTGCTATATGAAGGTATTCATGGTTCTTGTTTTTTGTCTGATTATTTCCTTTAAAAAACAGCAATCTAGGGTTGCAATACATAAAAACTTAACAATTGGACTTAAGTAACCGTTGTGTTATTTAACCGTTATGTTTAAAAACTTTCATACATTGCAGAGTCAACCTGATCTACTGGGAAAATCAAACTACTTTGCAAAGTGGAAATTTTGAAAAAGAAAAAAAAAGCATAAAGCTTCATTATAGACCATAGTCAAATTGTATAAATTTATACAAATAAGCAAATGTAAAAAATGCAAAAAAGTGTCCTATATTGTATATATATATATATATATATATATATATGTAAGTTTTAGATATGTCTGTACATGCAATAATTTAAAATATTTAAAAAGCAAGGATACACATATTATAAGTGATAGCTTACCCCCCCAAAATAGCAATTCTTTCATCATTTACCCTTCTAACTATGTCTGAATTGCTTACTTCTGTTGGTCCCCATGTGAGAGTAGAGTCATAGAGTAGAAAAAAAAAAAATATATATATATATATATATGTATAATATAATACAATAGTATAATACAAATAACCTCAAAAATAAATGAACTAAAACCCCCTAAAACATAAATTTCTCTACTTTTTCTTATAATTCTACATATAACATTAATAAATCTGTGTTATAGATATTGGCCAACCAGATTCATCTGGTACTGGTGCCATACAATGCGATGTCTGGTAAGCCAGTTATTTATTATATGCTTTGTGCTGTTTTATTGCTGTACTGTTTATTTTGCTATTTTCATCTTTTATTTCACGTCTTTTCTCTTGTCTGTTTCAATATGAACTTTCACTTAAATAATTGATAAGAACTGATTTTTTCTTATTTATATTTCTGTTTCTACAAAAATGCTGTGGTTGCGTAAATCAATGTCTATAATGGCTCAGGGCTGCCTCAGAGTCAGATGATTCCTCTTTTGATGGTAAGTCTGTATTAAATGAATGAATTAATTCACTTTGAGAAGTTATCGAAACAATCTTACAGCATTGCAAAACACAGTAATATATTCATGGAAATGTAGTCATTTTGTGCTGTGCAATTACAGTGACTAGCTGTGTCTGCATTATGTCTTATATTTTTACAGATGAAGAATAAGGAAGTGGAAGGACAGTTTAGTGTGAACAAACAGTTTGAAGGACATTTTGGACAGTACAGCATCTGCATGTTTTACGGCATGATTAAATTATGCTGTTGCAGTTTTGCTGTGTTTTTTTTTTTTATGTAATCATTACTGTAAATTATTTTTCAAGTATGGTAGTTAACTCAGAATATATAATAACATACAATAAACATGTTGAATTTGTTGTAAAAAAGATTGTTTTAACAAAAAATTAAATAAAAGTTAAGTCAAATAACATTCCCATACAAGGGTGTTGGTTGGGAAGATCTTTCATATGTTGAAATAATTATATCTAAAACATGCTTTTTTACATTCACCTGTGTCATGTAGCCTTGTCCAGGAGGAGTTGATCCAACACAGTCAAACTGTTGTTGGTTTTACTTATTTTTCTTTTTGATCTGAAGCATGTTAGTGTATTTGCGGATGTAGAGGAGAATATTTCATAATAATGCGTACAATGTGAAACCGGTGTTACACCTTGACATTTAATAATCGTACCTGATACTGATATTACAATAGCCAGTATTAACAGTTTACGTGATCTGGCTCTTTATGTGTATTCATTTTTGTATTTTATATATCAAAATATATTAAACATGCGTGTGGAAATAGCATCTACAGCATATGCTTTGGCTAAAACACACAAGGAAACGCGTTGTAAAAAATAATACCAGACATCGCATTCGGACTGTAGAATTATCACAGAGGTTATGAGAGAAAAACAAAGACATGGCAGATTCAGATGGGATTAAAATCACCAAGTATGTCTGTGAAACAAAACATTCTCTAACGATCCCCTGTAAAACTAGTCCTGTCCGAATAGGGCTTTACTTTTAGTCATTATTTAGGTAGAAGACATATTCTGAATGCCTTTGGAAGAATTCAAATGAGCCATTTTAATCTAGATTAATCTGTAGATATGCAGAAATACAATTCAGCTTATGTCTGTCTTTGAAGAGGTTAAATCAGTTATGCATCAGATTTTAAATTCTTTCACATAAAAAACACTTGAATTTGGATTTCATTACTGTAATGCAGATATGCATTTGAGACACACTGGGTTTCTTTAGATTATTAGCATTTCCTTGCAAATACCTAAAACAGATTAGAAATAAGAAAGAATGTTGTTTTGTTTACTTTTTATACGTGTCTATTGAGCATTAATATGCATTATATATCACAGGGAAAAGACTTTGTCTGTTTTCGCACTCTGTACAAGATGAAACGGAAAAAATGTTGACTTGTGTTCTCTGCCACTTCAGCAGTTTGTTTAAAATTACACCTGGTGGAAAAATTGCAAATGGTTTCAGTGTTATTGGCTTACGTGGGTGTGATCTTTATGACAGTACGCATTTATAATAAGTATAGTACAGAATGGACTGATGCAACAAAACATGAACTCGCTGGTCAAACTGAGTAAAATACAGTTAACAGACAAGCAAACAGATTTTGGGCTTTATTACATGTTTTGAACTAACTGGCAAGTGCATATGTACACACACACATGCATACACATGCACCTCACAAACAGTATTTAACCACTTTCCTATCGTACGTCTCAGCAAATACCGCCTAAATAGAGTTGAAACTAGAGCAAAGTTCTACATCACAAGCCTAGTACTGCATATGCCTTCTTAAATAACAGCTTTAACCACAGTCAAATTTACTGCAGTGGAAATTTACACAACGACTTTCTGTAACTCCAGTTCACTGAACTTCATAACTTCATATGACATCAAGCAGTGACTATCTATAAGCTTTGTTCAACCTTTTAATTACTTAATATGAAACTTGATATTTGTATGGAATTTCAGCCTGTTCTTGATGAAACACATTTCAACATAACAATGGAAACTAATCCCCGGTCTTTTAACATGGTTTACCAATGACTGTATTTGCACATTCTGAACATAGCAGAGGGACTAAAACAGAACCTTGTGGCACTCCTTTTACAGATATTAAGCTAGATTTAATTTAAATCATGATCTGTAGTGTGGAACGATAATTTTTATTTTTACTGTAGCTAGTGCAGTTCTGTACTATGATTTGGACTGAAACCCGAACTTTTCAAAGATATCATTCAGTAGTAAAAAAGGGCCATAAAAACTTAAAAATCTTAAATAAATTACCTATACATACAAATCGCTGTAGTATTCAGTTGAAATGAACACTAGAAGCAGTAAAACTTCCACAACTTGTATACCTTTTCACACAAAAGCATGCTTTACAGGTACATTTTTGAATAATAAAGGCTAATTTTCACACAGTTAGTTGCAGAATGTTAGGACTTCAAAACAATTTTAACATCCAGCAGGATTTAAAACTGATACTTTTGGATGTTGTCGTCATATGTACAGCTATATATGTATAGGTTTTCCAGATCAGTAGGTTTATTCGGTAGCTCATGTTATACGGTGTTGTGCTTGCAGTGAAAAGCTACAGTTTGATCCCCATCAAACTTCGGTTCAGCAAAACAGCTCAAATTAGCGCGAGGAAGTTAAAATATCTAAGCTTTATCAGCGAATCCGTTTTTACCTTCCCTTTGCATTTGTTAACAGTATCAGGAAGGTTTAGGTTTGTGTTTAGTGTTTCCAACATGATAAAGCATTAATCATTACCCTGATAGCACAAGTACATCTAAGAGATGTGTATTTGACGCCAGCATTTACATCTGCAAGACATATTAATTAGATTGTTTGCTTATCTGCAATACGTCTATTGGACGTATTTTCCTAGATGTCAAATAGACATCTATTAGATGTCTTTAAGATGTTTATGATTTATAATATATGTAAAACTGACATGTGAAAGACATCTGCCAGACATTTGTAGACAGCAGATGCTTTCCACATCAAGAGATTTTTAACAGACATCTTGCAGACATATGTGTGCTATCTGGGTAGCAACACTCACCGGATATATGAATTCTGAATGGCCGCAAAACGTCAATCGAGCAGCTTGGTTACGTATTAAACGTGGGTTTTAGCACCACTCTCTGGAAATGTATGTAGAGGCAAGCATTTCCAACAAAGATTGGACAAAAAAGCTTTAATAATTGCCAACCTGAAGAATTTTGGTAATTGCCAGTGATAAAGAGGACTTAATAATGTTGTGAGCTATTTTGCTACACTTAGCATGGAATAGCATGGAATTATAGGAATTATGCTGTTGGTTTAATTTATTTATGACTTTCTGTCTCTCTTATAAGTTTTATGTTCGTTTTTTGGGGGGGCACTACAGGAATGAAGACACTGCCAAAAGTTGTAAGCCTACTGTTGTTTTTCTGATACTTGTATCATCAAGTAACTGTGATGAATGTATGGACAAAGTCAGATTTTTTTTGTTAATGTTTTGTTTATGGAGACGCTCAGCTCTGACAGCTTCTAGAGCCTGTCTATATCTGGGCATACTGATTTGTACGCAGTGCTAAAGACATCAAAATAATTTTTCTTTCCATTTTTTAAAATGGCCTAACAAATTTTTATTTGATGCTGAACATCCCAGTGAACATTGGATACCGTCTTATGAGATCAACCAACCTGATTTTATGGCAATTCGTACGTATATGGCTGTCGTATTTTACCTCACTTGACGAATTCATACGATTTCTTCTAAATCTTTCATATTTTACGAGTTGCCAATGTGTATGAATTTGTACGAATGACCTACACCTAAACCTACCTGTGACGTGGTTTTAGACAAATCGTAAAAAAATCGTACAAGTGAGGTCGTATGAATAAGTACAAATTACCATGAATTGGCACCTCGTACCAATACGTATAAATTGGTCGTGAGACTGTGTTGGATCAACTCCTCCTGGACAAGGCTACATGACACAGGTGAATGTAAAAAAGCATGTTTTAGATATAATTATTTCAACATATGAAAGATCTTCCCAACCAACACCCTTGTATGGGAATGTTAGGCTATTTGACTTAACTTAACTTTTATTTTATTTTTTGTTAAAAATACATCGCTAAGTAATATCAAATATACAATAACAATACAATGTGTACATACAAACAGTTTTTTTCTTCAAGTCGTTTAATGTTAGAAGAAGATTGTAAATAGGGCCAGTTTTCACGTTGACTTTAATATGGACTATGCATGTTTTATTTATAGTCCAGGCCATTAATCTGTCAATTTTACACATTATGTAATAAAGGGTCTCTACTCAGTCTCTTTATCCACCAAAGGGTCATTAGCCTAAAAACGGCTGAAGACCTCTGATGTACTCTTGTTTTGAGCAGATGTCTGCATGTTTTGAGCAGGAGGGGGCAGACTTTACAAGATAATGGAGGATCCGAAGCTGTGATTGGCTGTTTTTTTCAGTGCGGGAAAATGTGAGGGGGGTGGGCTTGGCTTTCTCGAGGAGGAGGAGGAGGAGGAGACCATGACGGAGTGTGTATGTGAGAAAGAGAGTAAGCAGCCACACACATGCTGGTTGGCATGGACACACGGCAGGCAAATGGAAAAGAAAAATTCTAAATATTCTGCTTCATTCCAATCCATAATCAGGTAAGGAAAAGAAAATGACAAACAGAAAAACTGAGACAGATAGAGGTACACAGGTTGTTTGCATATTGATGCATGTGTGTAATCTCAACGGACAGGTGGATAAATGTATGTTTTGTGTGTGAAGGTCCTCTCACATGTACATGATGCAGAACATGGTGGTATTCATATACTGTGACATAACATGTTTTGTGTGTGATTTGTGGTCATTTGCACATATATGAAAAATCCAAAAGATTCAGCATGCAGGTCTTCACTGCATATCACATATATGTTTAATGGCTAACAAGCTTGTGAGTGTTCAATAACAGCTCGGACTGCATTTGTGCGTAATAAAGTGCTTGCATGTTTACGGCTGCTTGCAGGTCTTCTCTGTGGCTTTGCTGCTCCTGATGGTATCATGGTAACAGCTCGAAACGCTGTTAGATCTTTCCTCCTGCTGGTTTGCTGTGCTGTCCTCTGCTCCTCTATAGGTAAGTGTCTCTGACCTTGGCTCAATGCCCCAACTAACATCTGTGCCTGAGAGAAATCTCATGAGACCTGTCAAGAACATACCCAGGTCACAATTCAACACAAAATTAAAATAAGGAAACTAAAATGTATATGTACTGTAGAGCTAAATTATTTCTATAATTATTTTAGGACCATAAAGAAAAAAAGTGTGCTGAATTTGCTGACGTTGTTTTGTCAGTACGGAAGTCGATTTTCTCTAAAACCGTTTGGTTACCGTCTGATTTACATTGGTTTAGAATTCCACTTATTACATTGATGCCCATCAAATAATAAACATGTTGAAGTGAAACATTACATGTGTTACAATACAATGGTTGTATATTATATTAAAGTTTTCACAAAAAAAAAGATTAACACTGTAACTATACTATTTATGTTTCTGTTTAATAATAAATTATATAATGTAATATAATATTTTCAGTATTATTTTGGGATGAAATGTGACCTGTAATTAACTTACTTTTCAATCTGTGACTACCATCTCTTTATGTCATTATTATTTCCAACATTTCTCTTGCTCTCTGACCCTCTCTGTGATGGAGGCTCTCAGTGACAGTTAGGTGTAGATAAGATCACACACTAAAATGGAATGTGTCTTCTATTTTTGTCAGTGAGGGGTAATGAAATCAGGACCAGACAGAAACAAAATCTGGTACTTATTATAGAAATATCAGTTACCGCAATACTGCATGTGGTGTGCGCTGTACGTAGTCTCAAAATTCCCAAATCAAAATGCAAAAACAATAAACCTTTGGATTTAGTTAATTTCAAAATATTGTGTTATGCAGCAAATGGAGAAATATGTAACTTATACATAGCTTTAGCAAAAAGTAAAAATGTGTAAGAAGCTATTTTTAAACTGAGCTGAGCTGTTGGTGTAACCTAATGTGGTCATGTTGATTTAGTAATATTCCATAATTTAGGATTCCATAATTTAGTCATTACATTTGTGTGTTAATTGGATAAACCCCCCAAAAAGAACTTATTTCTGAATTTATTTCTGTTACTAGCAGTATACATTTTGCTGACCACCTAAATCATTTTTTAGTTTGTCACTTCTTTTTTTATTCAACAAAAACTATTTTAATAAAAGATAGAATGTATTGAAAAACTCAACAGATGCACATTAAGAGAAGACATTTAGAGCAAAGATCATTATGAATGGTGCGATTTAGAGTGTTTTAATAAGTTATGATTTACATGTTCACCCACGTTGATTATTACTTTATAATAGAGTCCATGTCCAACAGCATTATGACCTGAGGATTAATACATTTTCGAATCAGTTTTATATTGATTAAGGGAGAACAGACCACAGATATTGATCGATGGGAAAACAAGCTGAAACCAGAATACCATCTGTGGTTGTCTGTGAAATGAACAGTTAAAAAACATCAAGATTTATAAACACAGAAACTGAGCTTTGGGGATGGAGATATAATTGCAACATTGAATCAATATCTAAATATGGAGCTGAATAATAGGCACAGAATGCAATCAATACATGCTATTTAGGTCGTACCACACTTTTTATAGGATAAATGCAGTACCAGTAGCTAACAATTTTAGACAGAAATGAGAAAAGTGACACTCACAGTGTTTCATGGCTTCTGGGTCAAATCATTGCCTTGAGACTTGAGAGTGGGGATAGACTTATATTACATCCAGCTTCAGACATCCCTAAAACTGAATTCCAGAATTT
>JAUYWG010000055.1:5459306-5470342 GCA_034779775.1 Enteromius afrohamiltoni
AAGCCGCACCTCCGTGGCTCTCCCCGGAACTCAGCAGCGGGAACCATCCCCTGAGTATTAGTTCCTACCCGGACCCTGTACCCGGACCTTGGTTCCTTCCGCTCCCGCTGCCCGCCATTTCATGGACTATTTATAGCTTCGCGTCAGTTCGGCGCAAAGTTTTGTTTGCTCCTGCTGCAATTCTGAGCGTTTGTTTCTTGCCTGTTATCTTGATCTGACTTTGGACTGTTTATTGTTATTGTGATTCTTGCTGCCTGCCCCGACCTATTTAGCCTGTCTTTGGATTACGATTTTGCCTGTCTCTGAAAGTTTTGCTGTGTACCAACTTCCGCCTGCCTGACAACGCTCAATAAAAGCTGCAAATGGATCCGACTGAAATTTAATCACAGAAAACTTCACCAGAACAGAATCCAGCAGCCCTGTTTCAGGTCCTCAGCGAGGTGTCTCGCCAAGCATCTGTCCTCGCTTCCCATCACACTCAGCTGGACAGATTGACCACTCTTACAGAGGAGTTAGTTCGCTCTGTGCAGGCCCCCACCACTGCTACCGCCACTCAATCTGCAGCCGCCATTGCTCCCACCACACCATCTCCACCGGCAGCTTCAACAGTGGTCAACCCCGCTCGTCTGGCACTCACAGAGAAGTACAATGGAGCTCCAGGTAAATGTGAATGCTTCTTACTTCAGTGTGAGATCTATATGAATCAGCAGCCGAACTGTTTTGCCACTGATGACTCTAAATTGTCCCTGATTGCCTCACTGCTTACCGGGCTCTAGACTGGGTAACCACTCTCTGGAGGGGCCGCCGCATGGCGTTCCCGTCATACCATGTCTTCATCCGCCAATTCAGGGAGGTGTTCGATCACACTGCGGATGGCAGATGGCAAAGATGAACTTTTAAATCTTTTTTTAAAAAACTTTTAAAGCAAGGGAGTTCCACCGCTGCCGAGTACACCCTCACTTTCCTCAGCATCGCGGCCCAGACCGGATGGGATTCGGATCTGCTAAAATCCATTTACCGCTGTGGCCTCCGCGAGGAGCTCCAGGCCGAACTCGGCAGCCGTGATGAGGACAAGTCAATGGAGGAACTTATGGATTTGGCCATCCGCAAGGATCATCTGCTCCGCTCCAGGAAACCACGCCAGGTCCAGTCTCCTCCCGCTCGATTCGGCTCAAGCCAGGCTGAACCTATACAGATAAAGGCCACACATCTCACCCAGGAGGAAAGAGACCGCCGAAGGGAGCTCCATCTGTGCATGTACTGCGGTCTGGCAGGCCACATCATTGCCAATTGCCCCACACATCCACCACGCTCCAGATCCACCAGGGTGAGTGCCACTTCTCTGTCTTCTGCCGTGAAAATTGACACCTGTATTGAATTCCAAGATCACCAAATTTTGACTAAAGCCTTCGTGGACTCAGGGGCAGCAGGCAATTTTATAGATCAAGAGTTTGCTTCTAAACATGCTGTTCCTCTCGTTGCATGTTCTCCTACGGTCTCGGTGGCAGCCATCGACGGCCACCGAAAGTGGACTCAGTTGTCAATTGGCCCCAACCACAGACCCTCAAGGAACTTCACAGGTTCCTCGGGTTTGCAAACTTCTATAGAAGGTTTATTCGCAACTTCAGCAAAGTCGCAGCACCTCTCACCGCCATGACCCGCAAGGGAACTAAACGCCTGCCTTGGGGTCCAAACAGCAAGCAGGCCTTCAAGGAACTCAAGCACCTCTTTACCACAGCTCCCATTCTCAGACACCCGGACCCAGAAAGACAGTTCGTGGTAGAGGTGGACGCTTTAAACACTGGCATTGGAGCCGTCCTTTCGCAACATCAGGGTGAGCCTCTCAAACTCTTTACCTGCGCTTTCTATTCCCGCAAACTAACTCAAGCAGAGAGAAACTATGACATGGGGGACCGGGAAATTTCTTATTGCTCTCAAGGCGGTGATGGAAGAATGGCGGCACTGGTTGGAGGGAGCCAAGGAGACTGTCTTAGTCTTAACCGACCACCGCAACTTGGAATACATCCACACGGCTAAAAGACTGAACTCCAGACACACCCGGAGGTCACTGTTTTTCTCTTGCTTTGACTTCCAGATCACATACCGTCCTGGTTCAAAGAATATTAGGGTGGACGCTCTCTCTCGCCAGTTTGACGCACCTTCTCAGAACCCTCAACCTGAAACCATCCTTCCCTCATCCATCATGCTCGCTCCTGTTCAGTGGGATATCAAGAGGGAGATCGCAGAGGCCCAGTCAGATGACCCCACTCCTCTCGAATGTCCTCCCGAGAAGTCTTACGTGCCAGCAGCTCTGCGGGACCATCTGCTGCATATCATTCATGACAAACCAAGCACTGGCCATCCGGGTATACTTGCCACACAAGAAATCACCTCCAATCGCTTCTGTTGGCCCTCTTTATTCCCGGACATTATCAACTTCATCAAAGCCTGTACTGTATGCAACATCTCTAAGTCATCCCGTCAACGTCCAGCAGGTCTGCTTCAGCCCCTACCGGTACCGCAACGACCATGGTCACACATAGCCGTAGACTTTATCACCGACCTGCCTCCCTCCGAAGGATTCACCACCATTCTGACCATTGTGGATAGGTTCTGCCTACAGATTTATACCTTTGGCCAAACTGCCCTCTGCTTGGGAGACAGCACAGGCCATGCTAGAGCAGGTTTTCCGCTACTATGGACTCCCTGAAGATATTGTGTCTGACAGAGGCCCCCAGCTCCGATCACGGGTGTAGAAGGCATTCTGCGCTATGCTCAACATCAACGTGAGCCTTACTTCAGGCTATCATCCTGAGTCAAATGGCCAGGCAGAGAGACTAAATCAAGAATTGATACGCTTCCTACGTTCATACGGCTCCAACAACCAGAATGACTGGAGCAAATTCCTGCTGTGTGCGGAGTATGCTCAAAACTGGCTAAGGAAGCCGTCCACACAGATGACACCGTTCCAGTGCTGCCTGGGATTCCAACCTCCGCTGTTCCCCTGGTCGGGTGAGCCCTCAGACCTACCTTCTGTAGACCACTGGATGCAACGCAGTGAGGAAACATAGAACTCCGGCTGCATCTGCCATGTAGAAGGTTAAGTCCATGGTACGTGGGGCCTTTTAAGATTCTGAGACTTAGACTTGAATACCATCTGAATACCGTATCTCACCACGTTTCACGTCTCTTTGCTCAATCCTGATGCTGAACCCGAAGGGGAGAGGGACCAGGACGAGGTCGCGGCACCCGACATCCCTCCCCTGGGCATGGACCAGGACGATATCTATCAGGTCCACGAACTCCTGGAGTCCCAGCGCCGAGGCAGGATCTTACAGTACCTGGTCAATTGGGAGGTCTATGGGCCTGAGGAAAGGTCTTGGGTGAACGCTCATGACATCCTGGACCACTCTCTAAGAGAAACATTCCACCGCATCCACCCAGACAAACCACCTCCCAGACCACGTGGAAGACCTCGACGCCATCAACATCCTCGCTTCAGGAGCCGCTCCCGGGGGGGGGGTCTGTCACAATGGATCCGAATGCTTCTGAGATTTCATCACAGAGAGAAAGCAAGACAAATGGGATTATGCATTCGAGGGCTATATCTGCAACATAATATGCAACTGAAGCCTATAACATTAGGTCACAGCGCAAGCAGCAGCTGCCTCGTACGCTGACCATTTAAATACGTGGAAACACAAATTGAGGCACAGCTTTGAAATAATCTTGTGGAATAAACACAAGAAAGGGAAAAAATTCCACCACCTCGTAAAATCGCTTGTGATACCGGGTGTCAGATTTGCACGGCCCATACCCACAATGCTTCTGATATGTTTCCCTCTCTCGAAAACCTGACAGACCTCCCGCGCCTAGCTATTGTTGCTAAGCCACAATTGGCCTGTGGCGGTTTTTGGGCGTGGCTTAGCAAAGGGTCAATTGAAGTATACCCTCTGATGGGTTGTATTTTAAGGGTATTTTATTTTGTATTTTGGTAATAGGCAACACTTCTCACTAGTTGTTGATTACCATGCCTATTATTAAAATATTGTCTGTTTATTAGTGCTTATAAAGGCCATATTCATAAACTTAACAATACTAAGTACTGATAAGCAGCAAATTAGGAGTTTATTGAGGCAAAAGTCATAGTTCTGACCTTAAAATAAAGTGTGACCAATATATCTGTTTTTTAAAGACACTAAATTATTTATTTTCTGTGATGATTGTGAAATTACGTTTTGCTCTGCTCCTATGTTTTCTGTCCCAGGTTATTCCTCTCATTGGAGAATATCTGGTCTTCACTATGATCTTCGTGACACTTTCCATCGTCATCACTGTCTTTGCCATTAACATCCATCATCGCTCCTCATCTACTCATCACAGCATGGCACCCTGGGTACGGCGTATCTTTCTGCACCACCTGCCTAAACTCCTCTGCATGCGCAGCCATGTGGACCGCTACGCCAAGACCGCTGTGAGAAATGGAAGTGAAGGGCTGGGTTATGGGAAAAGTTCAGGCCAGGATACCACTCCTCTGCTCAATGCAGAACACAGTCTGCAGGCAGCCTTAGAATCTATACGCTACATCACGCTTCATGTGGTGAAGGAGAATGAAGTCAGAGAGGTAAGACTGTTATTGTCTCACTTTAGAATTAATAACCTTTGAGTCATAATAAATTCTAATGTAATGCCTCCTTTTAGGTTGTTCAAGACTGGAAGTTTGTGGCCCAGGTTCTGGACCGGGTTTTCCTGTGGGCATTTCTCTTAGTATCACTGCTTGGCTCTGCTCTGCTTTTCATTCCTGTCATTTATAAATGGGCCAACATCATTGTTCCCAGCTATGCTGGAAGTACCAGCTAAAACACAAGAATGTATAAAAATGAAAAACTCTTTGGCTTGGATACTGATTTTTCGTTATAATTATTACTGTAGTCTCCAAAGCATCTATGCAACTTGTGGCAAATGAACGCTGTCATTTATGCCGTAATATGCTACATCACAATATATGTTGTATGCTAATTTCATTACAATAAAATTTATAATAACAGCATTTTGTTAAAGTTATTGCGCATCATGATGTTATAAAAACTTTAAAAAAAGGATATATATAATCATGGTTTTAGGCTGTAATGTTAACCATAATATATGTGATAACAGTTAAAAGTTCCAGTCTGTCTTCCTATTCATACATAATATGTCCAGCTACAGATTCCTGTTTAATAGAAAATAGATCAATACAGATCAAGTTATTTCATGGGATCAGTAAATGAGTTTTACAGGAATTGTTCAGACCAAAATAAATATTTGCTGAACATTTCCTCACCCTCAACTGTAAATGTGTTTTGCAAAATTATTTGCAAAATTCAGCATTACATCACTTGCTCATTAAATCATAGGCTCCATCAGAATGAGAGTCCAAACATCTGATAGTCCATTTGTTCCTCTGCAACAAACAAAGGCTTATTGGGAAAAGTCATGGTTCTTCACATGGCCAGTCCATCCCTGTCAACAAACAAAAAAAACCCTTTCTTGATTATTACGTCAGAATGGGAGTATAATTCCTAATAATATTGGTGTAGAAAATCACAACTATTTATTTTCCGCAGGTCTTGGTACACAATAAAACTACAGAAGAGTCAAGTTTTGAATAGGAAAAATATTGAAACTCTTTACTCATTTTTGAACGTGATGCTACTGGTTAATTGCTAATTGGTTTCAATGATCTATGCTAAACTATGCTAAAAGTGCTATTGCCAGACCCAGAAATCAGCTGAATAGATTCCAAAATGGTAAAACTCAACTTATTTACTTTGGGGGAGTTGGCGAATGAGCCTATTTACAAAAAAGGTGGAATTTTCCTTTAACACACAATCACATTTTTCTAAAACTTGACACATTTAGTATTTATGCTGAATAGACATATTTAAAAAAAATTCTCAGCTTGTATTTAATAATTCATTTATTTAAACCAGTGATACTGCATTGTAGTTCAAGGGTTAACTCTTGGTTAATCAACACCCAGTCCCTCACTCTGAAGACATTCACTCAGAGTCTTTGTGACACTTGTTTTGCTTCTCTCTAGCAAATTCAATTGACCACTCACTGACTTCATCTACGGGTAAGAGTTTTTTTTCTTCTAATATTCTGCATTTATTTTTTATTCGTCTGTTTGGTGTTCTTTAAATAGGTCCTTAAACCATATATCCCATATATACCCAAATTATTTTACTCTGCCTGTGCCTTCCACAACTTCATCCTTGCTTCCTAATTTATGTTATATACATTCATTAGCTGTTTATAAAATATGCACTTGCAATTCCAAATTCTGGAACATGCTATTTAATCTTAATGACTATAGGAAAATATTCTTAATTAGATAATTAAAATATTGTTCTAAAAACTGTTTTCTTGTAAAGCATATTTTCTGTATCTTTTATTTGTTTTCCAGTAGAAATATCAAAACTTGAAAAGGTATTTTTTTCTTGTTTTACATTAGAATACAAAATAATGTACTATAAGAGTAAAAATGTTTTAAACAATTAAAACTTAATAAAGCAGAGGTTTGTCTTCTCTTGTTGGCAGCAGATTTTTTTTGGCAGCATTTTTCTTAAACAGTGTAACACTAAAGAATGGGTAAATTCTGTTAAAGCCAAGCAACCAGCTTCACCAGACAGAACCACAAAAACAATAAGCTGGTTTGAGATGACAAACACCTCGTCTTGAATGTAGATGAGAGTAGACAGCTGCAGTCAGAGAAACAAACCAAACAAGAGCTGTCAAGTGCTGACAATTCTCTCTTTACATAGTGGACAGGCAATCTACATAAGCAAATGCAAATTATTTTTCATACATCACATTCGCCTCATTTGTTTCTGAGCAGATGCATCCATAATGTAATAGAGTTTATATAGATAACAGAATAACATTAGACAAATACAAGACATTACAGCCGTGAGCCTCTCTGCTCAGCGTGAACATCAAAACAAGTCAGACTGTCACTGATGCCATTTTTAACTGGCGTGTTGAATAAGCAGGTCTACTGCTGACTGGATCGAAGTTTAAATAATTTGAAATTATCTGCTTTAGCCGAATTGGGTTTACGGTTGGGCCTTCATGATTTTATCAAGGCTGCAAGTGGTATAAAAAAACGCTTATCTTGCCTCTCCTTATAAGGAAACAGCCCTTTTGGTTTTGAAAAGACAATTTCCCAATACCCACACTCATGGTCTCATGCCATAAATGTACCTGGGTGCACTTTTTAGAGAGACACAAAATATGTGGCAATATATACATATCACTACAGTTTCCAAAAGAAATGAACACTAGAGGCAGTAAAACACCTTTTGTTCATTTTCACACAAATATACATACAGTAGTTTGGATAAATAAAGCATAATATTTGCACAATTACTTAAAGAATACAATGTTATTACTTCAACACATTAATATGCTGGAATATTTGAAAACTGATGCTTTTGCACATTAGTATCACACATATTCATATCTATGAGTTCAGTACCTCATGAGTACAGAGACGAACTTAAGAGGCGAGAAGCTCCAGTTTGAATCCCAAGCAACTACGGTTTGACAAAACTTTAAATATGCATACAAGGTAGTTAAAATGGCACAGCTGCATCAACAAATGCCTTTTTATATTAGTTTTAAATGCAAAACTGGGTCCTTTAACTACTAAGTACCTACATCTAAATTCTTTCTGTAATTACATTTATAATCACAAGGTTTACCCATCTCTTACACCTTAACTTACTGTACCCTTAAACCTATCCATACTGTACCACCAAACCTATCCCTTGGGCCATATCCCACCTCAATAGCAGCAAAAGTGTTTTACAATACAATATAACACAAAATATATATTTTGATGTAAGTACATAGTTGTTAAGGCCACCTCATATAAAGAGGGACGCAGTTTTGCATTTGTTAACGCTATTGGGTAAGTTTAGAGTTGATGAGTTTGGTGTAGGGCATCTTTCCAAAATGATAAAGCGTAAGCTTTTAGTGACAGTCCCCAGATATTTGAATTCTGAACCGTCACGATACCCACCTAAAACAAAGTAATGAAAACACAGCAATATGTACCTATATCAACATAATAAAAACGTGGGCGTGTTCACATATTGAACCTGTGTTTTAGCATTATTCAGTGGACATTTCTCTTTGAAACTAGTGAAACGTGCAGTAAGGTACATATTTTTATGAGACCAGTTTGCTCATGACCCACACATTCCCATATCTACAATCGGTCATGCCTAAAACTAACTCTAACCCTGGTTTAGGATAATAAAACTAATACCAGCAAAGAGCCTTGTTTTCAGGAAAAAAAACCCCCTCCAAATACTGTAAATATAGTTGCTGCTATATATGTAAATATTTTATAAAATTGTATATAAAATACATATTTTAGCTTAAAAACTGTTTTGTATTGTTACTTGAAGGGATCTAATGGATCTAAGAGGGTACTTCAACAGGATTGGGTTTACTGGCCCATATGAAAAACCTGATCTTGCCACTTTACGCACCATCCATAAGCTGCATGTTATGACCATTCCATTTGAGAACCTCAGCATCCACTGTGGGGAGAAGAACACGACCGACCTGAACATCATCTATGACAAATTAGTCATCAGCAATCGTGGAGGCTGGTGTTGTGAAAACAACCTCTTGTTCTCATGGGTCCTAAAGGAGATGGGTTACAAATACACCACACTAGGTTCCAAGGTTTTTAACAAGTTCCAAAATGACTTCTACCCTGTGGACTCTCATCTCATCAATATGGTGGAGATCGATGGGAAGCCTTACATTACCGACGTGAGCTACGGAGTGTCGTGCCAACTGTGGTATCCCTTAGAGATGATCTCGGGAAAAGATCAGCTGCAGCCTCCAGGTGTGTTTCGCCTAATAAACGATGGAATGACTTGGGTTCTAGAGAAGACATCAAGAAAGCAAGTGATCAAAGACAAGGCCTATGCTCAATCCAGCCTCATTGACAGGCGCCTGACCAAGAAAATGTATTGCTTCCCATTAACACCTCGTGATAAAGAGCATTTTGTGGAGACCCTGGATTGCTTGCAGACCAGTTCTGATTCTCGGTTTGTGCTGAAGTCCATTTGTTCCCTTCAGATGCCCAATGGCTTCATAGCTCTGATTGGCTGGACTTACAGCGAAATAACATACAAACCCGAGGAGGACTGTGACATGGTGGACATGAAGGAAATCCCTGATTGTGAAATTGAGGCTGTGCTGAAGGAAAAGTTTAATGTGGTGTTAGTTAATAAGTTTACACCTAAAAACAAAAAAGCTAATTATTGCATGTAATCATGCATCTCAGTCGACAATACTTGTCACCAGAGATGGAAAAACTGTAAATCCATTTCATACTTTTAAAACATTTTAATGCCCTCAAATAAAAAATAAATAAAATATACATAAATTAAATAACAGCTTCTTTTGAATAGGACAAAAATGTTCATGTGTGCCAAATGGTGTACTTATGGTATCCACCAGCAGGGGCTGACAGAAGCATAGCAAAGCCTTGATCACTTGAGAAAACACTCATACTTCCTTGAATGGCCCTTTCATTAGGGTTTGACAAACAGGTCTGACCATGGCTCTCTATGCAGCACTGTTTCTGTGTGTCTCAATGTTCCCTTTTACTTTGAAAATATTATTTAACATAGACAGATAATCAATGTACTGATAAAAGATTGTTTTAAAATGGTTGACTCAAAAATTGTTTGTCTTAGTGATTGATGTAAACATGTGTGCTCCAAAAAAGTGTATTTACACGTCCACCGATTAAATACAGCTCCATATTTTGCCCCACAACAATGTAGTTTGAATTATTGACTAACAAGGGCATACAATGTAGATATTTAGAAGCAGTATTAAAATAATTAATACAGTTTGTGAGAAATTGTAATTTTATGTGTGTGTGTTTTATTGATGTGCAGTAAAATTCATGTTAAAATTAGAATCACCCTTCTAAAAAATAAATTAAACCTTTACCTCTTCACTTGTTAATAAAGTGTGTAAATGTTTGCCCAAGGTGCTGATAAAACAGAGCACAAATAGCACTGTGAGTTAAAACTGGTTACCGACAACAGGTCAGGTTAAAGTTTAAATTCAGCAGTTTTGAGCCACAGTTAGTTTACAGCAAATATTCTCTCCAAATATTGCAGTCTTGGATTAAAAAGTGACCCATTATAATGCAACAAGTAAATAATGTACTTGCAAAAGATTTTTTAAATGCCTCTCTCCATTAATAACAGAAGGAAATTGCATGCACAGTATAATAATTATACAGATGTTAATTCAAATGGGTTTAGTCATGACACAACGTATTTAAAATATAAAATTACATTTATTTTAATTTACATTTATCTCTTTTATAGTTTCATATCTCTCTTTTAACATTTAAAATGTCTGATGTTGAATTTTACATGGTTAAAAGTCAAAGTAAACTGACTAATATCAATTAAAATGTGAAAAGTAGTTTTTTATGTTAAGAAGATAGATCACTAGTAACACAAATTCAGATACATAAAACAATTCATGAAAAAATAAAACTGGAAACACAGGAAAGCAAAATTTTTATTTTATTATTCTGAACATCCCATTGAAATGAAACATGAAAATGTATGTATGTCCCATTCTTTAGACTACTTGTGTAATGAGCAGCACACAGAACTAGTACATTGATTAATAAAGACAGTAGTGTGGCCCAGAAAGGCAAGGATATTTAGATTTAAGACAAGATTCTGCATTATGCCTTCAGAATCTCTATACCAAGTTGATTGTGCTGCTCATTACATTAGTAAAGAAAAGGACATACATCTAAGATATGTAAATGTTTCACTCAATTTTCCTTTTTTCTGCTGCAGCACTTGACACACAGATATCTAACTGTTAAAAATACAGAGAGGGTGAATATCAAAACAACTGTGAACAATGTAACTGCAACATCTACTGAATAATAGGAGTACCAAGGCAGTTTATAAGATTCTGACCGAAGGTGA
>JAUYWG010000055.1:5487252-5500597 GCA_034779775.1 Enteromius afrohamiltoni
ATATTTAAAATTATTGACTATATATATATATATATATATATATATATATATTTAAAAGGTTAACGACTTAAAAAAAAAATAAATAAATAAAATATACTGTTTATTTGTGTCTTAATTTGCCTCATTTATAGCTCGTAAATCTTTTTTTTTTTTTTTTATTTAAAGTCAGTAGCCATGGGTGGTGTGCAAAAAGGTTTCCTGATAACATTAGGGGTGTCAAAATTAATTGTTGCATCAATGCATCATGATGGGGATGTGGAAGATTCTGCATCGATGATCGAATAAAGCATAATCGATAGTAGCCCATGATGCCATTTGCATACACGCTTGTCACTTGAGTAATCAAATGCACTCTCTATTTTAAAATCTAAGCTTGGCATTTTCTTGTGTATTAATTGCACAGAACAAGTGCTGTGAGATGCGTGCACATTGCTTGACTTCCACTCGCTGTTATTTTAATCTTTTACTTAAATGCTTTAATTTCTTCAGTTGGTAATGCAGTATGTATTTGATGCACAAAGCTCACATACTGACAGGCTTTCACGTGTGCTTTGTCTTTGTTTGTCCTAAAGCTTGTGGAGCAGTTAAACGCAATTGCATCTACTTTTATGATACAAAATTGATGTAAATAGTCAGTCATTCTCAACATTAGAACAGGACAAAACATCTGATATGTGGAAAGAGATCTGTGCATTAGTGTGAAAGCAGCATATTAAAGCAGTCGTGTATATGATCTCATTAGTATTAATCAAATGGCAATAATGCTGATTAAAAAAAAAACAAAAATAACAAAACAAAACTATAATTGTCTGTAAACTAAACTATCCCAGATAATGAAAGGGCTTTTTCTTTGTCACTTGTAGTTGTCTTTTCCTCCTTTATTATATTATATTTGCTTGAAGCTATATTTAGACCAACCAACTTTGAATTCTTAACAATAATTAATGAATTATGTATTAATAAAACAATAATATAACATCTAACATAATTATTTTAAAAAGTTTGCTTATATAATTTAATTAAACTGTTATTAAACTGTTAAGCATTGTGATATTGAATTGAATCAAATCATTGACTTGATAATTGTTATTAAATTGAATCATGAAACAGTGCCAATTCACACCCCTAGATAACATGTATTAATATGAATAGCTTACTAAACCCATATAGCTTAGAAAAGATTGCTAAAATATGACCAGATATCGATTTAACAACTTAAGTTTTTCTGTGACAATCCATAGTATGTGATACTAATGAAATCTTATTGAACACAGAATATTTATATGACCTGCTATATCAGTATTTTAGCAGTTTTTCTGTTTTTAATGTAAAATATTTATAACAACAGTCTTTGGCTCAGAAGGATCTGGTTTTATGATCTTCTCTGTGTGTGTGTGATGCTTGTGGCAACAGGATTTCATCTCTACGAAGCTAAAGGCAGGGCAGCTCATATTAGTCTTTTATGTGCTGAGACAATAGCTGCCTTTGTGCAGAGAGAGAATGGCTTGCATTATACGGCTGTATAAGGTGTATTGTGTGTGTACGTATGTGTGTTTTTGTGTTTGTGGGTGTGTATATCTTTTGTGGCTTAGGAAATGGATACACTGGCCTGAATTGCCTTTCAGACACGCAAAAACTGCATGTACTGCAACACAAAGACTTGCGTCCTGCTGTTTGAGGGATTTAACTTATGACTTGATGGCCGACGGACCCTCCTTCCCTGAAACCATGGCGACAACAATCAGATGCACCACAGAGTCTAAGACAGCAAGTGACAACACAAACTCATAGCAATAGACATTTCTCTCTCCGTGCCTTTGTCTTCTTCTCTTTCCCTCCCTGTCTGTCCCCAATGTGTTTCCAGTCTGCTGAGCTGAAGGCTACCGAGCTCCTCTGTGATCAAAGACTTTACTATTCAGACCACTGACCCTCCAGCCCACAGCTAAGCAGAGAATCCCAGCACCGAGGGCCCCTTTACATCTCCTGTTTGCTCTCAGCCTCTATTTTCCTGTCCATCTCATGCTCGCTTGTGATATATTCACATGTCGGACAGTGTAAAGGAGTATGGAGGAGAGAAGGAGGTGTCCCCATTGTCTGTCAAACATCTTCACTGCCCTGTGCTGACAGGGAATGGCTCAAACTCATTTTAATTCTGGAATTTGACATACTTATAAATAAACAAGATATTCAGTTAGAATAGGTAACACTTGTTAAATATTAACTACTACCAGTAGTACGAAAGGTAATTTTAAAAGTAATGTATTACAATATTGTGTTACTCCTTAAAAAAAGGAACTAAATACATTACTTAGTTACTTTTTATGGAAAGTAATGTGTTACATTACCTTTGCGTTACGTTTTAAATATGGGCAGAGCTTGAGTGTTTGTTTTTATTATAATGAGTTCTATTTATAGCAAATGTAAAAGCACACCAAAAAGTGTCACGAATAAACCTCGGGCTGTAAAGTAGTTACTTTTTTGAAAAAAGTAACTCAGTTATATTACTCTAAAATTAAAAAGTAATGCATTACTTTACTAGTTACTTGGAAATATGAATATTATTACGTAACTCGTTACTTGTAATGCAATTACCCCCAACACTGACTACAATTTGTCCTTCAATTCATTCTTGATTTGCTGCTAATTAATAGTTAGTAAGGTAGTTGTTCAGTTTAGGTATTTTGTAGGATTAGGGATGTAGAATACGATCATGTAAAATAAGGCATTAATATGTCCTTAATCTATATAATAACTAATAAATGGCTAATATTCTAGTTATATGCATGCTAATAAGCAACTATTAGTTGTAAATAAAGTGTTACAGTTTGTTGGCAACATTATTTAATGCACTGGTAACTAACATGAATAAACAATGAATGACTTTATATTTATTAACTAACATTAACAATGATTAATAAAGAGTGTAATAAATATTGTGTTCATTGTTCATTCATGTTAATTAATACAGTGCATAAGGTAACAAATGACTCATTGTAAAGTGTTACTGGATTATCACACTGTTTCATTCTTGTTTTAATTTAAACAGCAAAAAACAAATAAATAAATAAATACAGTTTTGGTTACGTTAAAGATTCATTGAATGGTTAAAGTTTTGTACATTTATTTCATTCTTATTGTTTTTGAAAATACATTTATATTAAAGGCAGGGTATGCAATTTCTGGAAGCCAGTGTTGATATTTGAAATCAAATCACCACAACAAACACGACCCTACCCCAAAATGGTCTCGCCCCTTTTGATAGCTCTGCCCCATACATACAGTACTATTTTATCAGCCAAGTGCTATGGGGTTGGTGCAGCTCAAATTAGAGAGATTCGTTGTAATACTAGACGTAATCTCGCGCTCATGGATTTGAACCCAGAGAATGCATGCGCTCAAATAACCCTATAAATTATGATTTTGCTAACTGAGTAACTGAGTGCTTATAAACTTTTATACTGTATTCAAAAAACACAAATGGCATTAAAATAAATGACCCCAATCTGCAAATTGTATATATTTTACGAGGTGGCTAATTTGTAAAAAATGTTATGATCTCACTCGATACGAATTCAAGTTTTCCTAAATTTGATTGTATTTTATGAGTTGCCAATTTGTACGAATTTGTAAGAATGATCTACACCTAACATACATATCTCTACAGTCTCAGTGTGTGGACTTAATCACCTTAGTGCATGGTGCCACTATGTTAGCTTTAGGCTTAGCTTCATTCATTCCAGATGCATACTATTTGAAAATCTTGAAAATCCTAAACCGACCCGTCACTGCGACAAATCGTACAAATTCGTATGGCCTCACATGTAGTGAACATTTGTTGCAGTGAATTTGCCAGCTCATAAAATATGTATGAATTGGTCATGAGATCGTGTTGAATAAATGCAAAACAGAAATGCAAGCTATGTATTTTGTGAGTTTGCTAATGCGCATGATCAATCATTCATAGATAGAAAGTGTGTTAAAGAAAGTAAATGAGTCTGTCTGACTGCATATTGACTTTTACTTAAAAAAACAATCTGCAATCAGTCTAAAATCAATACTTAGCATTGGCATATTTGAGAATCAATAGACTGCAGTTCAATTGATGATGGTTTATCAGTAACCACAGACATGTCCAGGTTTACTTGATCGAATCCTTCTACAAGTGAATATACATTTATAAATATTTACATTGCTTTCTGGCTAAGAAGAAAAACAAGCACTGATTATCATTTTCATTACTAAACATATTTATCATTTGCATTTGGTGCATAAAAATCCAGCCTACTGACCGTAATGTTCATTACTAAAATATGCATTTATTCTTTTAGATTTGTTTGTCTCACACTCAGTGGTGTAGGTGATGTGCAGCTGTGATGTTGCTGGTCTACAAACAGCATGTTAAATGTTGTTTAATCATGCATAAATGAAGTCAGAGTGTGAACCATAGTTAACGCAGTTCATTCCTCTTTATGTTTTTATAAATAGCATGTCATAGTTTATTAGATTGGCACTCTGATGTGGATTGGTGTGTGTTTTGTTTTGTAATTAACATGTAGTTCTTTAAATTCTAATTTGTCGCTATGAATGATCGTACACACAGTGGCTGGGCTGTACAGAGACTTGTTAAGCAGCTATGCATCCTGCAGAGACCCTAAGAAAGAAAGGCCCCCAACAGGCTTTTAATAAACCTTACTCAGACCCCCTGCTCTAAGACACACATAACACAGAATTTGAAGTGCCCCTTCTTCTCAGAAATGGAGAATAAAGCTTTTACCATAGTCAGGAGAGATAAAAAATCTTAGGCATACAGGTCACATTTTTAATAACCTTTCAGTGTCTTAATAGGGTTTTGATATTTTGGAATATTTATACATCATATGAAAGCATATGAGTAAATAAGCTTTAATTTAGTTTGTTAGGATAGGACAATATTTGCACACTATTTGAAAATTTGGAATCTGAGGGTGCCAAAAAAAAAACCAAAACGTAATATTAAGAAAATAACCTTTAAAGCTGTCCAAACAAGTCCTTAACAATGCATATTACTAATCAAAATATTACATTTTTGATATATTTTCGAAAATCTTTATGGAACATAGTCCTTACTTAATGATTTCTGACATAAAAGAAAATCATTTTGACCTATACAATGTATTGCTGACTTTTGCTACAAACATACCCGTGCAAGTTATAACCAGTTGTGCGGTCCAGGGTCAGTATATTTCCTTATATTTAAATGGTCAGTCTGTTAAATTAAAATAATGTTTGTTGAAAATACAGAGAATCATTTATTGTGTTAAAGCAAGCAGACCCTGTTTTTCCATATTCCACTATGTCCTTCGCTGAACTTACATGAGTTGATACATATCTCTCCCGTCTGATTGTGCACACTTAATTACCCTTGTGCGTGGCGCCACTATGTTAGCATTTAGCTTAGCTCCATTCATTCCTTAGGATCCAAACAGAGATGCGTTTAGAAACTACCAAACAGTTCCACGTTTTCCCTATTTAAAGACGTAGTTACACTAGTAAGTATGGTGACATAAAATAAAACATGGCGATTTTCTAAGCGGATAAAAAAGATCACTATAATGTATGGCAGAAGAGCACTTCACAGCACTTTGACCTTGGTGCAGTAATATCATCACTCCTGAAAACTCCCTCTCCCTCTCACTTCCGTCAATACAACCAAGTAGTGATGATACTACTACGCCGAGATTGAAGTGCTGCTAAGTGCAGCCACGTTTTATATTGTGTCACCATTCTCGTGTAACTAGTTATGTAAACTAAACTGGAAAACTGTTAACGCATAATTCCGTGTAAGTATCACGTAATCATCGAAAATTCGGTGATTGGCTCACGGAAAAGATTGCAATGTAAGTCAGTGACAGGCATCAGCAGTGATCCACGCACGGATTTGAATTAAAAAAATTGAATGATGATATTTTATTTATACATTTATGAGCACGTAACCCAACACCTGCCCCTAAACCATCCGTTAATAAAACACAAGATAAACTGGCAGATAAAACTACCAACATTATTTATTAAAAATAATTGATATTCTAATTCTTCCGAGGCAAAAGGATTGATTATCATCTCTTTGTCCACCACATTCAAACAATGCCGCCATGAGAATCCTTACGTCAGCCTTGGTTGTAAAATTCTATTGCCTCTCATGTGTCTCGTGACCAATCGTGTCATGCTGTTGTCAAATGTTATTGGCTCTTTTGTGTCTGGTCATCGATTTGCATTATTCTACAGGACGAGAGTGCCTTTTGAATAAGATGTTAACAAGTTAACGGAGCGGGATAATTTCAGCAATTAAAACCTTCTATTAACTCTCTTCTTTGCATAAAGACATTGTATGGCTTCAGAAATAATGTGATGCTTTTTTTTACTGCTTATGGTCAGCATGAGTATGGTCATACTCATGACTGCACTTATATTTGTCTGTGTGTGTTTTATATTGTTCAGAAGTGGGTAGGTTTAGGGTAATGGTGAGGCTAGGTGCTACAATAAAAGTATACATTTTTCAATCAAGGCTGATGAGGCCTGTCATTGAATTACATTGTAATCTTTTTCGTGTTAGTATCACAAAATTTTCGATGATTACGTGATACTAACACAGAATTATGCGTTAAGAGTTTGTGGTTATTACACATGATTCTGTAAGATCAGGTTGAGGGAAGAACATAGTGGAATATGGAAAAACAGTGGCATGTTCCTTTTTTATTTTATGGTTTACTGATGAATTTATAGGAATTTATTTATTTATTTATGTAGTGTGTTTATTTTTTTCTCTATTAAATTAAAACTAATAGTCTTGTGGGCAGCACAATGACATAGTATCATTGACGTCCCAAGTTCGAGTTCCTTGTGGACCTTTCCGGATCCTATCCTTCTCTTTCTTTGTCACTTCACTTCCTGTCTCATATTGCCTAATCCTAAAACAAAGACCAAACCCCATAAACAAATAAATGTAAAAAATCAATTTTTTCACTTACCATTTTGCCATCATTTTAACAAGACGTCCAACTGTCCAAAAATCGTTTTTATGTTTTTTTGTTTTTAAAGGAACACAATTTTCTTAAACCATGGCTTATATTTTCATATATGGACCACATAACTGTGAAAACACTGCAGTGAAATAAAGTTTAATATTTCTTCAATCTTATGCAAATCCATGATGGATAAATCCAATAATGCTATACAGTGCATTTTTAACACATATCAATAGCCATGCATATATTGAAAAAAACTAATTATATACTGCGTTATATTTTTCCATTTATATTCACATTTTTTCATAATGGGGGACATTGCTTTCCATGTTTGATATGTCATGTTGACAGCTCATATACATGATTATTAATGTATACGCTAAGCGCCTGAACACAGTGTGTTGCGAAGGGTTGAGCCCGTAATTGAGTTTATTAATCTGTAGATGTAATACCATACGCAAGCCCTTTGTTCAGCAGTGAATGTGTTTTTATTGCTGTGTTTGTGTGTTGGGATGGGAGCAGCGTTGTTGTGACAGTGATCAGGTGCTCTTGTGTTGTCTGGCTGCTTTTTTTTTTTTTTTGTGGTTGGGTTTTTCCGTGACCCTCCTCCCGACAGCACGCACATGTACTGACACACACTCTGCCCCAGGGACAGGCCCAGGTGAGTGTGTGCCACAATGACGTATTCCTTTAGAGCTCCTTTATGTCTTTGTAAAAAGTGAAGTATAAGCATTTTTACCTGTGCAGACCGACACACACATTTCATCAACAGCCTGTAGTGAGTGTGAGTTTATGAAGTGCAGACTTGTGTGCTTTTAACACACACTTCATTTGAACGATGTGTTATTGGCTTAAAGCGAGGGTGCCAAAGTCATCTCAGCGCCTGCTTTTCCGGAGCTAATAAAGTCTTGAATTAATTTATGCTGCATGCTTTTGGAAATTGAGAATATTAATAAAAAGATTAAGAACAGTATTGGCAAGAAAGAGAGGATGTTCTTTGCTGTATTTCTTTAGTTGCTTCAATAATCCATCTAAAATGTTAACACAAAATAAATTGCAACTTTCCAACAGGAATGAAAGGAACTTATGCTTCCCATTATTTTGCAGACATGAAACTAAACATTTAATTAGATTAGAAAAGTCAAAAATGTATTATTTATTATACACACTTACTAGACTTGATTTATCTAAAATAATATATTAATTAAAATTATTATTATTATTATAATAGAATTATATTTTTATATTATTAATTAATATTATTATATTAATAAATTATTTTTTTCTTTTTCTTTCTTTAAATCAACCTACTCTGCAGGTTAAAGGCCTTGTGTTTTCCTTCCTTCTTCCAGACTTTCATTGCAACATTCTATTAAAGCAACACTTCCCCAGGACATCTCTACTGATTTCTACCTCCAATCCAGATTGTCAATGTTTGGAGTTATTTTCGATGTTTGAATGAATCGTTTATACAAAAACGTACGTGACCTTTGTCCACCATACTTATCCACCATGTGAAAATAAGCCAGTCATATTGTGACCACTTGAGGATCTATAGCAAAAAAGAAACACCTATGTACGAACTGTGATCTCACTTTTTAAAAAAATTGGTTTTACAGATATTCACATGGATCTAAGAGGCCCGATTCTGAAGGTGCGGTCACACTAGGCTTAAAACTTGTGAAATTTCTTCAGACCCTGCAGTAAATATGGGTATGTTGTCACACTCTAGGGCTTCTGTTGATCAACCCTCTATTGATCAAACATGTTTCCAGGAGGCATATACTCTTCTGTGTTTGCATGCATATGAAAGAGATGGAATAGAAGACAAAGTAATGTGTGACCACACCTCGATCCTTTTTGATGCTTGCCAACACCAGTCACGATATTTTCTGCACAGTGTGAATGATATTTGAAAACCTCCAAAAAAATGTGATCCTACATTAGTGTCACTTGCTATATGCAGCCTTGCAATACTAGTGTGAAATGCTGAGTTAATGTGTCTTTAGCGTCACACATCACTGTGTCATTATCATTGAGAATTTTTTATTTAAATGAAACATCTGAAATAAAAATGTCATTAAAAGTCACAAAATGTCACAAAAGTCTGTCATTAATTACTCACCTTCATGTTGTTCCAAAGCCATAAGACCTTCATCTTTGAAACACAAATTAAAATATTTTTGATTAAATCAGAAAGCCATCTGACCCTGCATAGACAGCAACACAACTGCAATGATTCAGGTCCTGAAACTAAAACAGTCTATGTCAGTGGTTCCCAACCTTTTTTAACTCACTGCCCACACAGCCAAACACATATGTTTCCGCGGCCCACTGCAAAAGTATTTAAACAATCCCACTTTTTGTGTCGGGTTAACTAAGTACTCGGAAACAAAGCTGTTAATTGTCTTTATTGAACAAACTGGTAATGCATTGAATAAACAGAAAATATACATAACGGATCAGCAAACTAGACATTTCTTATTATATTAACAATATTACAATTTCTATTAATAATAATTGGCGGCCCCCCTGCAATACCTTCGCGGCCCACAGGCTGAATACCACTGGTCTATGTGACATCAGTGGCTCAACTTCACTTTTGCGTCACTAGGAAGATACTTTTTTGTTCAAAACACAAAAATAACATTTTACTGAACCATTCTTCTCCCCTGAGTTAAGCCTTCTACCATTTTAGAGAGTATCACAGCGCATATGTACGCTTTTCGAGGCCGATTACGTCAAATATGTTAAAGCGTGCGTATTCATTCTGATACTATCTAAAATGGCAACGTAACTCAGGGGAGAAGAATGGTTGAGTAAATTATGTTGTTTTTGTTTTTCTTTACACAAAAAGTATTCTCCTAGCATCGCAAAACTGAAGTTGTCTATGGAGGGTCAGATGGCTCTCTGATTTCATCAAAAATATCTTAACTTGTGTTCCGAAGATGAAGGTCTTATGGTTTTGGAATGACATGATGGTGAGAAATTAATTTTCATTTTGGGGTGAACTAACCATTAAAATACTTTATGGTGCTTTTTCTTGGAGCTTGACATTACTTGTACAGTTTTTTAACCTTTATCTTTTTTGTGTTTTACACAACTCACACAACTTTGGAACAATGACAGGTGGCTATTCCGTCAAAACAATTGAGCTGAGCGTGCTGATAGATTAAATCGAAATTACAAGAGATACTTTTGTTCAAGGCAATTTTTTTCTTTTGTAAATTTTGACATATAAGTGGGAAAAAAATCAGATTAAAAAACACCAGAAATGAATGTTAAAGCCTGTACGATGAACATAGACAGAAGTCTGTCATAGCAATACTGAAATGACTAAAATGTCCTTATGGTGAATATAATATGTGCTTGTTATGCTTTGAGTGCCTTTAGGTGCATTTTAAAATACTTATCATTAGAACCAAGCCTTTTCTAGAAGACCATGAAGTGTTGTAGACACATTTCCCAGAGAACAGGCCAAATGATAATCATACCTTTTCACATAAAAGACAGAGAGGAAGGAATTTGCGCAACGCAGGGTAATTGCTACTTTCTAATCACTGAGAAAAGATTTTGGACATTTATCAAGACTGGAGCTTTGAGGGTTGGGATATGATATGTTGCACTTGTTCAAGTATGAGTGCAAATTTAATAAAAAAAATTATTAGGACGAGGTTCACTCCAGAAAAGAAAAAGGAACTGTCAAAATAAAAATCATTCCACCTGGTCACAATGATTAGTGCACAAATTAAATTGAACCGGGACACAAATTATTTGTAGTGTTTAATGCAATAAAGGCCACCAAATTTAAATAATGCCAATTATTTAAATACTTAAATCTCTGCAGTAAATAAAAGAAAGGTACCTTTTTCATGAACTCCTAATTTTGTAAAAATCCATTGTAAAATGAACTTTATTTATGTTTATTGGAAATAGTTTAAACAATGTTTTTCATGCTTGTTCAACGAACCATAAACAATTATTGGCAAATGCACCTGTGAACCAGCTTACAGGTGGTAGGCAATTAAGGTCACAGTTACAATAACTTAGAGCAGTAAAGATACCTTCTGACTCAGAAAAAGACCAGAAGAAAAATGTTCAGGGTCCCTCATCACCTGTGTGAACATGCCATAAACCTGCTGAGGTGTGAGGACTGCAGATGGGGTCAGAGTGATACACTGCCATGTAAGACACATAAGACAATGCTACAGGGAGACAGGAAGGACTAACTAGTAGCAGTGGGAAACAATGTGTAACCCTGTGTCCCCTCAGAAGTGTCCAGGGTCTTGGAAGAGTGGAGTAAAATCTCACAGCACAAATTTATGAATCTGGAGAAGTTCATGATGAGCGCCCACATGAAAAACTCACTGCAAATTTAGATTTTTTTCTTTTCATTGTTTCATTTCTGTCAAATTCCTATGAAATGTTTTCAATTTGTGTTTGAGTTGGTATGCTTAAGTAAAAACTTAAATCACACAAACATTGCAATAATGTGAAGATGTGGGACAATTCACTGAAAATGATTTTGATTAAACTGCTTAATTCATAAAAGTTTATTTTATGATGCCATTAAAACCTAAAGTCTTATATGTTTGGAACTACAGGAAGGTGAGAAAATGGTAGGGTCCCTTTATAATTCTTGTGAAATGGAAAATTTGGTAACACTTTATTTTGATAGTCCAATTTAGACATTTAACTAACAGTATCTTTGCAACTACATGTCAACTAGCAGTCATTAGAGTATTTGTAAAGGATCTGCTTAATATTTTCTAGCACTTTATTTTGATGGGGCACACAACCCAGTTCACACATCCCCGGCAGTTCGTGACTAAATCACGAAATTTATATTTAATTTATTTATTCGTGACAGGGACTTGTTTATTTAGTTATTTTTGTAAGTCCAGCACGTCCTTTAAACTAGGATTCCATTGGATGCATCCATTCTTGCTGGACTTACAAAAATAACTAAATAAACGCGTCCCTGAAACGAATAAATACCGTGAGCCTGGGCTGGTGCACAACATACTACATACTGACTATGAGAAAATTTGCAAGCACATGTCAACTTATTCTACTAACCCTAAACCCTAACAGTCGGTCTACTCTGAAAGTTAGTAAACATGTAGGTACAATTAATGAGAATTAGTTGACATGTACAGTTGTTTACAGAGTTAATAGTTAGTAGAATGCCATAAATTTGGCAAATTGTTTGGCTCAAAATAGGCTTTAGAAGTTTCATTCAGAACCATTAACAAAACTAAACAAAGTGAAAATCACTGGTTACAGTTTTTTACTTCTTGTTGCTTTTTAAATGCCACAGAAGAACTGTTTTTTGGTTCTCAATCTTTCTTGGAAACATGGGAAATATCACCTAGACTCACCTGCCATGAAGAAATTATAATTCTGTTATTTCTGCTTTACGATAATTCAGTGACCTTGGATCCCTCTTGAGCCGCTTGTATTTGTAAAAGGCAACCCCTGTTTCTTCTCTCTATCCTTGTGTTTTTAGAATATCATATCCCAGGGATCCCAGCTGCCCTGTATAACATTATGGGGATGTTCAAACACACAAGAGCATCTGAGAGCAGCAAACACCCAGGAATGTGTGAATGCAAAGGATGTGGAAGCCTCGGTCTGAAGAGAGAGAGAACGTAACAGTGAAAGAACGAGCAGGCATGGAGGCTGAATATAAATGTGGCTTTCTAGAGCTGGGCCTCTCTGGGAATTTGCCACAGCTCTATGTGAGGAAATGTAGTGACCACAGTATGTGTGTGTATGAGAGAGAGAGTGAGATTTTTTTTAAAGGGTGTGATTCTTCTAGAATGCCTGCTAAAAGCAAATGAAGAGCCACTTGTGCTAACAAAGACAGGAGAGCATTGCCTCACAAACAGCCATCTGATGTCTGTCTCACTTCAGATGTCTTAAATTAGGCCCATTTAAACCTCCTCGAGCCTGCATTTTGCTTTTAATGCATGGAGCACTGTGTTGAACGGGACATTGATTGGTTGAGGTTTCAGTCAGAGGTCATATCAGTGAAATTGCATGTCCAAACACTTCTCCCTGGATAAACTCCAGAATCACAGAGGATGACTGCATTTATCTCAGAGGAATGCGGGATTATCCATAGCGTGTATCTACCTGTGCTGAGATAAAGAAACCTTGTTTTTTTTTTATACAGACATAAATACCGGCTTTTGGTTTTATTTAATGGTTCTAAGAAATCTGTATTCTGCTTTCTTTTTCAGTTCAGTTCTGCATCTTGTTTGGTTTAAGCAAATCACAAGCCACAAATACAAACATGCTAGAGGTCTGTAAAAATACAGAAAATGCTGCAAACACAG
>JAUYWG010000055.1:5500956-5518400 GCA_034779775.1 Enteromius afrohamiltoni
CAAAAATGCAGCGGGTCCACCAGACCCACGCACACTGGCTGAGTAACAAAAATATGAACACCATACAAGGGTTAAAAAAATAAGTCCATTGTACCAGATGAGTAATTTAAATGTACACCATAGTTAAGGCCACTTAATATAAAGTGAGACTACATTATTAATATGTCATTATGTTGTAAAAATTGCTTGCAAGAAGAACAAAGAAAAATAAAATACTCATTGTAGACAGATGGTGTAGTTATAGCATCTACCAGCAGGGGCAAACTGAGCTATGCTACCCATCAAAACCTTGACTTCTTTTTCTCCAGTAGTATTGGGTTCAAAACATTTTAACATTTTATTTGAGATTTATGGTCCTCACACAGATTATTAGTGACTCAGCAAGAGGAAAGGAATGGGTTTGATGTGACAACTGCATTATTAATGGCTCATATTTAAAGCTGTGAGATCCGGGATGTTCTGGTACTAAGCGTCTATTGTTCTCTCCTCACATCCTCAAGCTTGTTTGTGTGTGTTTACAGTCTTAAATTTGAGGTGAAAATTATGATGAATGTCTAACTCAAGGTGCTTTTGTGCTCATGTTAAACGGAGAGAAATGACTTTTATGGGTTGCATGTGTGTACATCTGGAGTGTTTGGTCAGACTCCATTAACCAATGCTTGGTCTGCAGGTACAATGACAACACCATGAATCAAAGCCCACAAGCCTAAGGACTCTGTGTGTGTGTGTGTGTGTGTGTGTAAGAGAGATGGCAGTGCTTGTTGAAATATTCCCCCGCTGGCTGATGTAATTACAGTTCACGCAAACCCCTTTTACAAAGAATAGCTGTGATTTCTTACCACTTAACCTATTATTTTATTTCCATTCAAGTGCACTTCTCTAAAATCCTAAAATACTTACAAAATCCAGTACTTGGAAAGCAGCTATGTGGCTGCAGATTAGGGACGTATTTACATTGTTAGCTGGCCATCTGAATTATATTTACTAATCTAATTTTTTTCCATTGTTTTTAAGTGTTGCTATGAAGTTGATTAATCTAGAGATGATTGAGAGGATTTTAGCATGCTTAGAACATAAATAATTTCAGCCTTAGTAGATTTGGTGTGGCTATCCAGCTTTTATTGCAAAACAGAAGTAAGCTGTTTTTTATGAAGAATACCTGAAAATGCATATTTTACATCACTTGCTCAACAATTGATCCTCTGCAGTGAATGGGTGCCTTCAGAATGAGAGTCCAAACAGCTGATAAAAACATCACAATAACCCATAAGTAACCCTCATGACTTCAGTTCATCGGTTAACATCTTGATAAGCTGTGTGTTTGTAAGAAACACATCCATCATTAAGGCATTTTAACTTTAAACTGTCGCTTCCAGACAAAATGCCTGTACCCAATCCATAATTCATTCACCAAGCTGATCTCCTGTTGACCTCTCAAAATCAGAGAACATAGTTGCTCATATCTGTTTTTGCTTATAAACAGTGATTGATTTGTGTATATTTGTCTTCTGATTTAGATGAAATGGCTTTCTCACTTTTTTAGCTGGTGACCCAAGTTCAGTTTCCATTGGGGGATCCTCTGATGAATCTGTTGCCTGTTTTCTGCCACATACTTTCCTATGTGATCTTTAATGTTCTATCCAATGAAACCACAAAAAGACCAAAAATCGAACTTAAACATGATTTAGATATGATTATTGTGACTTTATCGGACATTCCCAATCTTTCCCAAGTTTCCACTTTGTTTATCCTAACCATAAGTAAAAATTCCATAAAGATAACTGGAAAATGATTAGGTTATGATTATTAAGATTTAATCAGTTGTTTGGACGGATTTCTCAACATTCCACTTTGTTTATCTTAACCACAACTATACACATTCTGTGGTAAATTCTTGAATATACCAGCCCAAACTTGTCTGACCTAAACAGACCAAATATTGGCCACTACTAAAAATTCTAGAGAAGTTTCTCATACGATCTTGGATATCTGATGCCTATCAGTGTGTGCTAGCTTAAGCTTGTTTATGTGGCTGCAGTGAGCCAGTGGAGCAGATGTTGGGTGCTCAGCTTACAAATGACTTTGGAGGATTTCCCAATGAGATGTGGAATGGCTTATTCTCAACTGAAAGTGGAGTCTGTGCAAAGTCTCTCATCAGTGAAGACATCAGTAGTGCAGCTCTAAGTTTCAGCCCACAGATTCGGCATGCAGTTGTCAGCATGTGTTGGGGTTCATTGTTTATTTGCAAAATATTTGCATTTCAGAAAATTTGAATTGAAACATGCTTCACATTTAAAGAAAGAGTTCACCCAAATATGAACATTTTATAGAGAGTGCAGTCATGACAAGTTTGCTATCAGGGTTGGCAAATCCCATGGTTCTTAGGTGTCCTGTGAGTGCATATTATATTATCATCTTATAAGTATTATCGTATTATCGTCTTATAAGTATGTGTCGTCTTATAAGTATGTGTTGCAGAGGTATCATTCTTTATTATGAAAGAAGGAAAGAAAACATGTTCTGTGCAGTAATATTTTATTTCAACTATACATGCCGTGTTAAAAAAAGTCAACAAAAATATTCTTAAACAATGACTGTAATTATTTACACTTTCACAGTACAGCTTTACAATATCTACACATTAAAATATTCCAGAAAGGAAAAGCTGTATTTCAACTGCCAATGTTTGCACAGTATTAAAAATAAAAGGTAGACCAGTCTGGTTTCTTTGCACGTAGAGTATTGACCGAACAGTAAAGGCTTGAAGTCAGATTGCAGATTTATATTGCAATATACAAGGCAGCTCAACACAGGACAACTTGTACCAGAGCACAGGATCAACTCTCTCTCCTTTAATAAAACTGATCTTTAGCAAGTGATGATGCACCAGCCTCCGCTCAGCTGCTCTAATACAATCAGAACATGTAAACAAAAATGAAGCTTTGGGATTGAACAGGCAAGTTTCCCCTCAATATATTGGACTTCCCAAGTAATTTCAAACAAACTGTGAGTCCCTAATCGTAGATGACCCACTATAAAAGCACATCTTGATTGGACCCCATTTAAATATTGAGCTGAGAGTTAGGTGATATAAATTTTAGATTCATAATACATTCATTGCATGGCATCTCTTCATCGTAAAATTAGCACCTTCCAGAAATGCAGAAAAATAAAATGGCAATAAGAAAATAGCCAAATAATAGTTATCTTTTTTTTTTTCCTAATCTCATTTCTAAAACAAAGGTCATTCTGAAGGTCCAGCCATATCATGGTCTGCCCAATCAGGGCAGTAGCTACTACAAATACTGAGAGGATGCACCTGCACCCCCACTCCAAATCTTATTGGTCAATCATTATAGGTTTTGCAATGACCGATTCTTAAATTTTCACCCATGGGTATCCTCCCTGCTCATATCCAACCAAAAAAATTATTTGTCTGATGATAGTGAAATGTTCAAAACCAAACTTCGCTCTCATGACTTTAATAAGGCACACAAATACACCAGGTAAACTTGCCTTAAAAATATATACACTTAAATAGTTGTACATTTCCAATAACGCTATCACTGGCACGACTCTGCAAGACACACTGGTAGGTATTGCAGTGATTGTACACATAGTGAGTATGCAATTGAGGCCTCTGCTCTTTTAAACAAGCAAAGTGAAGCGTAATAGGGTCTAGTATGGAGCTGAGTTTGGGTTTTGCCACAGAGCTGAGTAGTGGTTTTTAGTAAGAAATGTACTGTTTGCAGTTTTATGTAATACTTTGCCCAAGAACCAAAACGCAAGCTCTCTGTAATGGTGTAAACTGCAAGGAAAATTCAAGAATGTAAAGGGAAAGACCCAACAGCAGTGCTTGCTTGGCATGTAGGAAAGGAGAGAGGTTAATCAATGATTTAACTTACGTCATTGTTGAAAGTTAACTTAATGGGATTTACAGGATTCCCAGTGATTTTCTGAAACTAAAAAATGACCAAAGAGAACATTGTACATTTGACCAGCGTGATCCTGTGCTGAGCCTGTGGTTTTAAAAGCTTGACGCAGCTTGACACACAGAACCGCTGTATGGGATGCCACACTGGAGTCTGTTAAACATTGTCATCGTCTACACTTAGCAGCACAAATGTTGAGGGCACTTTTACCCTGTGAGTTTTAAAATCAGTAGTCCACAAGCAAGAGCCCTGGACATTTCTTTTGCACACAGAAATTATTAATTAATGTCTGGATTCAGTGTCCAAACACATCTGATGTTAATGCACCATAAATGGGATTTAGTTTTATGACAGCGATGACTCAAGCTTGTTTTTTGTTTACTGAAAAAAACATGGTCAATGAATGCACACTGGTTAGCCCCAGAGACTAATCAAACACAGACATGCAACATGTCCCTTTCACTCTGCCTGTCTTCTGGAGAGATATTCAAGCAAGAATATCATATTTTCCAAACAGTCTAACAAATACAGTTCACATTGATGGGGAGAACAGTGCATAGGGGAGCATACGCTGCCCCGCTTGCCACAGCAACTACGCAGCTGCTTTATGCTGCATGTCCACTGTGACCTTTGACCTCAGGCGTCCCTGCCGCCTTAAAGATCAGAATCCGTCACCTGCCACTGAAGTGTGACAGGACAACGTCATTGAGAACTAGGACAACTACCCGAAACAGAAGCTCTGCCATCCGATTTATTTCCCTTTATAGGGAACGGACACTGGCACGCCATATCTCTGCGGGCCAAACGCTTTTACTCCCACTGTCCATTCGTTGAGTAAGATCCTGCTAAGCATTTCAGTAGCTATACTTGTTCACTGCCCTCATTTGTACAGTCTGTGGTGCAAATCCATTGGGTTTGGGGGGCACATCGGGCTTTAATGATGCTGTCCGTTTGATGGACGTTCGTGGTAAAGATCCATGACCACTGTAGCTGCTCTGCCGGGATACAGAAGGTGTCATAGCCATCGGTACCCCGTGAGAGTCTAGTCTAGTGGGTGGGGTAGGAGTAGGGGGCATGTACCCACCTCTGTTCATACTTGGTTGCCGGGACACTATGGCCCCGCTTGGTGAGTGCAGCCCTTTGGGTGGCGAGGATATGGAGTGTCGCTGGGATGAGCTGCGGTGATATCGCTGTCTCTCAAGAGTTCCCATCTGCCCTGTGGGCGATGTTGGTGTAGTCGGCACATCCAGTCTCTTGGTCGGGCTATTCCTGGGCAGAGAGGAAGAGGGAGAGTACAAGGAGGCCTCTCGGCTTGGGACTTTGGGGGGGGTCTCTGTTGGTCTTACAATGGGCTCCAGCATCAGGTGCTGTCTGGATTTGGGCATCTCCACCATGATGGCCTTTGGGTTGCTATCATTCAGGTGCTTTAAGAGGTCATTCAGGGTGTTCCTGGCATCCACAGTGCGCCGCTGGTCTTTACGGCCAGATTTGGAACCATGCTGATCACTATTCTGGACCTTCTTTTCTGCTTGAGGCCCTTCAGGAGTACTGAAGGATGCCCTGTTCTCATGTGTGGCATTGGGCAGTACCACGGCACTGGGGATGTGGGGGTTGCTGATGGTAGAATGGGGAGGGGGACTAGAGGGAAGGTACTGCGGGCTTTTGGGTGGCCCATCTTTGCGGGAGCCACTTATCTTCCCATGAGCTCTCTCCCATTGGTTCTTAATTGGCTGAAGGCTCTTCTGTTGCAACACAGGTGTGGACTCGGGTGTAGGCAGTGCTGCTAGTTCTGGTGGCTGTCCACTCAGGAGCATTGTCTTAGTGTCTCCAGTGGTTGGCACCTCCCTCCCATTGCTCAACAGATTGGTGTAAAGCTTGGGAGTATCCATACTGGGTTGGTACTCTTTCACAGGACTGTCAAACAGACCGTTAAGCTTGGCAAAGCTGCCAGTGGAATCATTGCAGGATTGTGCTGACTCTGCATCTTTTTGGATCTTGCGTGGAGTGCGAAGGAAGGCATCTCTATAGCAGTAAACCACCATGCCAGCGATGAATGCACCGAGCACAAATGCAGCTAACACACATGAGATAAGGATATTCATGTGCACCATCTGGTTAGATTCACCTGCTTGGATTTCCCACACACCTGCAACACAGATAGCCAAATACCATGTTAACACACACACACAGCTGATCATTGAAAAGCTCTCTTTTAAAGCAAAAAGTCATTTCCCCCGCACAAAGGATGCTTAAAAATTTGGTTATTTTAAAAGCTATTTAAAGAAGTCTACCTAGCATTCAGAAAATACAAGGAGATATCCTGTTATTATATTATTGAAGGAGGCAAATTAGTAAAGAGGTGTGGTGGAATATTTTATTGCACATGGGTTGCAGCATCAGGTGAGTTAGTATGTTGTTGTTTTACATGAGAGTTTCCCAAAGAGAATTAAACCCGCTGTCTTCGTCTAGCACCCAGGGGTGAGTGTTGTTAGTGTCCGCATATATTCAAAAGAGTTAGCTGGTGAATAATGTTGCTCGAAAGGTGATTAAAAGTGTTGCTTAGTGGCAAGGCCTTTGGAAGATTTCCTAAAACCCAAAACCAAGGGCAGAGAAAGAAAAGGATGAAAGAATATAAAGATGTAACCAGTTAAGACAGATTGAACAGAAATATAAGAAACTGCATTAAATGAAAATACCCCCAAAAAATAGAGATGGAGGACAAATAATAGTAACAAAAGATTTGTAAAAGTAGGGAAAATGATAATAAAAAGCTTTATACGCTGATGGAATGTAAGTATAGCTGCTTGTAACATCCCAATACACTTCAAGACAACAAGGCATTGTGATGAACTGAAAGTTTTCAAGAGCACTTGCGCTTGGAGTCCGCATCCCTACTTTACTAATGTAGTGTGACTGACTGCAGAATTGCTTATCATGCCATTTTGGAAAAGGAATGGGCTGCTATCAGATATATTTGCACTCTCTCAGTAGACTAGCAGCACTAGCAGCTATTACCCAGAATTCCATGCAGCAATGCAAAGCGCTCTGGTCAAGGCCTTACCCTCCAGCACACCTGGTATATGCTCAACAGAATGTGAAGTGGCTGGGTCATCATGGAACACAAATTTCCGTGAGCCAAAGAGTTGGGGTATCTGAGTTGGAATGGTTTGGGGTGATTGTATGGGTTCAGAGGTCGCGGGCACTGTGATTGACGATGATGGCAACTCCATGTCTGTAGCGACAAACAAACTGTTATAGAATCGGAACCCATGATAAGCGCAACGTAACGATCGGTGTTAGTACATACTGACATACGTCAGTTTATACGATTCATTGAGGTTAATTTTTAGAGATTGACTCTGATGTTTTGAACCATTACAGAAAAACGTAATGGCTGTGCAGAGTCTCGGGTAAGGAAAATTACAGCCTGAGAAGAGGGAAAGGATGAAGATTATCTCTAATAGAATGGGGAGACAACAATATATTCCAGGAAGATGATAAGGTGGAGGCAGCACATATCCATGCAAGAATGAATGGATGAAATGATGGACAAGCTGGTGCTCAGAGATCAGGTGATAATGGTGATGATATGATAAAAAAGCACAGGAATAAGGGTAGGTGCAGCGGTAGAGGAGAAAAGAAAGGGAGAAAGATGAACTCAATGAATGAAACCAGTGCAGTACAGGAAACTAACCAGAGGTTGGGTCGCCATATGAATTGAAATCTGGCGCTGATGTAGTGGCCAAAAATTCTAAAAGAATTAAAGGAACAGGAAATCAGCATAAAATAACAAAAATAAAAGTTTGAAATTATAAAAAAGCTTAAACTGTTTGTATTAAATTACAAAAGAATAAAAAGTGTTTGTTGTCCTCTGGTTTACACTGTATCGCTTTCTGTAATGTTGAGGCCTACACAATGTATGTGTGAGTGTTTAATTGTCAGAGGAATTAGTATGATGTTTGTGTGATATGTGTTAATTTCCGTCAGCTGAGAGTGTGAGGGGGTTACTGACGTCACCTAACTAATGTTTCAGAAAAGGTGCACGTGTTGATGAGCTCACCATGACAATCGCCGAGGTGAGCTGTGTTGCCGTATTCAACATCTTGCTCATAACCAGTTCTGAAAAAAAAGAGTAACAGATGTAACAAGATGATTAATAAATGTACATTTTGGGTAACATTATTTAAAAAAAGATAACTGTTACGAAAAAAGTAGAAGAGAGAATCTAGCTTAGCTTTGTAGAAAATTGGTTGCATTGACAATTACTCTAATATTTTTACGATTGACTTACTGCATAGCTCCAGGAATACGCTCACAAGCTCCATGTGACATCCAGCCACAGTACGGGTCTCTAGAAGCAATACAAGACCTGGAACACAAAAACAAATGTTTAACACTGCAAAATATGGACAATGAACACACCATACAATGGTTAAGGAGGTTTCGTGCTGTTCAGACTACAAAGATGTAATATATTTGAATTGGATATGGCAAAAAAAAAGAAGAAAATGATTGTGTTGGCTGCCTTCAGGACTCACTTTTGACAGGTACTGTGTCGTTCACAGCGGCTGAGTGGTATTCTGACCACACAGCTGGAAAAGGCCACATAGAGTGTGTGGGTGTCTTTATCTAGATGGAAAGATAGAATTCGCCGGTCGTCCTCATTGCTGGATAAACACCTGGGAGAAAAACAGAACGGAGGGAGGGAGACAGTGAAGAACAGATAAATCACATGCTATCGGATCTATCTGTCAGTCACTGCTTTCTTCAGACACACAGTTCAGCAGAAAGAGAACAAAAAAAAAACACATTGAAGAGGGAAAGTGAAAACCTTTCACTTTCACGTTAAACAATTTAATCTCATCTCAAAGGATCCAAAACTTTTATTCAGGTCACTTAAGGATCATTTGATTGTATCTACAAATAAGTTTCCCACAATTTAAAGACAAAAAGAATGCATCTAGAGACTGATCATAAGACAATAAGTTGAAAAACATACTTGGCTTGGTTGAAAACGTCAATCTCCTCCAGTAGGACACTGTCATTCAAAGACAGAGGGGACGTCTTGGCCAGAACTTTCAGCACGATGCCTGACTCAGAGCCAATGAAAACCACTGTGTAATTCTTATGGGGTCCTGCTGTGTTATCAACAGCAAGTGCTGTGAGTCTGTACCTACAAAGATGAAGGAAAAACACTTGAGTACAAGGCTGCTTTTCAGTTACGAGGAGACGACTAATTTACAACAGCTTAACTTGAGCTGACACAGGACAAAACATGTTGAAACGTGACACATCTATCAAGACCTGAACTAGTTAAATTAGGCATGCCAGTTGTTTAGAACGTGAAACCAACCCTCTTTGCTGGGAGGGTGTGTTTACCTGATACTTATTTAACGGCTGACACTGGGTCTAGATGGCAAACCGCTCAGTGTGTTGTTATATAATTATATGTTTTATGTATAAATTTGTGCTTTCTGACAGATATCAACCATTTTTTTGATTATACAGATAAACCGAAGAGAGCTGGAGGGCAGACTGCTGTTTGACATACTTTGGTTGCAACAATTTCTGTGTCAGATCAAGGTTTTTCAGACTGGGCTGAATGATGGCAGTGTGCCTGTACCTGACTCTTGTTTTGGTGAACCACGGTTCATCTCCAATGGAGGGGACTGAGGCGTCCATGAGCGGGTGTGACTTGATGAACTGAAGGGTCTCGTCTGAAAACTCTATGGAGGTTTTGTAAGACTCTGCTGAACCGTGTCCCGCACAGCAGCCAGGTCTGAAAAGACAAAACGCACACAAATGCAGCTACGGTTGAGGGAAAGAGGGCAAAGAGCCATGTGCCACATGACTGTAAATCTATACCCGCCTCCATATGGCCACTGCACACGCAGGTTAAATATGCAGCATGCCCAATTATCGCTTGTTAATTATTAATCTTACAATGATTAGCCCGTAACGCACTAGTGCGTGCACCAACCTGGGCTTGGGCAGCTTTTCCTCTGGAAATGGCGTCCACACTGAATCTGGCGTCTTTTGCTCTTTGAAACGGCCACGGAATGCTTTCTCAATGTCCTCCATGGAGAACGCACACACCGCAGAGCCAGGGATACTAAATAAACCATAAACAGCGCCGTTAGTTCTATTAAGTCCGTTTTCATGTGGAGTTTTTGTGCAAAAGATTTGTGATGAGCTTTACCTGTTTAACTGGGTGGTGAAAACTCCAACCACAGAAGGCACCCCATTAATGTCGATGATGTCTGTAATAGCCTGAAGGACGTCAAAGTAGAAAAACGATTCTCCAGGAACGGAACAGTTCAGGCGAGCCTTAACAAAAGATGTCCAGTGTTTTTCCAGCACCCGCTGAGACCCTCCCATGTCATTTTTACAGATCCGAGCCACTCTGGAGTAAACCGCCTGCAGCGAGAGAAAAATAGCAGGAGAAACTCAGCATCTAAATAATAGATCTTTCTCCCCGACGGCTAAGTTGAATCTAAATATACGCTAGAATTTATTTTTATTTTTTGCATAGAACAAAACTGCAGTGTGCTAGAGGGCTTGAATTAGCACCATGTAACAATCTTAATAATTCACTACTGTAAAATCTGCTCTCAATGCAGGTGTTGACTGCAATATTAACTAAACTTAAATATTCATTGGTTTGTGGTACAAAGAAGTCGTTATATGGGCCAATTTAAAGAAAATCCCAAGGTAACGGATGATATAATGACCCTCTGGGGGAAACATTCATCTCTAAATTAAAGCCTATGAATACTACATTAACATACAAATCAGGAATACACCATTACAGTTCAGATACCATGGTATTACCATCTGAAAACATCACTATATCATGATACTATCACATTACATTACTTTTGTGTGTGTGTTTTGTGAACTTTAGCACCTGTAGCAATGCTAGCAAGACATACCTTTCCCAAATTGTTGTGCTCAGCTGCGATTTCTCTGAAAAAGAAGTAGACAAAATCCCCATAATCCACAGCATGGAGAAAATGTGGCTCTGGAAGAGAAAAATAGAGAAGCATTAGCATCTCCGTTGTTGACCCCAAGTTAAATTTTGATGCATTTTTGTTGGCTGAGTGGAATGGCAGAGTGTTGACCTAGATTGTGCCACAGGAAGCTGGATTTTACATCAACACCCACCATTTTCTCTTTTCCCACACTGACCCACTTCTTTAAGGTACAGGTTATATAGATGTGCACTGGGTTCAGTAAGGTTAACATAAAACTCTGATTAGCGTGTACATGAAGCAGGCAAACTAGAGTTTCTTTACCTTTTAACCACTTGGAGTCATACTTGATGGTGCGAAGGGCAGAACCATCTCCCATGCTGCGATAAATCACAGCATCACTGGCCAGGAAGTCTGCCACTGTTGCTGAGTACAGCTTACCATCTATGACATGAATAAGTGGGCTTTAAACACACTTTATCTTCATTACATAATTATATACAACTCAAGGAATATACTTGGAGTTCAGCGCACATCTCTGAACACTTAAGGCTTATTCACACTCTAGTTGTTCACACTTAGAAATGCATGATACAATGAATAAGACATTTCATAACACTTTTTTTCCATTTTAACTTCCTTCTTCCTGCTATTTTATATGTTCCAGGTACTGAGAAATAAATAATCTTGAATCTAGTTACATTTTGTGACTTTCATGCTTAAAAATATGTGGATATTTGAACTGAAGCTTTTGCAGTTTGTGGCCTGTACAGAATCATTCAGATGCACATGTGACATCACGGTATACAAATTCTCGCCAGGCTGTGCCGTTCCTGTTTTCTATATTTATGTTCTCGCGGCTTCTGATTTATGCGCAACATCAGCCTCGGCTCTCATTGGAGTGTTAATTTTATCCAAAACCTTTAAAATTCATGGAAAAGTTATTCATCATCCTCATTATCCTGACAGCTCTCATACCAGCAAACAGGGCAACGTTCGTCTGCTTGGCGTCAAATGGGCATCGGGCCAAACCGCTGATCTCTTCACCGTCAAACTCCAAGTTATCCAACTAAATAAAAGAGGAAATAAATATAAGATATAGAGATCCATAATTCTTATCTTCATTGTACTATAAAACTGCTCTTATCCACATTAACCAGTCACTTATTAAAAGCAAAACAACAAGCAGTCAGTCACGTAGGCTGAACAGCGTGACCTACCCTGTAGTAACGGCACATGGGGTTGAAACCATTTGTTCCGCAGATGAACACAAGATCATCATTTCTGGGAACCAGGACTTTAATGAAATTATGGCACTCGTCCTGAGAGGAAGACAAGACAGTGAGATTTATGGATGCTACAGTGCTGTAAATACTACAGAACCAGAGACGGCTGGTTTATGCTGAAAAAGTGGAGGACTCACTCTGTGCTTTCCTTTCATGGCGCACGTCTCCCTGTCCGCCTGTCCCGACCGCCACGTAAGCTTCTGTGACATCACACAGCATCACCATTAGACACAGTTCCCACAATCTTAAATATTAACAATGTACTACACTGTGAATAGAAATAGAAACCTAGCGATTTACAGAAAGTGCTTTGATTACTGGAATTCGCTTTTAGATTAACAAGAGTTTTTATCACTTGGCACACCTCAATTTTACAAGAGCACTTTGGTTATAAATCAATTTACAGGTGTGAACCCACCCTGTATGGATTAATCTCATTCCTGTAGGACTCTCTCAGACTCACTAAATACACCTGGTCCCTGCGAAAGAGAAAGAGTTTACACACAAATTACTACTCATAGTCCTACTGTTCATCAAACAACTACTGGTCAAACAGCTGAAGATCTCACTTCTACATTCTGTGCTGACTTACCTGCCCGCAATGAAAAGCGTATCATGTATTTTGGTCATGAGCTGAAAGTCCAGTCTGTGCTGAGATTCGTTGCCAGAGGGGCGTCCGCGAAACACGGGGTACTGTCGTGCATCTGTGGAACAAACAGATGAGCCGTTATTCAGTATTACCGTCAACAGAGATCGATGTCGTTATTGATCGGCCGTGGCAACTGCATGTTAAACTGCTCTGAAGAAAGACTTTGCTAAAGTAATGAATGCAGGTCCCGCATTGACGTCCAGCGACTGCATTGTCAGCATGCTTGAGTGTTAGCAGCGCTAATGCGATGACTTTATATGTGCATGTCTTCGTACAGAGAACATGGCGAACGTCACTTTCATTTTAGAATATTTTAATAGTGTGCCCAAGTGTAATTGGGTTAAATTATGCAAAAAGTGCTGCTTTGTGCAATACAGAAATGGCGAACTATAAAAAACAACTAACAAAAAAACTATTTTGTGCAGTATGTATATCCACTAGCCACTGTTTACGTGGAATCTGATGCAAAAGCGAGAGTGTAAAAAAGTGTGCTTCAAGGTTGGTTGACTTTTAATAAAAAGCCTGCATAGCTAAAATTGCCCTTATCTGAAGAAGCACCAGTATGTTTTTTTTTTGTTGATAAAGATCATATGTAGGTGGGGGCAATTCAGAAACATGTAGTGTCTGGTTCTTACAGTGTCGGTCCACAACGTCTAAAGGGATGTTGTCCTCAGGAAAGCTCACAGCCTCCAGATGGGATGCCACCAGCAGCAGTAGCAGCAGCAGGTCAATCGTCAGTTCTCGCCACCCCATCGCTGGCACAGAGGGCACACACCTCCTGTACTGCACTTATGTAGATGTTACCTGTAAAACACACAAACACATGCAGACATCAAAATAGATCAGCCGCTATTTTTAACTACTTGCTCTTGTGTTTTTGTCCACGACCTCTGTCAGGATTTGCTGTGTAGATTAGAACGCTTGGTATTTGTGTATACACATGCAGGTTCACTCCCAACAGATCATTTAGTGTGTGTGTGTGTGTGTGTGTATTTGGCAGCCAATACCCATGATTGAAAATCTGTCTATGAGAAGAAGGTCAAAAAACAGACAAAGAGAGGGCGGAAAGCGAGTGTTTAAGACACCACAAATGTGAATGCTGTGTTATCAGCTAGCTTTGATTCACACGTACGCTGTATTTAGAATGGAATTTGCGTACTATTAAGTGTGCATGTGTGTTTGGACTAGGTGCTATGCTTGGGAGTGTGTTTGCTGCGCCTGGCACAGAAGTCTCCAAATGGACATTCAAACAGGAAGATTTTTTAGAAGTCTGCGTGCTGTGGTTGGGGTCGTGTCCCTGAGAGACAATCATCTGTGCATATTAATGAGCAGTGTAAAGTCAAATATTTATAAAGCTACAAATTATTCATGCCAGCAAAGCCCGAACGGATATAAACAATTTACATGGAGACAACAAACAGCTTGGCAGAAAGAGAGAGAATGAGTGAGTCAGGCCTCAACCACTTCCTGAGCGTGTCTCGCCACACATGCTCACATATAGTATTGACATTTTTGCAATTAGCGGCCCTGCACACCTGCACCCATGCTGTAATATGCATATGCTGCCTGTACCACCCTGCTATTATTGATTAGCTGTTGATTGATAAGTTCTCTATTGATCAGCCGAATGGGATGTGACCTAGAAAAATTCTTCTGAAATACGATCCACAGTCCTTTGGGGAAGGGAGTTTCTTTGCTCATCTGTTGCCATAATGGATCTTCATTTCTACAGGAATGCAAGGTTATCGTGCTTTGATCGGATCAATAGGAATGACTCTTTCTCTGGCAATTTCTTATGTGAGATGAGAGAAAAGGTTGATGATTTGAGAAGACGGAGTTATGAGATGGAGACACAAAAGACGAGCTTAGAAACAAAAACGAAGGAAAAAAGGGAGGGTTAAAAAAGCAAGATGAGACAAGGTAAGGAAAAGGATAACAAGAGACAAGATGAGACAAAAAGAAGACGAGGCAAGGAGAGGAGCTGAGAAAATAATGAGACTGCAGAAATGATGACATGAGAAATGAAAGGGTCGAAGGGAGACAAGAGGGCTGGAGACAGTATAGACGAGAAGGACACACCAGATAAGATAAGACATATAGAAAAGAGAGACGAGACAATACCAGAGACATAAGAAGGAGAGACGAAAAAGAGAAGATGAGGCAAGAGTTGAAGAAAAGAGAGGTAAGGAGAGGACATGAGACATAAAAATAAAATAGCAAAAAGAAAACAAGACAAGGTGAGACAAAAAAAGAGAAAAGAAAGGGGCAAGATGAGAAAAACGAGACAAGAGAAGTGGAGACAAGACAAAATAGAACAGATATGATCAGAAGGAAAGAAAAGGAGATGCAAGATAAAAACAACAGATTATAAAATAGGAAGAAAAGAGAAAGAAAAGAAAGATGAGGCAAGGTGAGAAAAGACAAGTTGACAAGGACAAAAAAAGGAGAAGGACAGACAGAAATAGGACAAACAAGATGAGGAAGACACACTGTATGAGAAAAGCATGAGAGATGGCATTGTAGAAAAGGAGAAGAGAAGGAGAGACCAGAAGACGAGACATGAATAAAGATGGAAGATTCCCTTGCCTATGTGAGCTTGAGCGATTAAAAGCTTTAATGTTTGGACACTCAATGAAAGTCAAAGGTCAAGGGGACAAAAATTGTGTCTATCATAACAGAGTTACAAATGAATTTCTTTTCCCACGTGCATCCTTGATCCGTACAGAAGTGCACACATCAGCAGAAGGCGCTCTCTGAGGGGTCGGGAAACACCGTATGGATTAAGCGATGTGTACAAGAGGAGCCCCGGTTTAATACAGCGCTGAGAGTCTAATCACAGCTTCACAGTGCCATATCATTTCCTCTGCCTGGATATTACTTCAAGAAATAAAGAAGGATATTTCCAGCACCCTGGAACATATTCATTGTCAATGACAGAAATTCCTCACAAGCTCTAATCATTATTCATAGAAACACCACAGGGAGTTGCGCAGACACGCTACACTACCACAACAATTCCGGCATACGAAAAACACCAGGCTTGGGCAAAGAGAGCGAGAGAAACCTAATGCAAAACAGAAACAAAGGACATACAAAGGTCAGCCGTCTTGAATTTCTTTTCAATATACAGTGAGCGCAACGTGTTTTCTATTGAATGTCTTGGTTTGGTTTTCCATTCTTGCCCTCCGGTGTATGAGCCTAGACAGGCCCTGCGTGGAGAGAGGCGACTAGTCACGCAACCTGTTAGTGTTTAGCTGCTCCCCGGCTACTCTCATTACAGCTGCTCTCCGTGCGACGCAATCGCACACTCGTTGATGTTTTTGGCTGCGTTTCCCGGGATGCTGGCACGCCGCTTGTGTTGGCAGGTCATTTCAGTAAGATTGCCTGCAGTAGATCCACCCAGCACCCGCCCGCGAGAGTCCAGCTGCAGGAAATGCGCGAGTGAAGGCCAAAAGAACAAAGCCAGTTGGTGACGTTCAGTCGCTTCAGTGAACCTTGTAAAATAAACGCTCCCCAATGGTCCAGCCGATGTGCTAAGGTAAGCTTCATGCATCCTGATGCAGGAGAGAATTATGTCACTTAACCGAGGAGTTGCATTTCACAATCACTTTGCTTTGGTTTAACATGAACCCTGCAGGTCTGCCTGAGGCCTGACACTGAGATAGAAGGTGAAAGAATAAATCAGCTGAAGCTGTAAAATAGAGATGGTGAGTATTATGGTATATAACCCACAATGGCAAAAATGTGCTGGAGAATCTATTCCGTGGCAGATATATACAAGTAGATTTGAGGGCTTAGGAGTGTTTCAAAATATTTACATATAAAGGAACAAGAAGAAACCTGGAAAAATGTGATGCGAATGCATTGAAGGGACGTGTCCTAAACCTGTTGTTGAACATGTATTTTAGTGTAGAACTAATTAAGGGTAAATTAATGAATAAATACACAAATAAATAAATCATTTACGGTGTAGTATTGTCTGCGATTTGAGTCTGAAGTTCTGAACTACAATATTTACTGTTTTCATGTCAAAAGGGATTGTATAAAAACTTATACAAGTATACTTAAAACGATTCATATGTAATGCAAAAAACTAACATGCAGTCACAGGATTGCATACATCAGCTATTTTACACTGATCTGTGACTCATCATATCAAAATTAGTTTAATAAAGTATCAGTAAAAAAATATATATATATATATTATTATATATTTTGATTTATGTCCAAATATAACATTTCTATAAATGTATATATACCTAATAATAAAATCAGTTAAATATATTTAGTTTGTTATGTATGTAGGTAACCAAATATAAACATAAGAACTACATTACTATGTAGTACGTAGATTGTATTTACAGATAGCATTTTTTAAATAAATAAAATATATACACATATATATATATAGTTATATTTTATTATTAGCTATAATAATATAAAATAAAATTATTTGTTATTTTATTAATTAATAAAACTATATTATTAAGTAATATAAGTATTTAGTAAACATTGTACTAAATACAATTAGACATTGGTAAAAATGTCATAAGATATTGCACTGAAACTGCAAAATGATCTTGGAAAATGGGCCCTCGTATCTGTT
>JAUYWG010000055.1:5535095-5545376 GCA_034779775.1 Enteromius afrohamiltoni
AATAAACATAATAAATAAACAGAGCATCAACACATATATTATGTAAAGAAAAACTTTTATTTTGGATGCGATTAATCATTTGACAGCACTAATAAAAATCTAAAATTCCAATGCCTTTATTTCGTAGCAAGCAGTGACTGCATCTAACAAAAAATGATTTCACTAGGTGCATCTCTAGCCGTAGCCACCATTTAGAAACCAAACCCTCTTCTGCTAGATCTACCAGCCAGTAAGAGGACCAGCTCCACCAGAAAGTGTAAAAATCTTTCCTTTCTGGAAAATACAACTCATCTTTTTGACTGACACTAGTACGTTTTACTACAAGACATACTTGGATCATTTTGTATCACAAATGGCTTAAAGTGTGTGTCAGAGTCCATAAGTCACTCGCCTCCTCTCAATAGGCCATGGATCCATAATGCTGGGGTTCCTGCTGCCGTGGAGATGGGGAAAGTTTAGATGAATACATGTATTTTCTCTTTTCGTGTCTTAGCGGCTTGACTGACTGAAGCAAGCAGGCCAGATTGTGTCAGACTCTTGGAGAGAGAATATTACGCCTGTCTTCAGTTGTGTAACACACAACTGTAAGCTGATGGGCATACATTCATTGCTCTGACCTCATTAGCCTCTGCGTGATTAACTTTAACATCTCAACGCTGCAAACACACACGCTTTCCACAGCTGACATGTGTGATCCATATTTTGTAAGTCATTTGTAAATCAAGCTTATCATCCAAGCTATTTTTGGGTTGCACACTGAATGTTTAGCCAACTGCAGCTTTTATCTGGGTTTTAGAGTGGAATTCCAGAGAAAGACTCCACTTTAACACTTACATGTATCTGTTTATCATGTTATAAGATTGTGAAAATGGCTACGATTACAGCAAGAATGACAGGTAGCAACGTTAGCTATTGTGTTGCAGCTGACACTATTTTGCCCAAAAAACACTTTTAGAGATCAACTCAGATTCTGTAACTCTGTCATTGTGTGTGTGTGTGTGGGTGTAAGAGAGACAAGTTTACACCTGAGATGATTATAACACACCTGTAGGGAATCGGGTGAAGAAATATTATGGGTGTTTTCACATTAAAGCTTTTGTATGGATTCAAGTCCAATTGACATCAAACTTCAGTGCTTTTGGTAAATGTGAAAGCTATTTTTTGATCAAAGAACTACATGAGTTTGCTTGAAAATGGATATCTAGGGTGCGGTTCCTGTGGATTCCAACTGCTGCTTATGGCATCCTTAAATCAAGAAATAATCAAGATGGAAAGTTAATACAAACTGACTCGTACACTTGTTAGGACACGTACACTGTATGTGTACTAACAAACATATAACCTTTTCAAGTGTACTCATTAGATGGAGGGCAAACACAATCGGTTGACATATCTGCAGTAGAAATGTTCATGTTTTGCCTAACTAGTGGCCATTTATTTAATACATTTTTATACGACCTGCTTACACCCCACTGAGGCTTAGGGGTGAACCATCATGCTTAGTTTCTTTATAAAAATCATACATTTTTTTATGAATCACAATTATCACAAAATGGTTGCGTAATGAAAGTTTTTCTTTATTCAACTTTATTGCCGTTTAAGAGAAGCACTTAAGATATTCAGCTGAACTTGAACTTTGAAACTTTATATTGGTAGCACTTGTGATATTGCCTCTTTTGGATAAATCACTGTTTGGATTAAAACAAAAAGTACATGTAACGTGTAAGTACAAGCAGACTAAACAAGTAAAACAGCCTGACTTCTGCACAGAGTTTAGCAGAATCTGAAAGAGCAGCAGGTGTATGTGCTAGTCTGGGAGACATTCTTGACTGAAAGCCAAAAATTTAAAGAGGTCTCTGAAAAGTCCTTCAACAAAACTGAACAGACAGAATCTAATTTACAAAAAAAACAAAAAATCCTTAAAGTACAAAGAGAATAGAGACTGCTGTATACCAGCAATAACCACCAATAATCTGCTATGTTCTCTATATTTAGAATAGCAGATTGTTTTTAATGAATATAATTGTTTCTTTATATTTAAATAAATATGTCAAGCGATCAAATTAATTTTCTACAATGGTAATGAATTATACGAATACTTTTCTTACACAATGTAAATCATATTTTGGGCTCTTCGACAATTAAAAAAAAAACAAAAAAATCTGTGTTTTAATAAGCAGTCGATTATTTATTCAGGTATCAGTAAAGTGAGGTGTACACACAGCTCCGTTTTACTACATTTAAATGCCCTGTCCAGAATTTTGCTAGAAACCAGCGCATAAAATGTCGAAAAAAGGGGGGGGGGGGCTGCTTTTCAGGACAGCTGATCAATACCACTTTCGGGAAATGTGTGTGTGAGTGAATTATGATCTCTGTACATCACACTCTGTCAGTGCCTAATGCACCCTGACACCCACACATCCATACTGATCTCTTTATCAGCGCAAGAGAGACAGAGAGAGAGCATTGTGGGTTTTTCTCGAGAGAATTGAAGCTCTATTGTGGGTTTAAATCGACGTTGTTCGGACCCCTGAGAGTTTTTTAACCCCCACACAAAGTGGCTCTCATTAGCATATGAACGGGAGGGTGGCAGGGTCTCTTTATGGACTGTTTGCAAAGATCCCAGCCCCTCCTCCTCACCCCGTCTCTGAACACTGGCCTGCTGGCACTCACATGGCTCTGTATGGGAATGTGCCCCAGTAGCATTCACACCACCGTATTTGTTCACTATAGCATTTCCTTCCCTCAGCAGCAGAACTGTCCTTCTTTCTCTCTCTGTGTGTGTAGGAGGTGAAGGTTAAATATGTTTTGTTTTGTAAGAGGTCAGAGTGTAACACAGAAAGGTCTTCTTTTTGCCAGGGACATCTGGTTGCTAGGTGAATAGACCTGCAGCTAGAAACAGTCATCTGCTGGTTTAACCTGTAATGGCTCCAGAATTAGATGCAAGTTCAAACATTCATGCATCAAAAGACCTGAAATGTATGTTCTTTTGCTAAACCACAGTATCACTTATACGCCCTAGTGCTTAAAAAGGGAGAAATGGGAATTTACACCCATTACACCCATGTATTATATAGATCTGTTTCAAAACGTGGTGAGTTGATTTTCTAGACAGTGTTTTTCAAACATTAAAAAAAGTTTTTTTTTGTTGTAATGGAAATAAAATGTTGAAACAACTTTTTTACATCCTTTTCTACTGATGTCTTGTGATGTTTAATATGATTAACGCTAAAGCCATTATGCTGTTCATGAGTGAGAAAAGAATTTAATGGAAATGATACAAATAGTAACATTGATTTCAGGCATAATCTGTATTTTGGCGCAGAATAGCAAAGTTGGAATCAGTCGTTTTGGTATGCTTTCTCAGAGCACATCCTTTAACGCTTAGATTCAGTCAGTGTGTAGCAACTTTTGCTGCTATTCGAGTGAAATGTATTTTCAACTACCTCTGAAAGTGGTTTAAACATTGTCCACTTGTAATCAGACTGTCAAGAACCAGATCTAAACTGGGCCTTAGATGATAAACGTTCAAAATTTCAACACTGAAAAGTATCCTTATTTACAATGTAATAAAAAAAGAAGAACTGTTTTAACAAATATTGTGTGTTCTGCTTACCAGTGTATTAGACTAACAACATGCTAACATAACACTCTGCTGGAATAAATTGAGTTGACTGTGAGTGGCTTGCTGAAATGTTGCCCAAATCAATGACAATCACTTAAGGGGTTACATTTTAAAATGTTGCATTAAAAACCAGCCCACTTGGTTTAGGAACAAAGCTTAGGAAGAGCAGCTTTCAGGCAAAAGCTATAGGATGCTTGACGCACGCTGTATCACCGTCTGACTGTAAAACGTCTGATGCAGCTATTAGTCATTCATCCAATGCTATCTTTTCCAAAGTAGCTTACAGTATACTGACGTTTACAGTACTTCCTGGGGTAATCATGCGGTGAATGACCCAATAATGATACAAGAGAGTACAGTAATTTGCCTATTCGTGAATCACCCGTCTGGGATTGGGACATATCATAATCCTTAGTGGTCCAACTCTTACCCGCAGCTGTCAAGAGTTTAATGTCAATAAAACCTAAAATGAACCTTTTCTCTTGGCTTTGTTTGTCTTTGGTAAAGTTCATACCGCATATTCTCCTGAGCTGCTGTGATATTTTGAGAGCTCTTTCTGTCTCTCGCCAACTACAGTCCCTAATATCGATCACCTGTTCTGATGGAGCAGATCCAATCTGGCTCCAGAGGTGAAGCAGTATTGCGGTATTAGACTCAAAAAGAACTCTTTATCAAAAAAGGTTTTAAGGCAACATATCTTCCTGGGGCAGAGCGGCTTCTCTCATGTTATTAAAGGATTGCAAGTATGGGTGTGTTTTTTGGGAAGTTCCCTGCGTTTTACCTCAATTCCACATCTAGAAGAAGAGTGACTCATGCATTTACACACTGACACACGGCGTGATGAAGCTGTTTTTGCTATGTGAAGTCTCGTTCTGGTTCAGTCTGCCTGCATATGCCTGTGTCAGCCTTAACACTGAACAGATGGAGTCAGCAAAGATAGATCTCCACCCTCTCATCCTACCACACGCCTCCTGCAGACGGGTCTGTACATGTGTCTATTGCCTCTCAGGGTAAATCTGTCAGCTCCTTGAGGTAAATCATGGGTTATCTTTTATCACAAAGGAGGAGTGTTCCCACACTGCTATCAAAACTGTGTGTGTGTGTGTGTGTGTGTAACTCTCAGCAATGACCTTCAGCTCCAAGTCCAGGATCAACACACTGGACATAAGCCAGCCTTCTAAATAATGTTCCAGATTCAATACAAGTTATACTATATCGACAACATTTATGGCATGAAGTCGATTACCACTGAAAATGATACATAAAAAAAAAGAAATAAGTAAAAAAGAAAAACAAAAGTCACAGTTGTAGTAGCTAATGGAAGTAAATGGTCCCAGCTTGTTTAGGCGTTTAAAAGCAGAAATGTGTAGCTTTTACACACACATTTGCCATTTGAGCTGTGAGGTTTTCTAAAACATCTTTTTTTGAGATTATTCAATGCAGGATCTCTCTAATGTTCTTGTATATTTCTGTGTTATGTTATAACATGATATGAATTTAAATATTGTATACATCTTTGTTTGTTATAGTCTCAGCTTAGTCTCAACTTCAGATGTCACTTCCTCAGAACATCGGCTAAACAAAGAAGTGGACTGGGACTAAATTTCAGGCTGGGAAATCACACACTCATCCAGGCCATCTCATACACCCACATCAAATTTTGAAACCACGTACAGCAATATTTTTGTATGGCTATCATCATCATAATCATCACCACATAAAAAGTTTAAATCCCTAGGCTGAGGCCAAGCAAAATAATTAAAGGTTATCACTTGAACTCCCACTTTCCTTTTAAGTCTTTTGATTTGCCCTGACAACTCTCTCTTTTGTGTATTTTTGACTTTTTTAAAATACATTTTAAATATCTTTATTGGAAAATCTTATGTTTTCATGTTTTTTGGTGGAATGATAACCATTTGTATAACCAGCATATGCAAATACCATGGAGGAACTATAAAGTTGCAAAATAATTGTTAATTTGTGACTGTGATTTAACTAAATTTTTTTTGCCTTAGCTCCTTCTAAAACTGTAAAATGATGTGTCCATTCTCAAGTCCCACATTGTTTTTGGTGGATGCATGTGGCGAATTGCATTGCAGGCTAAGACTAACCAATTCATGATTTATAATATTGAATAGTAAATTCAGAAATAATCACTAAATAATCACATCTGGCAGGCATGGATTCTCACGGTGCTCCCAATGGCCAGCCAGGGGCTGATAAACAACTGATGCATTTGTCACACAAAAGTGGAACCACTTCAGGAGTTGCAAATTCATCATTGGATTGATTAAATTATATAGAATTGAGAGACGTGTGTGTCACGTTCTTGAATATTCTGTACAAAGGTGCCGTAATGCTGAACCCCTCACGAAAAAAAGTTCTGTGTCATGTTTACAACTGCGACAACGAATGCTTATGAGGATCAGTTAAATGCTGAATTTTCAAAAGTATGTGAAATATTTAAAGTTCGCAGCATACAGTATTTAAAGGATGTGGAAAAGAGTTTTATACACAGGTCTGTTATTGTGGCAATACAAAAAAAACGATATGGAACTGTGATTGGTTGTTTGACATGTGTGACAAACGGCATCATGGGCAGGCCTTGCAGAACCTGATTTTGCGGAGTTCGATATCTCCCTGGGTCAACATCTTTGTTGACCCTGGAACAACATTGTGATTAGCCAATCAGATTTGAGGAACCAGTTTATAGTTTTTGTGAAGTTTAGGCTTACAATCAGTGTTTGGTGCTAGTAAAGCAGTGTCAGTCATCTATCATTAAACATGATTTTAGGCATTACTCATGGGTAAGGTAAGGTTTAGGTGTAGAGATATGGTCGAAACTAAGATTTTGGTTTAAAATGCTGTTCCAGGGTCAACAAAATATGTTAACTCAGGAACACGCCTAACTCAGCAAAATCATGACGTGCGGCAGGGCTTGGCCAATGAAAGCTGCCATGTATTCCAGACCTGGCTATATGAGACTACTGCTCCATTACTTGAAATCATTTTAACCATGAAGCACTTTTCCCCCCTGATTTGATCATCATTTTTTTAACTTGGGCTTTCACAGAAGATTTATTTCACAAACAACGGATAGTGATTTCCGTACAATAATCAATACCAAATATTTAAGTAACTTATTGTAGCATGAGTTGTGCACACATGCTTCTTTTGGTGCTTTTTATATTTTTAACAGAAATGAACAATTATGTTAACTATAGACCCTTTCTGACCAGATCAGTGGTTTAGGTTTCCTGCAAATTTATCATCGGTGCAACGTGAAAGTGATTTAACAAGTTCACTAAAAAGAATCAGACTGTTACAGAATCTTGGAGAGGGGTTTGATTTCTTAATTTCCAAATTATAAGGAAGTTATAATATTCTATTATAAATATATAATATACTATCATTATAAAATATTCAAATAGTCATGAAAGATTTGAATAAAGAAAAAAAAGAACAAAAAGCCTTGAATTCTCCCATAAAACATTGCATATATAAATAAATAAATAAATTGTGGCACGTACCATTATGCCAAAAATGTTGTCACTAGATCTTGAACCCGAAAGATGCCTGTAAGGGCATCTCTGTCAAACACTGACACCTCCGGATCACACTCTTTTTTATCTCTCAGGCTGAGTTTGAATCACAGCCAGTCTGGCACTACTCATATCCTTCTTTAAAACCCTCTGAGAGCTGTTCTATACACATGTACAGGCAGGCCCAACTGAGCGCTTCTGTCTTTCCTCTTTGGAGTGCAGTCTAATCCCCTCCGCTCCATCCACGGTGTGTTGTCAGGCCTGCTAATAAGGAGAGAGCTGTGGCTCTACCGGGCCAGTTTGATTGCGTGGCTGAGCCCGTCGAGTGGCCAACACTGCAGATGCAAGCATTAACATGTGGTCTAAGAGCTGAAGGATAGTGTTTCTACATTAGCTAAAGCCCTCCAGAGTGCCTGCTCTGTTTGTTTGGAACAACGGGCCCCGGCAGAGCACAGGGCCAAAAAGGGGAATTATCCTGCAAACAGAGAAAGGTCATAATCACACACACACACATACAGCTGCAGTAGGGTTTCATACACCATTATTTTCCTGCTTGGCTTTACTTATGAAGCCCTGACCCAAAGTGAAGGCATTGTTGGTTAAAAATATGCAGTGATGTTTCGATCCTCACCAAGTCTGAGAAAGGAAGCTAATGGCCTACTTTAGGGCAACAGTTGAAGAGTTCATGGATTTACGCACCCAAGCAGTTGCATAAATGTTTAAATTTTTTATCTTTTGAATTTTCTCTGCCCTAAATATGAGGTCAGGCCGAAAGAGCCAGTATTTTTAGTAGTCTGTTGTCCTTATATAACATCACTTATATAATTCTAAGTTTTAATAGCCAGTTTTATTTGTGGATATCTGTGTGTTGCTTGTATGCACTGGACTTTTTAGTTTTCCATTTGCGATCATGGTGTTTGGTAATCGATAAGTTGGTAGTTGCTTAATGGTTCTGCGAATTCAATAACGAGGCGACGTAGTGACTGGTAGTGACTTTTCCACTAATAATAATAATAATAATTATGATGATAATAATTGTTATGACTATTTTGCACTCTCTTATTCACCTAATATTGTTCCCTTTGCTCTAGGTTCAAATAGGTGTACCAGTTTGACCTCAGTGATGTCAGATGTAACTGGACTTTTAGAACTGCAGCAAAATTTTAATACCTTAAATGTCTCTTTGTTCACTACAAAAAGCTTTTAAAATGCTTCCAATGTAGTCACATGTAATAGACCCAAACAGCAACCATTTCTCCCTTCTTCATAAGTCCTCCTCAAACCTGCCATAAAGGTATTCTGCATGCAGGACAGCTGCCTTGTCTGTTTTAGAATTAATCCTGGCTTGTTAAGTCCTAAGCAAACACTAATTGTTTTCCTGGAGACAGACGTGTTACTTGGTTACTCTAAGAAATGCCTGTCCGTCTTAAACCTTTTATTACGGTGAAGCTTCACTGAACTTCAGCCATGAGATTTAGCTATTCATTCACTTCCCTAAGTGCAGTTATTCAAAGCTGTTATTAGTGTATGTGATTCAGATTGTGTGTGCAGATGGGGTGGTGGATGTACTTTGAAAGTACTTATTATAACACCTCAGATCAGGTATCACGTCTTGTAGGGAGATGCACTTGGGTAAATCTCAGGAAAAAAGGTCTGTTTTAGGACTGTTTAAGTACATTTTCCCCTAAAACCTTAATAATAATTATTATTATTTCTTTACGTAAAATAAGCATGAGTTACTATATTATTATATAGTAATATATAATTACTCTTACTTAAATGTTATGTTATAGTATTTATTGTGTTTTTGTGCTACTTATACACTTCTTTGTATATTTTTACACTATTTGAAATTTGGAAATTTTATGCAAACATCTAGCAAACATTAACTGAAATTTCATTTTGGATTATTTTTTAATTAAATTAATTTTCCTTGGAGTGTTAGAAAATACACCTTCATTTATAGTTTTTTTTTCTATGTTTTTTTAATGAAAGCAGGTGGGTAGAAGAAAAAAATATTATATGATTTTTTTCTTTTCTTTCTTTCAACAATTAAAATTGGATATCAAAGAAAAGTAAAAAGATCTTTTCATCTGGTCCCGCATGAACAATGGTTTTCTTTGATGAGGAATCCCTGTCTGGTCACTCCTATCAGAATAAACATTACAGCAGCCTTTAGCAGGGACTTTAGCAGGCAAGCATATTGTGCTTCTGTCTGAACAAAGAAGGTCCTTTATTTCTCCCTGCCCCTCTCTCTCTCTTTCTGTGGTAAATAAGATCTGGCACTTGTGTCAGTATTGATCATTCAGTAATAACTCAATTTGATAGATGAATGATGATTAATGTTAGGCTGGGGGACACTGGCCAGACTGTCTAATATATAATAGTAAATATTTACAGTGAATGCTGTATTATTTTGGCTCACGTATCTCAGATTGTTCACCCTGAAGCATTTATAGAGAGAGTGAGAGCGAGAGAGAGAGAAAGGGGTTGCATATTTCATCCAGAAATGATGTGAAAAATGGAAGGAGGACTCATTATAAATTACATCAGCTTAGCTCATGAATATTAATTGAGTGACGTCATATAACCATTTTCAAGGCTAATGTTCTGTGCTAAGCAGTTCGCTAAAAGGCAGTGGCTGCTAATGTGCTTGTTCAGTCAGTGCTGCTTTAAGGCATATCAGCATATTGAGGCCATCTTGAAAATGCCCTGAGCGGCTCTTTTGCAGGCAATATAAACACAAGTACAGCTCCCGTCTACTTGAATATAAAATATATATCCAAATAGAGTGCTGCAGGGATGAACAAAACCCAGAAACAAGTTAACATTTTAACACTTGTGCTTGTATCATCTCAAAGTCAATTTGTTTTTGTTATTTTTTATTTTTTTGATACTAGAAAGTTCAGAATGTATTACTGTAACGTTGTTGGCTGCTGTAGAGCTCGCGCTCTCGCTTCCTTTCAGCACAAGGCAAGGCAGGACTCGGAAACTGAATAAATGCAACAAAATATTTATTAAACAAAAGGAAACCGCGGAGAGCTACGCAGAGCTCGGAGTGCAGACACGAAACTTCAACAACAGACAAAGACAGACTGAACAGGACCCGGATTT
>JAUYWG010000055.1:5560141-5586491 GCA_034779775.1 Enteromius afrohamiltoni
TCCTTGTGCAGACAATAATCTCACTGCATTATTACAATTAATGACAAAAATAATGTTTGGAAATGTAAACTGATATTACCAACTGACACACTACCGCAAAAGATTACAAACTTAAAACCATTTTTTGTTGGTGAAAATACTAGTGGCCTAAGACATTTGCACAGTACTGCGTGTAAATTTATCAATTAAATTCTGATCCAAATGCCGTCTGAAATTGGGCAGTTGGACACATTAGGAACCAGACCTCTAATTTGGCTTGATTTGAAGGATTGGAGACTAATCATCCAGGATCCTTCGTAGGTTACTGTCAGCCAGAGAACCTTAACCCTGGTAATAAAATTCAGTTAATTTAAAATAGACCTTAAGTAAGGGAGGAGATATATTTAGCCTTATTTCTGTGCTGCTGGTCTGTAATGACAAATGACTGGTCATACCCAGTCGTACCCAGTCGTATTGTTATACAAACAATAAATTACAAGCTATCACGTGCAAAAGCAAAGTTTTTGTTTACATAATATATGTATGTATTTAAGAAAAAATATGTTATTTTTATATATTAAATATATTTATATATGATATAAAATGTATATACATGTAAATATTTGTAAATATATACAGCATGGGTGTGTATTTATAAATACATAATAAATATACACAGTACACACAAACACACACACACACATATGTGTGCTTTTCCCTTCACAAATGCAGAGTCAAGACTACAAAGAAGTCATTCTTAGGCTGATTTCCTACAAAATTGTAGTACACACGGGCACCTAAGTTATCATAAGTGAGACATTTTCTTTGTTGATGAGATAATTCTAATAATGGCCAGACCGCTCAAGCATTGTAAGGCCTTGGAAGTGAAATGAAGTGGAAAGAGTTTGAAAATCGAATATGAGAATGTCCCCTTTTATTTTCTAGTAGCACAGCCAACAAACCTTAGTTTAGATTAAATTCATACTCAGACTCTTCCTGTGAACTCAAAGCAATGTTCCATTGTAATGCGTGTTGCCACATAATGTCTAGACTACTTTGTATGATAGAACTTTGAGGAAATATGTCCATGTCTATTGATTTTGCAAAAATTGGGCTTACAGTGTGCCCATTTGATTTAGTTGAATTAGTTTGGAATCATCTGCATTTAGGTAATTTTCTGTAATCCGTATCTGGCAACAGTTCCATGTTTTATGGTTTTCTAGAGCATGAAATATGCTGTATGCCAACCATCTAATGAGAACACAGAACAGTTTCAACGATTCATAGCAATAGAGCATAGATGCCAAAGCTGTAATCAAACCACTTGTCGGAATCCCTCTGTAACTGGTAAATATTGGAAAAATGCTATGGTTTAGCAATATAATCATTTGAGGGCTATAACATGTATACAAGAATAATAATACAGACAAGACTGTGATCATGTCATTAGTTTTTTACTTTTTTGCATTTTCTTTTTGGGAGGAGTCACACATTTACTTGTCCTTAAGTGATTTAAATAAATACAGAAATAAAATGACTACTTTTTCATTTTTTTTTTTTTTACTAATTTGAACTATTTGCAAATGCATTTTTCTGCATGGCTTGAAGGCAAGCCACATAACCATGTTCATTAAATTAATTCACACCATGCACACGTTCATTCTTAATCCTAGGGTTAATATGCTGAAAACCTTAATGTTTCTTGCCTCATCACATTCTGTCACAAATTAGCAATTTTGCCATATCTGATTACTGGGGGACCTGACTTCTGTTAAATTTCCAGGCATTGCTCATCATAACACAATTAAAGTAGTGGTTTAACCAGAGGCACTATAATATGTACCCTACTCATTTTACAATTTTAATGAAGAAAAAAATCAGTGTTAGAACTAGATGTGAATCAAATTTCAATCTCACTCACTTTACTTTGACATTTTTATCCTCTATGTGATCTGCTTTGAATCAGCCCTGCTTTGAAAACAGTAATTTCTCTTTCTTTCAGGAGCTTGGTTTGCTGATAGACTCAAGTGTAAATTAGCAATGGCAGGAACTAAAGACCGGATTAATTTCTATGCTGTATAGTTGAAATTCTACAGTATATCATAAATCATAAACCTGCGTTCCTCTCAAACATGTTCAGATTATCTCCAATCAGACCTTAGCAGATTGACCAGTTTTTAATCTATCAGAGGTCAGTGACAGAATCAGGTGTGAAGCAATATGTCTATATAAAGGCTTTTTAGACAGGTCGCACTCCAGCAGGATGACCATATGGCTGTTTACCCACAATCCCCTTCACACCCAGCACGCAGGTACACACGTGTGACATGTTGTAGGGCTTGTGTGTGTGTTACAGTTTGAAAACAAGCATCTTGTTTTCTTTCATTAAGCAGAATTGGCTTTTGTCTTCTGAACATTTGACCAAAACAGATATCACATGTTTGAGTTATCATTTGCTGGTGTGTATTTTTTGTCTGTGTTTGTGTGTGGTTTGCTGATCTCAGCTCTCTGTTATGTGGTGTGTTGTGCTGAGTTGCAGGTGCTGCAGATTTCACCTGACTCACTGACCTCTGACCTTGACCTGACTCACTGACTCAGTGAAATGAGACTCCAATCACAATGATGTTAGTGTTTGAGGGTGGTTGAGTCATTGGATAGTTAACAATGACTTGCCCTGCTTAAATTGTAGCTCTGTTTTTAAATCTTGCTGTCGAACTACCTTCTAAAGCAGTCAACAGCAAGAATTTTTATTATGTTAGCGCATGCATGCTGCATGTGGTGTAGTCTTTAAATGTATGCTCCATTTCATTTGTTTGTCCAGTGCCAACACTGTTTCTTTCCAGAAGTTATAGCTGATAAAATATCATTGTGCTCTTTGAAACTAGAGTTGTGTGTATTTTCAACCCAGTTTCACAGCAATTCGTACATTTAACAAGGTGTCTAATTCATACAAATTCGTACAACCTCACTCATACGATATAGAACAATTTTTGCTAAATCGTACGGAGAGTATTTTACGGGTTTCCAGTTCGTATGAATTTGTACGAATGACTTACACCTAAGCCCGCCCCTAAACCTCCCCGTTACTGGGGTTTAGACAAATCGTACCAAATCTAACATTTTTTTTTTTACCTTTACTGTGTTTATATTTGTTAACCCTTAGACATGCCTTTGTCCATGTGGGCAGTCTCTGGTATTTTGTAGCTGTTCCATCTCCATTTCGAACTGTGAAACAATGGCCTGGGCCAGTGTTGCCTTTTGGACAATCTAATTGGTGAAAAACAAACAAACAAAAAAAAAAAACCTGCAAAACGAAAAGAAACCTACAGGAACATGACTTTTACATTAGCATGTTGCTATGCTAACAATGTAATTCTTTACTTGCACAAAACTACATAAATAGCTAATGGGTGAAATTGAAATGTATAAGAATTATTTAGTATTTATAGATCACAAGATCTGATGTGAAAAATAAAACTTTGTTAATGCATTTTGGCCATTCATTCAGACATCAATGGCATTTTGAAGTACTAGCTTTTGAAGATGACACTGCCATTGTCAGCATAAAATATAAAAATGCTAAGTTGTGCTAAAATGCTAATTACTGGCTTGGTGTAAATAACAGCGTTTTTTAGTAACTTTCATGGATCCGTGTGAACAGGGATTATTGTCTGTATGCAAAACTTTTTAAAAAACATTTCCATTTTGGAATACATTTAAACTTAAACAAGTCCACCTGTTTTAAGTCAATGTAACTGTTTTTCTAGTTGAATAAATGTGTGTGTGTGTGTGTGTGTGTGAGTGTGTGTGAGCATAATAGTGTGTTTCCTTTGACGAGCAGACCAACAGGATAAAGGTCTCTGTGACCATATGTGCATGTCCCCCGATGGACAATAGAGTGCATTTTTGGTCTCACTTCTGAATGAACAGAAAGACAAGCTTCAGGTATCTTTACAAAATAATTACAAATTTGATGCTTGTTGGAACAGATTTTAATAGACTTGATTTAATTGCTAACTATTGATGTTTCTGTCAAGAGGGGACTGCAGCACAAGAAAAAATTAATTTCATCCTTCAGAACAGGTGTGTTTTCCAAGACAAAGTCTTTGAAATCTTTCCGTATCTGTGATCAGGCTTGTAAAACGTTAATTAAATCAGCGTTGTTGTCTCTTTGATACTTCCTAGATCTGGTTCCAGACATCGGCGTAATTGAAAATTTGTTCTTGTCACACATTTTAACAATCAGGGTCACTCATCCGAAATTAATAAACTTTTTTTTTAAAGCAGAATTCTAACAAGGCTTTTAAACACAATGTTCCTGGGCGGATATGAATAATTTAACGATGTGAGTGTATGAATAGACTGAGAAGTTGTTAATAAACACAGATCCGATAGGTTAAGCTGATAGAACTGCACAGACTTCCATCCTGTAATAGAGAATAACTCGAAGCGGCTTGTGTTTAATTCAGCAGATTCATTCAGCGCTGTCTCTCTAAATGAATCCGCTATGAAAGTGACACCAGTTCAGGCTAGAGTATGTTAACTTCTCTATAACATATAAAGCTGTCATTACTGTTGCCTGCATCTGCATTCATGCGTGAGTGTCTGCGTGTGTATGAAATGAGAGTGCTCTTTAATTCTGATTACTTTGCCAGCCGTTTATGTGTTTATGGTAATATCTGAGAGACGAACGGCAATAAAGCCATCTGCTTATGGCTTCCATTAAACTGATTGTTTGGATGAAATTATGAAACACACACACAGGACTTTATTAGCTGCTAGATAAATTGATAGGCATTAGCTGGTTTGGAGGGCAGTTGTTGGTCCTGGTGTGAGGTTGTAGGGCAAATAGGAAGTATGTCTATAAACTTCAGATTTATCACAGGATGGATAATGATGATGGCTGAAAATAGTGTTTGTCGCTTCAGGCGAGCGTGGCTCTATCTAAATTGAAGATGCAGTGTGGGTTGACAGGTAACTGAGGGTGCTTTCACACTGTGGACTTGAATCTATTTGACATTAGATTTTAGTCTGTTTGGTCGGTGTATAAGCAGTCTAGGGGGTTATAGTTAGATAAAGGAGTCAGAAAAAGCATGCTATTTTTCCTTCTCTGCTGGCTTTAACATCACAGTTTGGATAATCATTATCCTGTGGCTTCTGAATAATTAGTCAGATGACAGCTGCAACTGAGATACTTTTGGCTTATAATAGATACAGTAGGTATTACAGACCTGAGCTAACAATCTAACCAAGTTTAAAAAAAGAAATCCGCAATTTTCTTCTCCATTCCTCAGCTTACTGCTATGGGACATTTTTATTGTTTTGATGTTTACATTGTGTTTTGGCCCACTAGTGTTTCTTCTGGCATCCATGGTAAATCCTTCTAGAGCTTGTTTTTAGAGTCTTTCTAGCCACTTTTCACCTCTGAAAGTTGTAGGTCAGACTCTGAAATGGATCTGTAAAACTCTGTGACTGCAGTCTCATAAGCTCAGCGGGAGCCAAGAGTTAAGCTGAGCTCTCTCACCAATCTGCACCGTCCAAAACACCTCAGAGGAGATATTTAATACCCCAACCAACCCCCTCTGCTCGAACCCTCTCTTTTTTCTGTCCTTTAGTTTGGGGTTTTAAAGCAAATGAATCCACTCTTGAAAGAGTGTTGAGTACACTTTAAACTTGAACAAGCTGAATATAATCAAAGAATTAGAGTAAATGCATCACCTCAAAGTATTTATATGATGATTTCCGTCAAGTAATTAGGTTTGCTTATTTCTCACAGTTTTTATTTATGCTTATTTCTTTTCTTTTTTTTTTATTCCACAGTGAACATATTAAAAAGGGTCATATCATGAGGGATCGCATTTTCCTTTTCAGATGAATGGCATATGAAAATATATTCCAACCATTTTCAAAAGACCATCATTTCAAAAACAGTTTGTTTACCTCCTCTGAACTTTACTTCAAATACATTATTGCGTTACCGTTGCACCATGGTATATTTTTTGTAATAAATCTTCATAGTTGAAACATTTTGAAAAACCCTTCATTAATCAACAAATGTGTAATACAACTGATGCGATTTAATACTGTACATGATTTCCCATGTTTAAGAAATGTTTGTGATCCTGTGAAAGGTGTTTAGAGAAATAGGAGGAAGGACCCGAAGCCGTTGAAGTCTGATAGATGTGTTAATGTTAGTGAAGGGCCTCTGATAGTGTTGTCCTCCAGTGGGCTGTGTAATGTTTTCTGACAGACTGATTCATGTGAGCTCTGCCTGTGTTTATCTGTGTCTGATCGACTCTACAAACCTCTGCCGTCCACCACAGTTTCAAACACTGACACTCAAACTCACATAGAAAGCAGAAACATTTATGTAAGGGAAACTCTCACTCTCCCTTTGCCTGACCACAGCACTTATAAAAGCAATGAGCTGCTCCGTGTTTAAACAGCCTGAGATGATTCAGCATTGGATAAAAGCGTTTTGTTGTTTATAGCGGTAGGTCACAGCACTGATGGATGAGAGTGAAGAGAGGGCAGGAGAGTGAAGGGAGGGCAGGAAGGAGGGATGAGCGTTTGTTTCTGCTTGTGTCTCACTGGGGCTTATGCATAGGGCTCCAATATCCGTCTTCATAGCCAAAACACGCTCTGCTCTGTGTCCTGCTCTAACAGAATCACTGATACAATTAGCCTTCCCATAATGCCCTTCAATGACACATGATACAGGATGTTTGTAATTACAGATGGTGGGTATTGGGGCAGGTGTTTGGGGGAGGCGGGATTTGGGATTAAAGAAGGAGAGAGAGTCTTTCTTTAATGTTTTGAAATAAAAGAGTTCATTGTATGTGTAGACATACATCCAGGACTCAAAACCTCTCAGACGAAAAAGCTATTCTTGGCTGTGTGTAGCAGCTAAAACTCAACAGATGTTATGCATAGCAGTAAAAATCTGTGACATTGTAAGAGTCAGAGAGGGACTGAAATATGTCAATGATTAACTAAATTTACTGTTTTTGTTGAAATATACAGTATCTTGAATAACATAAGTAAAGTTTTGGGAAAATAAACTGTTTGTTCTTTAGGTCAAAACTAAAACATATGTATCCTCTAATAAGAGGAAGAGTTATGCCAAACCCTAATCATAACCATGTAGTAAGTACATTTAGATCAGTTCTTAAATGTATAATTACACTGTAACAAGCACACCTTGAAATAAAGTGTAACCCCATTTTTTATCAGTGCATTTTATGTTTGTTGCTTGATTTTAGAATGATGTGTGTTACCGTGATTGTTTTTTTGTATCAGCAGATAAAATAACGGATTGGTTTGTCAAAACCTTTGACAAAGCCCTAAAGTTGTCAGGTCTTAAGGACAGAGAAAATGACAGTGCACCTAAGCTCAGAAGAACAATTACAGCTAAATCAGTGGTGTTTTTGAGCTTAGCTCTGCATGAAGGTGGCCCACCAGAAGCAGGATTGAACAAGCCTGAACTAAACAAACCAAAGATGCCAAAAGGACTTACTTTGCATCAAAGCTTAAATACCCTAAAATGATACAAAACAATGAAAGGTATGAAGTCTTTAAAGAAACAAATGGCATTTATGTGTGTGGCGTGTGTTTGTGTGTGGTATAGTGATTAGTGGTGGGGTATGTGTGAGGTTCAGTTCAAAGGCTGAAGTTCGTCTCATTTATCTGTGCTGTCAGTATGATCTGATCAAAGCAGCAAAGGATCAATGTTTGTGTCACTCTCCATTTATCCTTGTTTGATCAGTACAGACACACCTCTCCACGTGGACGTTAAATCGCTTTAAAAACATCTCAACATATGTCAAACAACAGAAGGAGTGTCACTTCACTTGTGTCCTTTGTCATGTCCTTCATTTCATAATTCAAATGAAGGTATGACATCACTTGACCTAAGCACACACACACACCTATGCGTCAGCAGAGTAAGGCACCACTTTAGACTCACCTCAGCGGATGACTCACTCGTCGCATGCAAACATAAGCATAAAGAACTGAGGCGGGATTGAGAGGTTTATTATATCAGATGTAGACTCTGCTCTCTGCCCTATGAAACAAACCTGACTGCACTGAATTGTCTATTGCATTTTTATAGCATGTGAATTACATTCAGAAGGAGATTTAAAAATAATAAAAAAATAACTTTTGACCCGTTGGTTGAACTGTTACTGGTATTATCGATCTTAAATCTGTTTTAAATCTGCAAACTTATTGTTTGTGGTGTGTGGCCGTAGGTTTCTGCTGATTTTAATATGTCGCTAAGCTGCAATGGGTAAAAAAATATATACAAATCAGTAATGTTTTGCATCATTTGTTTTCCATACATGTCTCAGTTGAGTTAAATGGTTGCTTTTCTGTTTGTTTAATGGAAAATATAAATAGGTACAACTATTTTATTTTTTTAACGAATTTACTAAAAATATCATAGTTTTTGTTGGCTCTAGTAAAAATGTTGTAGTAAAACACAACATTTAGTGTAAGCCTGTACATCTACATGTCCGACTTTTAGAAATTACCCAGTTTGTCTCTCCATTTGTAGCTGATTATGTAAAATAACGACTTTCAAACTTAGCCGTTACATTGATGACAGACTGAACAAACAGTAAGCGGTAATCCTGCAATGACTAACGCCTTCTTACCAATGTCTGTCTTTGAGCAAATCAGTCAGGATTACAGGGTGAATGTCACCTCATATCATTAATATTCATGGGCCAAGCTTCCCCCATCAAATCAAAGAGTCACTTTGTATTCTATTGTACACTCTATTGCCATTCACATTAAATGTTGAATGATGGCTTTTCACATTGAATTAAATTAAACTTCTACTACAAAAACAAATGTTATTTTTAATCATTATTTTATTATTATTTTTTTTTTTTAAATTATATCAATTCAGTAATAATACTGGTATGTGTGTGTGTTTGTAAAAAATATTCCTCAGAGGGTCCTAATAAATGTCCTTATGCTCAAACTCTATGAATATATCTCCAAAAACTAATATATATGTATTTATGTATTTGAAATAGATTTCATTTAATTTTGTTTCAGACAGTATTTTAAATAATGTTTTCATGTTTAGTTTTCAATCTATTGTACATATGTGATTTCATTTGTATTATTTGGTTACACTTTATATTATGTATTTATTATAGTCATATTGCATTGCAAAAACCTTTTGCTGCTATTGATATGGGATAAGGTTAGACAGGTTTGGTGGTATGGTTAGGTTTAAGGGTGGGTTAAAGTGTAAGGGATAGGTCAAAAGTGTAATTATACATGTGATTACATACATTTATTACAGATGCATATACAAATGCAACACTAATATTATTACTGATGTTTAATAATACTGGTAACAATACTGGTGAGCATTTGTGTGTATATAAACCCCCCTCCTAAGAGGGTCCTAATAGCTCTCCTGCTGCTGAAACGACGCCAGTGACTAACCCTAAAGAGCATTCTGAGGGCTGTTTAGTGCTCAGAACAGCAGCAAGGGCCCGTCTGCAGTCACAGCCAGGAAATTTCCCCTGACCCTTGATCACCCCAACACACTCACTCTTCACACACCCACAGGGCTCTCTGTGGGGCCGTGGTCACGCTAAACTAAATTAATTTTAATGGGTAAGTGGCATAATGTGAGTTCACTAAAGGCCTTAGACAGTGAGGCGAAATTTAGGGTCATAAAAGTTTACAAATGTCTCCTAGAGAACCTTGGGCTTTGAATTTAATTGAGAACAGAGTGCAAAATAAAGGTTAAATGATAACGTCTCTTCCTGGTTTACTGTTTTTGTTTAAACGTAAATTGGATTTGTAAGGTTATTGTCCTTTTGTCTTCAAGTTTAATATGGTTGTCTGGTGTGGACGCTTCCCAAAGAGCAGAACTGTAAATCTGGCTCTGAGGTAGAGTTGATTGTAATCTCAGAGTGTCTCTGGATACTAAAATCTTTGTAAAAACAAACCTTTATCTCTTTCACTGTTTCTACCAATCAGCTATTTGCCACACTGCTGTTTATTAAAATCTTACCTGTCAGAAGTAAGTACCAGTTAGGAAGTAGTTGATGACTGTCATCCATTATTCACAGACTAAAAAAAGCATATATGTCAAGAATCATAAACATAGTCGATATGACTGGCTACTGTTTGATACTCAAATATTTTATTTTGCTGTGTCTTAAATTGATCAGCCATATGAACCCAGCTGACAGTTCCTTTGAGGTTCTCCAAACCAAATAGCATTTTTGACCTTGGTGACCCTCACGACACATGGCTTCCTACTCATCCACTAAGAACCTGGCGTGGTACTCAACCAAATGTAGAATCTGAGTAGACTGAAAGCCACCCACCCGTTGAGATCCATCCAAACGTCAAACTAAAGCGAACCGCTTAAAAGCCAACTGAGTAACATGGCAGTTCATAACTACTGCTCGGTTTTGAACCCTGTAATCTGCTCTAACCTGCCATTTTTGATTAGACCTTGCAGAACTGATGGAGGTTTTGCTGCCTTCAGGTCATAATGGAAGTATATTATTTGTGAGATGAGTGCACATGAACACTAGAGTCATAATTTCTAATTTGTGAAAATAAATGAATGAAACATTGTGATGTTAGCCCTGACTTTGAGTTGGTTGCATGTCAACTAAAGACTGATCGTGGAAGCTTTAATTTTAATTGAGAATACTTACTGCTTTATTCAATTTTTCATGTTTTGTGAACCATTGATGCAGATCAGTGAGGAAGATTATTCATTTAAATGTTTTAGGAGGCAAGGGGCTTTTTCTCATAGTAAAAAAGTATTGGATATCATTAATTAGCCTGTCCTTGTCATGAAAAAGGTCAAGCTTTATGACATTTTTAAAGACAGAGTCAAGGTTAATAAGTGTCTTCAGGTATGCTCTTCGACATAATTTCCTATTTTGTGATTTTTTTTTTTAAATGCATATTTCTGAATGCTTGATACACTACAGATTATATGCGTATTCTGCACAGAAATGTTTAAATATCAACTAGCAGTGAGTTTTGTTTCCTAAGAAATAAAAATGCAAGACCATACCAACTACTTTTCCCCGGTTTCAAAGACAAGGCTTAAACCCAGTCCTATACTAAAATATAAATCTGAGCTGTTTCAAATGAAAGAAACTTGCACTGATTGATCTTAAAATATGTCCTAAGATGCACACCAGTAATGTTTCTAAAGGAATGTTTATAAAACTTTACTTAAATTACTTAAATGTTCTATAAATGTTAGGCTTGAACTATAGCCTAATCCAGGCTTAGGCTAACTGAGCCCTAAACTTCTTACTTCAAGAGCTTAATTTTTACATCAGGATATTTATATGAACTGACCTCATAAAATACATTTAAAAAATCAATTAAATTCAGAAATCGAAACATACTTTTCATAAAGGAGGTATATTTAATCCATTGTATGAGTGGCATTTTAAATACATTAATAGATCTAAACAAGCAAAATTAATAATAATATCCATCACAAAATTTCATAGAGTCAAAAAGGGCAAACAGCAAAAGTCCAGTATTTTTGACTGCAAAGGCAGTAAAGGTTAAAATTAGTCACTCTGACCACCATCTACACTGCTTCAGTGAACTTTAAGACCTTCAAGTGCTGTCCGGTTTCACTGCCGAGTAGGTTTATGGCAGATTTGTGCTAACTCAATTTGGTTCTGCTCAGAGAACCAATAATTCGCCATCAATACTCCACTGTTACTGTCTATAATGATGGCATCATTAATGCAGCTAGAAATGGAACATAAAATCTTATCTTTGAGCTGGTGGGTGGGGAAGTGGGCAGCTGTATTTCGGCAGGGCTGACTGCATATAAAACCCATCCATGCGTCAATCCAGCACTCTCACTTCAGACTCAGCAGATTACAGAGGCTGTTCGGAGGGTTTTCCGATGACCGATAAATGTTTTCCATAATTGCTTATTCTTGATGAGTATCAACACCCTGTGAAGTGCCTCAAATGTGTCCATGATTGCGACTGGTGCTCTGGAGCAGATGTGTTATTAAATATAAAGCTGCAGCTGTCTGACAGTTCTGATCGGGGTTTGCACACTGAGGACTTCCGCTATGGTGAAAACAACTCATTTCAATGTAGACCAACATGTCAAATGTGCCTATAGGTACATAACTTTTGCTTTGTTTATTTACTTGGTCTAAACCCGGCTGGGGAACTCTGCTTCATCTCTGATCAAATGTATCTTTTATTCTTAAGACCTTGATTAGCATGTTTTAGTTTCTATCACAGGAATATGGATCTCTGGGGCCAGAATCACCCAGCCCTGGTCTAAGCTCAGATATACACCAAAATTTCATAGGTCCACCTGTATTTTTACAGTTTTTATATATACAGTGGTATTCCTTGACTAGGGGCTCAACTGACCATTCCCTGGAAAACATATTGGTTTTTGGGAAGGAGGCTGGACAGAGAGACACGGGGGGGTTGATGAGTTTTTTTATGAGTCATACATTTTTAATAAGTCTGTCCTTATGGTTGAAAGAACAGATGACCCATCTGCTGTAGAGCTGCTTCTCATTAAAAACACCGAAAATTATTTCAGGATGAATTCATGTCATGAGGCTCTGACCCAGATGAGATCATGGAGCGAGCACATCATCAGTATTGGGAAAACAACATTAAATCAGTGGTTCGATAAGTTATAAGCTCATGTAGAAAGAAATTGAAAACTGAAAATCTACATATGAAAAATTAAAAAACAAGAGTGGTGGAAACAGAAGACTGCTTGGTTGCTTGTCATGGTCTCAGTGTACATTTATGCTGTCTGTTTTTCTTACTGTGGACAACGTTTCATTTAATACCTCAATGACATATAAATGAGAACTCTATTTAGTCTCATGAGCTATGATAGATCAGTGCTGGGCGATAACATTTTCCTCCGAGTGTATTTATTGTGAAAAATGTTTTATTATTGTGTCTATCCACGAATGAGAAAGTTTACTGCTGTCTTACCTTTAGAAACAGTAACAGATGAGATTTCATCTCATTTAGTGGGGCATGAAGGAGGACATCGCTGTAAGGAACGTCCGTTTTTCACAGCCCTGTCCAGAAAAGATACAACAGCTGTCAAACAGAGAAAAAAGAAAGAAAAAACAGAGCTATAACTACAGTAGATACTGTGGTAATAATTGTAATTTCACAGCAGAGAAATGCAAGCATCCTCTATCCCAGCTCTAACAGATAACAGAAAAGTGTGTCAGTCAGGTGTTTTTTTTTTTTTCTTCTTCTTCTTCTTACAGTAAGCCCAAAGGTTCCAGACTCTTTGGACAGTTTTCATCCGACCCAAGAAATTCCCAACAGACTAATCTTTCCGAGCATGTGATTCATTTTAATCTGCAGGCCTGGATGAAGAGGTTCTGTGCAGTTGCTGTACTATTAAAGATTAATGAACCCAATTTGCAAAACTGACCTTTTGCGGTCAGACTGTGTGGAGTGTAAAGCTTCTTAATGCCTTCAGCTCAAATACAGCGCCGCAGATAAGACCGCGGAGAGAAAAAACACGAGATGAACTAACTTTAAGTGTTCCGTTCCTCTGATCAGTTCAAAGACATTTCAGAAGAAGGAAAAGAGTGGATTGATGAGTTTAAACTGTATCACACAAACACACTCTGGCATTCAGAAATGTGGCTAACATTCTCTGAACCCTGAACGCTGCCCACATTCACACTAAAAATAAGTTAAGGCAGACCAGAGTGTATGTGTTGCTAAATATGAACAGTTTAGTCTCATAACTTATTTTCTCTCTCAATAGAACAGAAATAAAAGCATCAATGATGATCAGATACGGCTTTGCACACACTTTCAAAATAAAAGCCTTTAAAAGTCACAAAAAGTTCCTCTATAATGATTTCATATGTTAAATTGTAATGCTATGTTCCTTATTTCTTTATTTTATTTTATTTCATTTTATTTCAAAATCCATATACAAACAGAGAAGTAATAGAATAATAAGGTTGGGAATTGATTGAATTTTGGCTATATAAAAGAATATATAAGAATAAAAGAAAAGAGCCGGGTGGTTTTAAGGAAGAGGCTAAAAATATAAAATATAATAATATAATATTTGTGAAATCAGCCAAAAAGGAAGAGGTTTTTTTGCCATTATGTCCAAACAAATTATGAACAAAAAACACCAGAAATATGTATAAAAAAATAAAAAGGCTCTATTTTCATTTCATGTTTACTTGAAATAAAGCACAAAGGCTGGTTTGCATTGATCGCGAGTGTTATTGTGGTGTTTATCACATCAGACAGCATGAGAGTGAGTTTTAGAGGGAAGGCTTCGTGCTGGGCTGTGAAGTCAAAGCCGTAATTTAGAGTTAGCAGCGTAGCAGAAGAGCTGATCTGAGAAAGACGTCTGCTCTCACACTGGCAGCAGGATTGATTACTGCTCTGTGCGTATGACATTAAAGTATGTGTGTGTGGTACAGCACATGGAGAAAGCATCAGTTTAGTCTTCTTCAGAAGAGTGTTGAGTAGTCCCTCTTTTAAGGAAACTGTTAGCTAGATAATCTGTTTGCCTGAAGCTTTTTGGTTTCCATTACTCTGCTGCTGTTTGCTGCTTTTATATTTCTGTATGTGTCATCTTTGACCGTCAGCTACATCATATCAAACAGATTGTTCAATCTGACAACTAGTAACTTAATATTTTGTTTTTTTTTTTCTCTATTATTGTTGTTTATACTGAGGGTTATGGATTTAAACAATCCCCAATTGTAATTGTTTTTTGTCACATAATTAGTCTCATACCATTTGTGAATAATACCTTAAATTGTGCAGCTTGTTCAGGAAAGGTGTGCTATTACTATTTTTGGCTGACATATGTAAAATCCCATGCATCTACAGTAAAGAAAGAACCGGAGTTATATCTAAACACCAGAAAATCAGATAGAATTGAGGCGTGTAAACTTTTGACCTTGACCAGTAAGCAGTCATCTAACTATTCTGAACAACCTAATAATGCCCTGGTTATTCACATAGCAATGCACTAAAACCACCAAACACCATAATAACCAAATAGTAACATACTGGTGGCTACACTTCTCTGACAGGAAGAGGAAAAGCATGCACAAATTTTACCTTTAAAGGTACAACAACTTGTCAACTTGGGCAGTACCTTTGAAGTGACAACTTTACTTCATCCAAGGCAAGCCTCCAGTGTTATCCAAATCGCTGGGGCAGTACCTTTTCAAAGGGTACACTTTTGTACCTAAAGGGTAAATACTGGTATATTCAAGGTACATATAACTAAAAGTACAAAGATATACCTTTGAAAAAGTACCACTAAGTATCTAGTGGCAGATTCAAACCTTTTTTTTCTGAGACTGTTTGCAGGGAATGAATAGAAATGGGGGAGAGACTTCACTAGACTGAATAGGCCTGTACTTCTTTGTGAGGGAACAAGTTATCATTTAATGGACTGACAGCCTATTTTTGATAATCATCAGCAATTGCCATTAAACATTCATTTTGGATTGAGATTACACTAAAAAAGAGAAGTTATAGCCATTTTTTTGGGATTGACAGAACCCAGTTTGACATCAGGCAACTCAATGACAAGGCTAAAACGTGATTGGTTATCAAAGCATGACTCATTACACTTTCTCCACTGGTAGAGCCACAAAGGGTGGTATTTCCTCATAATAACAGCATTACTGTCTGCACACTTAAGGTACTACTATGAACCTTTTAGGAGTAATGCAATGCTGTGCAATGCAGTGCTTTGGATGCTGTGGTGAGTTTCACATTTTCCACTGGGTCATCTTAAGTGCTTTAATGTATTATATTCATTCAGTACAATAGTAAATGTAAATATACTATGTTACTGCCATCTGATACCACACCTGCATCTTTAAACTGTAAAATTGTTCATGTAGTGTTACACAGAATGAAAAATGGTTTTACTGTTGTTTTTTTTTTTTTTTTACTTTAAGTGTTTTGGATTACCATATAAAACCCATTGTGCATAAATATGGCAACCACAGTAGAAAACCTGCATTTCCCCTCACTAATGGCACCTTCTGTAAATGCTGTTGCATGGCAACGAAAGAGGAAACAAGTTCTTCTGAAGAGTTCTTCAGGCTGATCACGAGGATATGCAGAATAACTTTGGAAACTTGTTTGAAGCACCTGCACTAGAAGAAACCAGGATTAGGGGAGGCCTGGTATAAATTCAGCATGTGCGCTCAGGTCGTGATGTTGTGAGCATTTTTTCTCTGTGTCTTTGTGTTGTCTGTTTGGGAGAGTGATGTCATTCTCTGCTGCAAAGAGCTCTGAAAAGCCTCCAGTAAGTTGGGTCGAGACGGGTCGGGTTTGTCTCCTCTGCTCTTCTGTTTGTCCTCCGCTGCAGTTCAGAGCCGATTTCACAGTTTTCCTTTGAGCGCCACTGAAAGAGGGCAGATTTCTTGCTGCCCACAAACTCTCACACCGAGCTGCATGGCAATCCTGGGAAAATCCAAACCTTTTGGCATCACAACAACCACACCGGGCTGGACTTGCGCATACACATAGATCTGGATGAGGGATGGTTTGTAAGTGTGTCCGCTGCCCGGCACAGTCTATGTTTGCTTTCTGTGGTTGGATGTATGCAGCCATTGTTCTGTCTATGAGGCCTGACCCTGCCAGATGATGGAGAAGATAGAGAACCTTCTCTTCTGTTAAAAGACAAGTGGCCTCACTAGCACAGGCTGGCGTCCTGCCGGGTATGGCCCGCGAGAGAGAGAAGAGTGCAGCCGTGCCAGGCTGTTTCACCCTCTGTGCCAGCTAAAGCGAGTACCAGCCGCAAACAGCACTCAGAGCTCTGTTGTGTGCTGGATGCTGGATTCCAAGCTCTTCACAATCACATACAGGCTCAAGCTGAACTTTATGAAAGCATGGTTTATGAAAGATGAGGCCGAGCTTAACTAAACACAGCACACACATCCCTCTGAGCTGTTGAATGTGGGGGAGGTTTGGCTCCCGTCTGAGGGGTCTTTTCTCTCATTTGGAGGGTGACCTGATGAAAGGACACAGCTGTGACTCTCTACTGGACCTTGGCATCATTTCTGAGCTGTGGGCATGATATTTTGAACGTAAAGGACAAAAGAGTGAGAGTACAGGAGTTGAGAGAGATCATACATTCAAGTCATATGCATACTACACATCGGCCTTTCATCCAGCCAAGCTACTTTTTTTTCTCCAAAAGTTTCCAAGCACATAAAAGATGATTTGTTTGCTGTGAGGTATTCCTCTGTTTCTTTTAGATTAATCACATAAGAATATCTGGCAACCTTACAGACAAATTGTGAGTTACCTGGTTGTTGCCACTCCCGCTAAAAGAGACAGTTAACCCCCAAAATGTTGTCATGTATTCACCCTCATGTCATTCCAGTCTTATGGATTTTTTTTAGTTCTTTATAACAATTGCTACTTTATTTATAACAATTGTTAATAAGGCAGAATTGCATTTTTTGGGTGAACTCTCCTTTTAAGCAGCTGTTCCACCTTAAATATGTTGTGCATATATGATGATAATAAAACATGGGTAGGCTTGTAAAGAATTTTCTTATAGGTTGTTTTTTCATAGTTTTCCAGATCATATTTTTTCCTCAGTTTTGTTTATCAATTTTTTCTCAAATGTTCCTCCTGAAATTACTTTTCATGAATTAAAATAGAAGCAAGTGATTTTCTACGGTATAGTTATAAAATGAATTTGGATAAAATGATATTAAGCCTCAGAAGCCAGGCAGATGAAATTAACACTGTTAAAATCTTTTCTGAAACCGAGGGACTGTTTTGGTCTCATTATCAGGAAACCTAAGCAAAAGTCGCAATTTGCTTTTAGATTAGATCTAGGGGAAACAACTGAGATATTAAGGAGGTGATTGTTTTTTTCCTCATGGTTCTAATGTGCCTGGAGACTCTGCAATTTACTGTTTCACATGCCAGTCATCAGACTAGTGATTCTCTCTCTTTCTCTCTCTGTTTGATTGGGTTCCAGCACTGTTCTGAATAAAGGCTTAGAGAACTCTGTTTCCCACAAGCGAACAAAAGCGGTGACAGACAGAATGGAGCGGCTCAGAGAGGGAGGAGAACAGAGCGATGAAGAAATGCTCTCAGTCTGTAGGAACTAATCAGACTCTCGTTTAGCAAACGCAGGCATTCCTGTTGATGAAAGGATAGGAGATGTAAGGCGGGACGGGTCGGACTGAGCTTTTACAACAGCAGAACAACAGCAGTCCGACTCCATTATCCACCGTACGGCCTCATTAACCAGTGCTCCACACACACGTAACAAACAACTACTAACACAGACTCAGCCCTCAGACACACACAACTCACTATTGTGACTACTCGCTCCAATACTTAATTCTGATTGGTCAATCGTGGCAGAGAGCACTCAAATATTTTTGTATAAAGGGCACTTAACTATATAATTGACTTTTGTCCTAGTCAGTCGTTCATTATAGTAAAATAAACAGTGGCTGGGTGATCAGGACCCCAGGTTTCGACTATTTTGAGTTTATTTAGATTTCACTTTTGTGAGGCTATATGCTGTTCCTTTTTTGACTTAACTTACAGTTACTAATAAAGTTTACACTTTACACCACAAACTTACACCACAAATAAATGCATACCTAGCCCTAAATGAAAATATTTATAGTGTGTCTTGATCTTTTTATTACCACACAAAATTCTCAAGCATCAGCTAAATGAATGCATTATTTAAAGCCAGCTAGCTGCTAGTGTGCAAGGTGCTGCGAGCTCTTGGGGAAATGGATTGAAGTTGTTGACTGTAATTGGTAATTTAGCTGCGCTGAGGTACTATGTGCCAAGAAAGCGATTATTCAGGCCTGTAGGTCCCTTGCTGTTCTCACACTGCTTCCTGAAACAAATTCACACGAGCAGATCTATAGCAACTATTATAAGTGGAAGTCATTACTTAGAATGCCGGAATGTTCAAGTTTCTGCCTGGAAAAGTTTAGTGGAATGCTTGAAAGACTTTCCAAAACCTGGAAACAAACAGGATTTCAACAAGATGAAATTGATGGCACACAAAAATGGCGGCACCCAGATAGATGCACTCAGTTTAATAATAAACATTGACTTTCAAACAAATAAAATGCACCAATGAGTAAAAGATCATATATCATGTGGTAATAAATCCAATCATATAGCTACCTGAAGAGCAAATATTAACATAACATAGCTTCATTTATCCTTTCCAGCTTGCTAGAAGACGTATTTGTTGACAAAGCTAATGGTAGTGTTGACATTTTGTTTCCTCAGATGTAATTTGTCTTTGTCTTTATTGTTGTAAGCAGGAAGTTCCCCCACCCCTACACTTTCAGGGAAGTAATCGTTATATTTTAAGAGCTTGTCACAGTGTGAAAATGTTTTTATCCGGTCACAAACAGCTGTCTGCCAGTTCTTTGTCTGCTATAAATGTAGCAGTAATTCTATCATTTCTAGCACTCATTAAATTGCTTTAAACAGGTCAAATAAGACATGAAGGCAAATGTTGTGTCACCAGATTAATATTTATGATTAGATTTATTGTGTTTTATAATGAAAATACTAGGACAGATATTTCTGCTCATTTTCATTTCTTGGATCACTCAAGCTTGTTGTCACCCTTGCTCTTGGGCAGAAACACACTTAGTCAAAATAATAAAAATAATGGGGTAAATGACATTTGAATTAATATATTAATATAATTATGACAATGACTAGCTGATGGATCATTAAGAACATGCAATGTTCTACCATCAATTAGGAAAAAGTCTGTGAAAAGTTGTTTCACTAAGTTTTACTATTGAAGAGAAAGTATTTTTCTTATTGTTGAAGATTTAAAGAGCATTCTTTCAGTATTGATTTAAAGTTTATTCTGATAAAAAATAAAATAAGTAAATGCCTTTTAGTGCCTTTAAAGTAACAGTTGCAAATTTCCACATCATTTGGTGCCATTTAAAATACTGTTGACATTTTGTTGGCATTAGCTGATTGTAGAGATGGCCTGGGGATGTTTGTTCCTCTTTGTGCAAATAATTTCTGAAACGTTGTTTGTAATAAAGGCTGCACTGCATTGGTTTCCTCACACATACAGTTCAGCAGCGTTTGGTCTCAGAGATTAATTATATCAAATAAGTGTGCCTCAATTCATTTATTTAGCAATTAAAAGGTCATTATTTTAGCATTGGTGCTATGCAAACATGCAGTTCGAAGAAATTAGTTTTTCAATACGGCTCTTGATTCTCCGTCTCTAAGGATGTCCTGCTAGTCGGGGACAGTGTGCATTTGGATGTTCCTTTGATTTGGGTGATGAAATATGCAAGCGTACTAAATGCTTCAGAGTGTTTTAGAAGCTGGATGCAAAGCACTGCAGTCAGAAAACATTAACCATCAAAGATGATACAAAAATATGCCAAAACATGACGTAAGGATGGACGCAGAACCTAGGAATGATGCTACAAGAAATGATCTGAGTCTTCTCTTACATGCATGCATTCCATGTTCCATCCATCTTTTTTTTCTTCTTTTACTTTTGACCTTTTTTTTTCACCGTAAGACTAGCCAGATTTGGATTTGTGCCAAGCCACAGAGATTCTAGGAATATTCCAAAGAGCATGTGTTAAATGCAAGAGTAGGTTTGGTTTGGTAGGTTTGGTGCATAATGATGGATTTTTTTTTATTAATTATTTGATTTTATTTTTTATGTTTTTGTTTTTGTTTTTAATTTGTATGATCAGATCACAATCGGGGACATGACAGACAAGGCTTGTTTGGGTTTTAGATGTAAAGATGTCTCTTTTAATCACCTTTAATGTTAAAGGATCAATAATTTACAACAGATACATAATGAGATCTAATATTGTAAAGTCTTGTTATTTTGTTTGTTTTTTAAAGAATCCACACATCAGTGGTTTGTAAATGATAAGATGTTCAACAGCTAAATTTCTGTTTAAGAACAACACTACCCATAATTCTGAAAATAGATTTGACCAATTAGAGAAATTCACAAAATTTTACCTGCACTTTCAGACTACTAATGTATGTTTTATACTTATGACTTGAAGTCAGTAGTTTCTGTTTTACTATAGTTATGATTCTGTCATTCTATTATTTAACAATAGGGATCATTTACAAAAAAAAAAAAAAAACTAAAAAAAGTTTTATACATTTAATACATTAAAAAAGTATTCATGCCATTCAAAACCCATGACTTTTTTCTTCTTCTTCTGCAGAACACAAAACTATAGATTTCGAAGAGTATTAGTAATCAAACAATTTTGGTGTCCATTGACTTCCATATGAACCCAACTGTATTCTGTTCCTCCTCTACAAGAAGAATGAAAGTCATTCAGGTTTGGAACGAAATGAAAGTGAGAAAACAATAAAAGAGTTTTTGGTGTGAACTTACCCTCTGTCTTTTTATATTTGGAAATACATTTTTTTTTTTTTTTTTGCACTAAAGTTTCCAACTAACTATGTTGAAAACAACAATGAAAGTAATAAAAAAAAGCATATAGGAAAAAGTGGGCGGAACCAAGGTCACTGTAAAGATGAACAATCACTGTTGTGCTCTTTTGTCTGGTGTCATTGAAGGTTTGGTTACCTTGTGTACGATTCTTTCGGTGATGGATGTTCCACATTTGTACACTCGGATCACGATTAGGATGCTTGTGCGGCTTTTCACATCTGTAGTTACTTTTGCTGTGAGGTGAGCTTTCATTTTCCCTGAGAGAAACTTGTCGTTAATGTCTCCCGCTGTTCTGGGGATACACCGTCTCATTATGCCCATATGCTACCAGCACATCCAGACACTGTGACATGCATTATACATGTTGATTAATGCAGCCCGGACCCACCCTGCCAGCCAGCTTTGATCTCCACTCTGGATTTTCAGAAATAGACAATAATGACTCATTCAAACAGCTGCTTTTAGGCATCTTAACTTCATTAGATGTGCGCCCTTACAGTTTGTGAATATACAGTTTACACGAATAAATTCTGCTTGCAAGTTTTTGATTTTGTTGATCTTATGCAGGGATATTGCCTTAAATTCTGTAAGGTTGGATTTGTGTCTTTCATCCTTTTGGTGTTGGTGATGGGCTTGTGCTTGTGTGCATGTTGATATAGCAAATAGCATTTCTCTCATTAGCTGAATTGAATCACTAATGTGGAAGGAAGATTAGCTGCTAACAGGCTAATCAGTCTAAAATCAGTTTATTGCAAGAAGAAAATGACCAGCTGTGTGTTTGTTTATTTGTATTTGGGCATGTCTACTGAATAACAATTATGATGAAGATGATTAAAGGTAATTTGACCAAAGGCCTGTTGTGAACATTTGTGATGATAAACATTTTAATTTGATTGATATTTTTGATGAAATCTTCTCTGAACCTACCACAGACAGCAAGGGAACTACCATGGTCAAGACCCAGAAAACTATAGACGATCGACAAAGAAGTCGATGTGATGTCAGTGGTTCATCTAAACAAAGGTCTTATGGCAGGGCTGTCCTAACTCAGTCTTGAAGGCTGGTGTCCTGCATAGTTTAGCTCCAACTTGTCTCAGCACACCTGCATGGAAGTTTCTAACATGGCTAGTAAGAGTTTGATTAGATGCTTACATGCTTTATTTAGGGTTGGAGCCAAACTCTGCAGGACACCGGCTCTCCAGGATGGATTTTGGACAGCCCTGTCTCACGGCTTTGGAACGACATGAGAGTGAGAATTTTCAGTTTTGGGTGAACTAACCCTTTAATAATGACTTTTGGGTATCTCATTATCTATCTCATTAGGGAATAAACTTTGTTAAATAAGTAAAACAGCCTAAAGAGAGATACAATCAAAGACTAACCCAAAAGCATCTGTGAAAGCATGGGAGGATAAACATCAATCTTTACAAGCACTGGTGATGTAATGCTTCAGAGGGTGGCGTTTGCCAATGGCATGATTCTATATGGGCTTCAGATAATTGTCATAGTGTCAGTTACCGATGCAGCTTTGATGGAACCCATTTTTTTTGTTTTGTATATCAAAATACTATTCTACAGTGTAACTGTCTGAAAAATGAGATTTTAGGGGGTGTAAAAAAACCTTTCATATTGAGGTGTTGAAAGGTGCTTGAGAAATACTGAATTGGATGAGCTTGCTTGCAGGAACAGAGACACCCCAGAGGGGAAGGCCCTTTCTGTTTAATAAAAGCATATTAAGGCTCAAAAAAAAAAAATGAAAAGGAAAAAGTTAATTCCTCACTGTGGTGCAGTCCCTGTTGATATGAAAGTCTTGATCAATCCCATCTCTCTCTTTTTGCTCCTCTAGGAAGAACATTTTATAGAGATATTAATAATTGATGTTTATATTAACCTCCATATTTGTGCTTTGTATCATGGCAGAAAGAAGAAAGACAGCAGCACTTGAGCTACCGTGTTTATTGTAAGGTCCACCGTCACAGAAAGACAGAGAGCCGCCACATGCCTTCTTGATCAATGCAAAACTTGTTTGAGAAAATTAGTGTGATTTCCTCTGTTTGTTTATCGAATATTTCATTGGTTCTGTTCTGTTAGATGGTAACCCAGAATCAGGTAATTTAATCTCCATCTCTATCATAGCAATCCATCATAATCAGAGATTCATTAAACATGGATTTCACACAAGATTAAAAGGCCTCTCAGCGTGCTCTATTGATCAGTTTAGATTCCTTTGTGAATCTGATGAGAAGCACCATTGCGCTGCTGAAGGTCAATGGATCTAAGTTCTGTATTGAAGCCACATGATGAATCTCAACTCTACACGTTCTCTCTCATCACAAACACAATGCCAGATGTGTGCATTCACATCTGACAAGTCATCAGATTATTCTTAATGCAGCTAGCCTCAGTGAACTTGGATTTATATTTATATACTGAGCTGCGCATAGTAATTTAGTAATTATATTGCAATAGATTGCATTAACTGTCCTAACAATTCTTTACGCAACTCAGGATCATCTGAAATACACACCTCTAAATGCATTATTTTGGAAAACCGTAGTTTCACTGGCTCTTTATCACGTGCAATGCTGTATCACGTGAGCTCAAAAACTGAGCTATAAAACTCACATGAAGCTGGATATGTGAGGAGGCATTCTAAAATATAATTTTTCAAATCTCACAGCATGTTCCAATTGTTTTAAATTTATAACATATTATTCCTCAAGTAATTATGCGAAAATTATGTCTCAATCAAAACTGCATACAAGTTACTTTTTTCTGAGGTTTTCTGCCTCTTGTGTTTATTTCAACTGGAAACTGGTATGTTCCTTGAGTTTCACATATTTCAATTGAAACACGTGCAGTAAAAAACAAACCCCAACATTTTTAAGCTTAGTTAATATGATTTGTAAAGACCATTAGTTTTTAGTTGTTAAAGTAAGACCTCTGAAATAAGACTTATGTTCAAAATGACAAGTTTTTAGTAATATTAAAGAAACTATTAAATGTTGAGGATATGTGTACATACTGTATGTGTAGTCATAATGCTCCGTGGAATCACGATGAGACAGGATTAAATAGTTTCTTGTATTTCTTAAATGCCTTTGAACAATTATTTTAATCATCTGTTCATTTTGGCAGTGCAGTACCTGCACAGAAGTTCTCTACATCTTCATAATGAGACGAAAACAGTATTTGGATGAACTTCACAAAAGTTTAATTAATACCCTTCAAGTCTTTAAAAATACTGCCATCATCTTTATACGATTGATATTTTATGGGTTTCTTAATTCTCAGTGCCAGTATTTTCCCTCCCTCTTTTGGTTAAGATTAGCCCCAAACAGGGTTAACTCATTTTGAAGAAATATGAATTTGATTTATGTAAACCAACAGCGCAGTTAAAAACCATGTGACTCCAGTCAGTCACTGATCTTAAGTAGTCTATTTAAAACTAAAGTGTATTTTTTTTGTGCAACACTTTCTATCCTAGTTTTTCTATCCTAGTTTAATTTGCAGACAATTATCCCAAATACCCATTTGTAGGATGATATCCTTAGGATTATAAACACTGGCTACATATGAGTGAATTAACAGCAAGTTGAAAGAAAGAAAGAAAGAAAGAAAGAAAGAAAGAAAGTCACACAGGTTTGGACAACATAAGTAAGTGATGATCAGTCCTTTAAATACTGTCTCTGAATATTAGAATATGAAAAAAAGTCTTAGAAAAGTCTTTTCCGGGAGGCTTTAACTGGCTGTGTGGGTGTCTGTATTTATGTGAGTTTACCTGTACATATGGTCCTGCAGTCAACTATGTGGTCAGTCAGCCTTAATGGTTTGTGACAGGCAGTTAGAGAGAACATAACTGTGAGAGTGAGGCTCACACATACACAGTCTGGCCGCTGCATCCTCCGGGCAGCTTGAGTGCTATGGAGGTGATTAGATGTACTTACTGCACTAATGTAATTATAGCTGCTGTCATCTCTTCTGGATAACAGGGCACACTACAGCCCGTGTGTGGTAGTGTGTGTGTGTGTGTGGGTCAGCTAAACATCAGTGTTAGTCCAGGTCAGGAGGATTTGCTGCAAACGCGGTAATTACCTGGAATTAAAGTCTAAGGTCACACACATTTGTAACACACCTAACAGACCAAATCTTTGTGTGATGACATCTGTCCTTCATCCTCTTGAGGAACTGACACAGAGGCTACCACTATATAACTGTGTCAGACGTGTTTCCAGATGTTTCATTTATATCTGTCACTGCAATTCGGCTATGATTGAAGCAATATCCCACTGTTCCAAATGTAAAGGTTTGCTTTTGTAAAAAAAAAAATATATAATGAACAATATAACACTATAACAATTACATAAGTCTAAGTAAATGTTGTGAGCATGAAAGAAATGCTGCTAGACATGTAAAATAAATGAAATAACTCCCATATATAACATACATGCAGTCCCCCCACAGAATTTATACAGGTGGAGCTGGGAAAGGTGGAGGGTTTCTGAAGCGTGCTGCATCTGCCACAGCAAGCTAAGTGTTTGAGTGTTTAGCTATAAGCTATTGGCTGTTAAAGTGAAAGCATCACATAAGTTGTGCCATGTGAATAATGATGTAATTATATCGCATTAAGTTAAAACCTACTGCCATCTAGAGTTTTATGATATAACTTTACATTTTAATATTTACTTATAAAACAATATTTACTTAAAATTATATTATATGTTTTAATTTGTATTTATTTGTTTCTGAATAAAATACAAATAAGATTAATCCAAGCACAAGTGATTAATCCAAATAGTAAATGAAAGCAGTAGTTAATTTCAATTCGGAATTATATATATATATATATATATATATATA
>JAUYWG010000055.1:5586505-5605633 GCA_034779775.1 Enteromius afrohamiltoni
TATATATAACACTCAAACAAACAAAAAACCTCTCATAATCCTCTTGTTAAAAGAATGCAAGTGGATTTGACACAAACACACACCTAACCTCTCACTCTCATTCACACGCACAGTTATACTGTATACCAGTTGTGAGTTGTAGATTTAGTAGATTAGTACGTGATTTGTGTGTGTCTGTGAAGTTTGACCCTGGGGATATGTTCCCTCATGTTGATCTGATCTGACCTGATTTGGCCTCTCAGTATTCTGTCTGTCTCCTCTCAGAAACCAGTGTGACATATGGGAAGCATGACCCAAACTAATAAGACATGGAAACAAACAAAACTTCATAAGAGTTCAATATTAAACTTTCCAAATATATATCCTCAGTGGCAAAATGTTCCTGCAAAAGAATGGTGTAACCTTTTGCCTCAGCGAGCTGCTTGAAGAAACTGAAGAAACGTGGGCAAATACTCTCTGAATTTATGTATTTACTTTTTCAAATCTGTTTGTCTGATGAGAGTGCTAGAGTGAATAACTATAGCTGTTTGTTCAGGTTAGTCCTCTTGGGTGTGGATTTGTGTGTGTATTTTTGTCTTTGGCTCTGAGACACCAAAAGTAGCTGTGCCAGGCGGCCACATCCCGACCCTACACCATCCCACCGGACACGCCCAAAAACACTTACACCCGCCAGCCTTAAAATAGACCAGAGCTGAAGACATGCATTCATTTTCTCTAAATCTTAAATTTACTAACATGGTTACTAGGACATTGTAAATGGGTCAAACTATTTTTCTGATTGAAATACTGCTATAAAAAGACAATAATTCCTGTGTGAGGTGTGTAATCTAGAGTAGGTGAATTATGAAGTGAGGCTTGATTTTGATGTTGCGAACCTAGTGTTTTGACAGTTTGAGAGTTGAAAAATCAAGGCATGAAGGTATGAAATTTCACTCAGCTTGGTGACACGAAAATACTGATCTGATCCATGGCTAAAGATAGTTAAAGGGCAAATTAAATCACCTTGATACTCTGGTGACTAAATCTTGCCCATATTGTGCTGAGCCTGGCTGGACTGTCTTGCCAACAACCTATAGTGTTGTATAAAGTGCAAAGTCTGGGGATAAACCATTTAAAGATATTTTAAGGGGAAGCCAACATACAGTTTAAGTGGTAACTGACCCTACTCGTGGACAGTTACCATCCTGCAGAGTTTAATTCCAGCCAGCTAACCAATGGTGCTTTTCCACTGCGTGGTCTGACTTGGCTCGGCACAGCTCAGTGCTGTGTGTCTCAGAACCGTGCGGTTCAACGGCCAAGAGAGAAGCGACCTTCTGAAAAACTTTTTCATTATGAAAACTCCCATTAAGCTCTCGATGAATCCACTTTTCGTCTACCAACGAGAGAAACGTATTTAACTTATTTCCTCATCAGACCACAGACAAGTTTTTGGTTGTTAAAATAGGTGTTCTGGTTCAAAAGAGTTGCATTTGTTCAAAAAAATCCTTTGCTGGCTGTGCTTATTTAAATCTAGCGTGTCCAGTGTTTCATGTAGCAAAGTCGGTGATTCAGGTAATAGTGCCATTTGCATGGAACCTTAACCGAGCTAGAACTGAAAAATGTACCAGGTACAAGGCACTGTACCCAGTGCAATAGCCACCAAAAGTGAGCTGTACCGAACCATACTGTGCCGTACCATGCAGTGGAAAGGGGCAATCTGTGTTCCAGATTACCTGTAAATAGCAAGCAGGTGGGTTGGAGCACTACTGGAACTGAAGTCTGCAGGAAGGTAGCCCTCCATGAGAAGGTTTGGCTACGTCTGTATTAGTTGTCTTATCATCAAGTGTTCATTGCAGCTTACATGAGCAAAGCAGACAAAAAAGTGGGGAAAAATGTAGGCCCCCAATTAAGGAATGTGCTTTAGAATCGTCCCAAGAGGATCTAGTCTTAGTATGGGTCTTAGGGCATCTAGTCTGACATCAAAACCAGTGGTTGTGCAATTTTTAATGAGCAAGTACTTTCTCATTTAAAAATATTCACTGACAGGGCAACAGTTGATGACAAGAACTTAGTTAGCAGAAGAGTGGGACAAAGGGCCGGGTAATTGACAGTGTCAGAGGTGTTGGAGTTGCAAATGATGGGGACTTTGTTTACAGAATGGTCTATGAAGTGTGGAAGCAGGGGAAGGATGGTAAGGTCAAAAACAGTTTACGTAAAATGGACATGAAGGTGTTGAATCCTTAATGGAAAATCAGTGTCTACACTGACTTTGTCAAAGGAAGTACAAACTTGCACCAGAAATATGCTGAATTAAAGGGGGCAGATTGGTACTTCATTGTGCCAGTGGGCAGATGACTAGTGCTTTCTGATGGAGCTATTTAAGAAACACTTTCACACATCACTGCGTTTTGAAATATGTCAAAAGGCAATTCATAATACAACACCAATGCACGATATGTTTTCAATGTTGCCACCAGGAGGCCTGAAATACAGGTCTGTTAGCATTCCCATTTAAAACAAAAAAACATGCACAGTCCCAAAACCTTCAGTGGTTAGTTTTCTTTTTCAGTTCAATTCAGCATCAAGAATCTTGCTAGCAAAGGTAGATTTTGTTAGCTAGTTTGGTTAGCTAGTTACTTGAAAAATAACACTTATGGGATAATGCCACAAGTGTTTGAAGGTAACCCTATCACCCCCTTGAGTACCATGGTTTGTTATGGCCACAGTAACCTGAGAACAAGCTTAGTATGCACACTAGCAATGTGCTGGCTAGCCATTCATGTCTGCTTTTGTGTGCTTGCATAAATGATCTTTCTATCCCAAGGCTGTACACTTGTGACATCAGCAATGGAATCTTCTTCCGTAAAGGATATATTTATTCGTCAAAAAGGGGTTATGTAATACCACTTATTGCTAACAGAAGAGCACAGGACATTATGGGAGCCAGACCATTCTGGTTTACAGACTTTTTACCTCCTAACCCCTTAAAAAGATGTTTATAAAGCAGAAATCCAGAGAATCCTGAAAACACACACACTTGACTCTTGCAGACAGCGGTCGATGCCCCTAAGGGTTCAGATCTTGTTAACAGGGTAAACAGACTCCATCTTAGCCAGGTTTGGACCACACCCCATTTGGGAATCACAGAGACACCGAATGGGATTGGTTTGGAACATAGAAGGTGGAATCTAATTGCCTCGGTCGGTTGTTAGCAATTTGCTTAGTATGCTTATAGTTGCTTGCCACAGGTCTTTTTTTAACATGAAACATCTACAATTTTTTACCTTTTGTTCATTAGAAATCGTTCTCTCTCTATCTCTCTCTCAGGCCGCTGGTCACGCTGGTCTCTGGATTTTAATCTGTCTCTCAGAGCTCAGCGTGTTTTCTCTAGAGATTAATTAGCTGATAATCAGACAGAACAAGTGTTCCACCACACCGACACTAATTAACATTATGCTTAATTAAAGCTTTGGTTTTTGTGTTGTTGAAACCTGCTTTGTTCTTTATGTTCTGTAAAATGGTTTGTCATGCTGCTATCGGTATGGGTGAGAGAAATGTTCCTCTCTTTTCTACTTCTTTAATTTGATATGAAATCTGTTTGACTGTAGTGCGCATGCAGTATATGCATATATTTTGTTATACATGCTATATGTCATGCTACAGTGTTTCATGTTATACTGTCTAAACCTGTCAGGGTAAATTACATGTGCATGTTTGTCAGTAGGTGGGGTAGCGTACTGTAACCATTTCCTACTGGGGAAAACTTGCCCATTTCCAGATGGTACTATGTGGCTCAGTAAATCAAATCCCCCACTGAGTTTCTTTTGAAGATTTTGTTTTTTCACTGGAAGCATTTGCCCATATCCAATATTTTAGTTTACAGCTAATAAAATAGCATGCAAGAGCAATGTTCAGTGACATAAATGACAAACTGCTCAGCTCACGTTGAAATGATTAAATAAGAGGCCTTATCCTGCAGCTACAAATGATTGCTAGTTGAATTGTATACAGCTATAATGCTATTTTGTTTGACAAAGAGATGAAGCCTGCTCTATGTAATTTGTCTACGTTAAAATATTTTTCCTTTGCCAGTTCAAAATTTGCCTCAACAAATGGCTGAACTGCCTGTTTGGTGAACACTAAGAGGAATTCAGTTTGATGTCCCTAGTGGTACATAAGCTACACACTTTTTGAAGTCAAAGATCACAAGAGCCAATCAAGGGTAAAGCAAAAATGCACTCCCCAAGCCTTATTATTTGTGTTGTGGACATAGGACGAAAGTGTTTTAACTTGACAAAGAAAAATTATTTGAGTGTTATGAGTCTGGTTTAGGCTAATTTAAGCTATAATAAGTTGGTGAAATGTTACTAATGGACACTTGAGATTTTTCTGTGCCTGTCCTCATTTAAGTAGATAAGAGCTGTACACGACGAGAAAAAAGCTGCCTGGGGTGTTTCCAAGATGGTGACCGAGTGAGCTGAGTTGATTAAAAATGACTTTGGCTGTACCCCTTTTAGCTGAATATTTCATGCTTTTTCTGTTTATATAATGTTTAGCAAGATATAGCATATTATAATACTGAAATTAAAGTTAAGATACCTCAACTTGATATATGAGAGTTAAAGTACCTATTTCATTCATTAAGTAGAATATACATTTCAACCCCAACTGAATAATGTGACACAATTAGCAACTGTTTCCTTGAGGTGAGGTGATATACCATTTTTCATTGAACGTAAAATTTAATTTAGCTGAAAATATTCAGTTATGTTGTGGGTTAATCCCATTGTGTTGTGGGCTAATTCTCTTGTGTTTCGATGTAATTCCGTTGAGCTGTGGGCTAATACTGCTTCATTGTAGGAACATTCGTTTGCTTCACAAATGCAGTTGAAGCCTAACAATCACACACACACAGACCTATTTTGTGGCAATAAATAAGGTTGTATTTTATTTTGGCCCTGAGGAGTGTAATGGAAAAGTGACCTCTTAGATTGACCGTTCGTCTAGCAGTTGAAATGACCGTCCTGCCTACTCTGTTCCACACCATCAGGTTTTCATGGCCTGTGAACTGCGTGTGGTCCATTTTGATCCAGCACATCTGAACAGTCTCAAAGTCATTTCTAAAGCAACAAATCTGATGGAACATTTTTGTGTTTAGGGCTCGTAAAAACACAACAGAACAGCAGACTTATTTGTTTCTCTTTTATATTTTGTTAAACATCAAAAAATGATGAGCTCCTATCAGCAGAGCAGAAATAAAAAAAGACAGGAAAAGCCTGAATCTCTTGTAAACTCAACTTCATGACTGAATTATTTAAAATGTTTTGTTATCAAAATGCATTTGTCTGTGCTATTCCCATCTCTACATAAAGTATGTTCTACACCTGCACCAACAAAAGCTAATCTCATCAAATCACACCCACTGATGCCTAAAAAGTGTAAGAGAACAAGAACTGAGGGGAAAACATGCAGAACTGAGTATTATGATCTTGTTGTACTGATTTAAATCTATTCCTTTTTGTAAGTATTCTATAACCTAATGGCATTTAATGTGCCTATTTAAATGGTATAAATGATTTATTTAAATACAGATTTTTGGACTGCTGGTATGGAGTCTGGTCCACTTTACGATTAATTTTGATTGACATGCAAAGGACCAACCAGGGCTCTGAACCGGTTCAAGGAACAAAAACAAATGACATTTAACTGGAACAAAAACGAAAACAAAATCAGTTTTAATTGTTCTGAACAGAAACATTAAATTGAAATTGCAATTAACCGGTTAATATATACAGTTATTTTATCGTTCTCTTCTTATATCAATTTGGGAGACAAAAAAAACATGAATTTGTGTGTGCAAATGCCATGTTGACTCATACAACATGAAATGCCAGAGAAGCAGACCCCATTTCTCCGATGTGAAGAGCTTGCCTCAAAAAACTACTGAGCAGGGAGGCTGCAGGATTTCTTTCGAGGGTAGGCTACGCACTTATCACAATCTTTTTGCGGCCAGCGGCAGCGAGTTGATCACAGCCAATGTTTAAATAATTTAGCTTCTCAAATCATCACAACTTGCTAAAAATCTATAGATATAAAAACAGTTCAAGGCAAGCACATCACATGTTAGTTTAAACGTTTAACCTAATTAGATGTGCGCTGTTAGACGCCTAACGGAGGCGCCATTGTGATCACTTGCATATTATTTTTTCAGTAGAAACTTAAATACGCCATAAATTTTTGCTCATAAAGGTGAAAGTAATACATCATTCGGAACAGTAAAGGATCTACCTTTATTTCTGTACATTTACAATATCAACATAACGTTAAATAAAATAACAAGGTACAGAGGGCTGTATCTCTTTCAATTATTACTTTAAAACAAAATTCGTTAATTGAACAAACTAAGTGCTATTGCTATAGTTTAAACCTATCTCATGAAAGTGAATATAATGTAGCATGGTTTTATTTCGTTAAAATTTCTTCTATGACAAATCGTCTGATAAATCGCTTTAAAATTGAAGGATGCGGGGCAAAATGGCCGGTGTTCTGCCGATTTGTGCTACCCTGCCAGATTTTCCTACCTCCCATTAAAAAGTAGCTAGTACAATTTAACAACGAAAAATGCTTTCTCTACCTATTATTTTGTGTTTTATTAATGTCTGCACCTACCCCAACCCTAAACCTACCCTTACAGTAATGAAGACACATTAAATATTGTTGTTTAGGGTGAGAAAAAAGTCAGAACACCTGTTATCATAACGGTAAGCCGCAGAGGCGTAAACATCCAATATTTTGATCTGTCGAGCAATAAAAGATCAGCATCTACAGCAGATGGACAAACGACTCTGGATTCGGTCGTAGTGAAAAAGCCGAAGACAACATTGTACATTATTCCGCTTACACGGCTATTTACCTCATTTAACAAGAAAATATTTTATTAGTGCATAACAGATTTTACTACAATCATGGTACTGGCGGGATGAAAAGAGGTTCTGATTGATGTAGTGCCATAACATTAGTGCTAGTTAGTGCTAGAGTAGTGCTAATTACAGTAGCTTCCATAAGAGAGAGAGCATGGTTCTCCACATTTCTACCAAAGAACCACGGCTTACAACCACTCCAAACTCCAGCAAAACATAGCCTAGCTCGCTCGATCAATTGATCGATCATTAATGAGATTGTGTTAGTGGCAGAGATGGATTGAGAGAGAGAGAGAGAGAGAGAGAGAGAGAGAGAGAGAAGCTGCCCCTAAAAAAGATGCTGAGGTAAACAGTGTGATTAAGAGGTTGGTTAATCAGAGACCATCCATGTGCACTACTAGGTTTGCAGTAAAAAACAGGACTAATAAATCATTTTGCGCTTAAGTTGAGGACAGCGTAGATCATCCATTTCAGGTTTACACATTCTTATATAGAGCATACAAACAAAATAAACTTGTGGTTGGTCTCTTTATATGTCAGTCCAGTCAGCTGACTCAATGGGTTTTTGCCAAAAAAGCTAAATGGAATAAACTATGCCAACAGAGACTCTATACATTTTGAATGTTTCTATTATCTGACACACTCTCCACTAGCTAACTAACAAGCTGAATGATTAGGAAGACCTGCAAAACATGCAGAGGCGAGGGTACTCCATGACCAGGGTTGTGAAGCACAGTTATACTAAGCCTTTGAGTCTGATGTTATGTTGATTTTTAAATGCCTGGCTCTGCAAGACTAGTTTTGATGCAATGGTCACACTCACTTCCATTTGGAAGAGGTTCTGAACCCCTCCATTTGGAAGTGAGGGGTTGGCATGGGCTCGATTTGGTTGTGGGTGAAGAGATATTTGGCAGTCAGAAAGAGAAAGGGAACTTGCCTAGGGTGGAAAGGTGAATCAGCCCACCTCCACCAAGAAAAATCATACATAAGGGGGCAAACGAAGCATTAGAAAGTGTGAATCTGGAAGACGTACATGCGAGTCCCTGCAGACAAACAAAACAAGCTGTAAAAGAGCGAGATGAAGAGGAGACGGCAGGGTGAAAAAGGCAGGAAGCTTCCTTTCTGTTCAGAGAAAGCGTGTAGGCTTTAGAACCTACTAAAACACACATATATGGCCGCGAGCTATCGCGTATGCTAATCGCTCAGAACCGACAACAGCCAAACTTTGAGTGGGTCAGGAACTTTACCTTCCACACATAAGTAAACAGTCATCCTGTTATCTTTGTTGTGCATTTGCATTGTAGATGAATTATAATTTCTGCATAAATAAAACTCCTTCTAGACAACACAAATGTGACTATTTTGTTCCACAGTTTACAGCTTAAAATTCACACAGGGAAGAACAGGAAAAAAGATGTCTATGTTCCACAAATCCGCACATGCTCTCAACAATAGCGGAGAGGTAAAGAAATAGAGCAAGAGAGAGAAAGAGAGATACCGAGGGAATAAACATTGACTTCCTTTGAACGTGTTCCTGCTTTATATTTCCCTTAGCTGGGGGAGTCTAGGGACCCGAGCTGGATCATTCTGGACTTGCTGATTCACTCAGCTTCTGTAGATACTGACGTGCCGCTTTCATATGGGCTTAAAGTGACCCAAATTAGTCGGAACCTGTCGGAGGGCTTTCTGAAACGGGTCAACAGAGCTGCCCAGCTACACTCAGCCCAGGCGCAATCTCAAAGTCATGTTTTATTCATCACATGTGAATGTGGTTGGGTGGGGTCTCAGCTCATGGGCAATATGGATGCTGCCTGCTTCAGCCAAGCCCTGGCAACAAAACAAAGACACTCACACACAGAATAGATCTCATATGGCACTGAATGGAGAAAACAAGAGAAAAGAACTCAACAAACCGAGGAACAGAACAATAATGGAGACAGAGCACCTATGAAAGAGTTGGGAGACTTGGTAATGCTAATGGCTTTCGACTCATTTTCGAACCCTAACCAGATTATAGGGCTGCACTGAATGCCTGTGTATGAGTGTGGAAGACATACAGACTGACAGTCAGATAGATAGATCTACAGGATAGAGTTTGAAGAATCTCTATGCAATTCTTTACACAGTTCAGGTCTGATATACAAGACATTTTGCTCAAAAGACTAAAAATACACTTTGGTTACAAAATGTATGTTACTTGCACTATATATGAAACCTCATACAATAGTTTTATGAGAAGAAAATAATAAGTAGTTAATTACTGATGAGCAGCTCTTTTGTGGAAGGTCTCAAATCTCATTTGTGTTCAAAACATTTTTAAAAATGGCCTGCCAAAGGACGAAGCTTGACATCTTTGAAACCAAAACAGCACTGGATCAACTTCTCATAAGAAGTCTGTACATCATAAAGTTATCTTGTAAGTAGATTTCAAAAGAGGATTGACAGAATTCTACAAGATCATCCTTGTGTGCTTCACTGAAAAACTAACAACATATGGCTTGTCTAGAATAACAAGAATGTGAGTATTGACAGAATTTGTATCAATTTTTACTTTGCTTTGTATGTTTATGCCTGTTCTTTTTTTTTCATTCTCTTGTTCTAGCAATATTATTTGTTTGCCAACACAAAACATAATTTGGTCAAACCAATTAAGCACACTGAATTAAATTAAAAGAGATTCGAGATACACCAGCCTCTTTGCACAGATTTACTAATGAGCAGAAAAGATTAGATAGTGAAATATTTCCCACTACATTTCACCGTTAATTCAGTAATTGCTGCTGAGATGAATGCATGGTTGGCATGCTGTGTCCGGTTTGGAGTGCTAAAGTGCATCCCTGCAGCTAGAGTCTCAAACACACGCTGGGGCTTTATGAGTCTTATTAATTATTCAGCATTTAGCATTATTTGGAATTGACTATTGCACACATGCACACATTACCATGAAGAGTCTAAACCTCACACAAATATAACTATATGTACCCACAAGTTACAAAGCTAATTACGTCCTCTCCCAAGAAGAAAGAAAGAATCAAACTTGAATTGTTTTCTGTTCTCCCTGTTTTTGTTTAATGGGGCTTGGACGTATAAAAACTGAATTGTCAATGGAGTATGAAAAGTAAATTTTATAGAATATATATATATATTTTTTAAATCTATTGTCTCATACACAGTTTTACTTCTTAAGTAAATTTATCTTGTTTTAAGAAGAAAAGCATTTTGTGCAGTGTAGTCTTTTAAGCAGTCTTGTAACTCATATTTGCAGATTCATTAAATTCTCAGGTGTGTTCAGCCAGTCCTGTAAACACGTGCTTACATCACACCAGAACAAAGCGCCTGTGAATGCAAACCTTCAGCCGATCTCATCGTTTCTCTGGATGTGACTCGCAGAGTCGCGATTAACTATCACCCCCCACAGTTTCCCATAAAACCAGCCCCCAAAATCAAAACCTGACCCATTCACCTTAAACATCTGCTCCTGTACACTAAAACACAGATCTAGACAGACTTTCAAACAGCAGAAATGAAGAACTGCAAGGGAACAGGGATGTCTGAAGTGTCTCTCTCACATGCACAGCTGAAACAAAAGCATCGGAAGACACCAGGGACTTACGTTCTGTCGGGTTTCTGCAGGACACTCACACGGGAAAGAGATGGGGAGAGTGCGCTCCACCACAAGCTGGACTGTCAAACGTTCAGACTAAGAGACAGTGGTCCACATGCACGCTGCTCTCTCTGTCATCCACGCAGCTGCAAGGCAGAGTGTGTGTATGTGAGTGTGCGAGCACAGAGAGTCAATGCCACACACACACACACACACCCTTGTCTGCTCAACTCTTGGGAGTTGAGCTTAAAGCACACACACATGCACCCTGCAAAGCCAGACTGCAGCGGTGGTTCTGATAAAGCCAGGTTCTGGGAACAGGTTCGGGACAACAGCCAGAGGGGAAGTTGTGTGCTTGCGGTTGATAAGACTGCTCAGCTGTGGCAGACAAAAGGAATAATGCGAGGCTAATTGATCACTTGCTCCCTCTGCGCTTTATTTGTTCCTCAGAATAACAGTCGCGTGTGGCAGGATATGAATCAATACAGTGTTGCGATATATATCGAAGCGATTTAGCACAGACAATTTGATTTCTTTCTCGTTTCCCTTGAGCGATGCATTACCACAAGTTCCTTTATTCGAGTTCCATGGCGATGTTCAAAGGTGTGGTGAACATTTCTGAAAGGAGTTTGCGGCGACGTAATTGGCGCTGTCGCACTGTTCTGAATTTGGCACTTTTAATAATCAGACAATTTTAACAGGAATGTAATGAGTCCAGGTGTGAAATTAGCATTCAGACTTTGCCACACAGATAGATCAGAGAGAATGGAAGTGCAGTTCTGGAGTTTTTCTCATTGTCTTCAGGCTGCTCTTGAGCTGTGAAACACAATAAGCCCACGCTGACAGTTTGAAGACAATCAGACACTCAGTCAATACTTGCGGCACGGGCAGGCGACCAGACTGAAAATGCAGACAACCCTGAGGGTGCTGTCTCGGCTAAATGCGCACACACTCTTGCACCCTCACTGTGACCCATCCCCCCCTTATTCCCACTGGCTTTTGAGTGTACACTTGCACTTCTCTGCACAGTAAGATAAGCTGCCCTGAAAGGTCACTAAAGGTCAGTATGCAGCAGAAATCATTTGCGCAGTACGGCATGGTCATTAAGAGATGTAAGGCCTGGGGTGTCCAATCCTGTTCCTGCAGGGCCACTATCCAGCAGAGTTGAACTCTAACACAACTGTCTGGAAGTTTCTAGTAACTGGGTTGGACACTACTACATAGGTTCCAGTTCAGAGGAGATGATGATCCTTGAACATCTAATCCAACTGTCTAAAAATTCTACTCCTAGAGACCCAATGCCCGGCAGAGTTTAACTTATCAAACACTTAACTTCAGGGCTGTTTGAAAATCACAGACATGTATGTTGAAGCAGGTTGGACAAAATTTCTGCAGAACAGTAGATCTCCAGTAGAAAGGTTGAAGAATCTAATTTATTCCACAGCTGTTTCTGCTGATTCGTGAGCAGAAGCAAAGCAAAAGCACACAAAAGGAAGGCAATGTTTAAAGTATAAAACAACATTGTCCAAAACTAAATGTATGAATGCATTGATTTCACACAATTGCATTTAATTCATAGCTCTTAAAGGAAAACTCCACTGTTTTTTTAAATATGCTGGTTTTTTAACAGTGTTTTACCATTTTCGAATCCAGATGATCTCCAGGTCTAGAACTTTACTCTCATTCTAGTGTAACAATCAAGGAAATTTGCTGCGCCTTAAAATAGACCCCAGCATTTTTAGGCTCTATGTAATATCATTGGACCTGCTGCATCCATGGTACTGCAGCAAAGTTCCAGAGTATAGTTCCTAGCCATGTTGACCTAGAAATATGCAACTTTTAATTTTCTCTTGGTCATTTTTGAGAAGCTAATCTAATCTGATTCAATGATTTATGCTTAGCTGTGCTAAAAGTGCTACCATCAGACAAAGAGATTGGCTAAATGGATTCAATAACTGTAAAACTCAACTGTTTAACTCTAGCGAGTCGGAAAATGAGCCTGTTTTCAAAAATAGAGTTCCTTGAAAGGGATATCCAAAATATACTAATATGTGCTCAGAAGATTAACAACCATGCTGAAAAAAGCATAAGATGGATTTTGAAGCTGGGATGCTTGGTTTAAATTGGTTTATGCTGGTCCTTTGAAGGTTTGAGCTAGTCCTTTACTGGTTTAAGCTGGTCACATGCTCGCAAAGGACCAGCATAAACCAGCAAAGTTTCAAATACATGAATTTCTTTTTGATTGAAGAAAGAAAGGCATGAGCATCCTGGATGACATTAGGGTGAGTAAATTGTAAACTTTTAAATTGTAAACATTTTTCATGATCATCCAGTAAGTAAACTGAAGAGCCCTGATATAAACTGGTGTCTTCTCTTTCAGCTACTGTCATGGCAGCACAGTATGAAGAGTAGATCTATTCTGTCTCTTATGGAAACCACACTAAATATACAGATGACTAATCTTGCAGTAAAATGCCTCCTCAAATGAAACCTCCCTCTTATACCACTTGCCACAGCAAAGCAATCATGGCTCACAGCTGTTCTAAACTGACTCTAATATCTGACTTTCTAATAAAACAAATTCACTATTAAGGGACAAGCTCATTTCATATGTTTCACACCACATTCCTGAAATAAGAAACATGTCAGCATAGAAACAAAACTATGCCTGTCAAGCTAATATCTTTCGAGGTCACCGACATTGTCAGTAACTCTAGCAGCCAATGAGTTGACATTTGCTGCAGCCACAGTAATGCAAGGACATACATCCAGGATATATACAGCAGGACTGCAAACTTGCAGTGCCTTCCCATCTGTACATGTTTAGAGTTTCTGACCTAACACTTTCATCTCTATGTCTCTCTCCCTCACACTAGCTCTTTTTCTCCTGCATGTCTGCATTTTAAGCCTGTGTGTGTAAACTGAATGGCTCAGCTAACTGCATCACTGTACTGAACCACAAACAAATTCCCACTGGTCGCATAAACCCCCAGCATCCAGGTCAGATGCTCTCTGCACACACATACACCTGTATGAGATCGGTAATGTCAGGCTCTATAGCTTCCTGTCACACATGACATGATAACATTGATGGGGCACATGCTGCAGTTTACGTGTGTTTGTTGACAGATGAGCATGCTGTGTATTATAGGCTGCATCAGATGACATTTACAAACCTACAGAATCTGATCAACAGTTGTTTCACTCCTTTTTGTGAATGTACTAAATCATTGGGTCTCACTCACCAAGCATGCATATAAAATAGAGATGTCAGTTAGCATGTTCATTTTAATAATTAGATATGAAAAAAATAATGCAATTAAAATATTTATAACACACTGTCCCAGCCCCTAGACCTCTGTTCCATGTTACATTTCATATTGTTGACTGTTGGCAAATATGATACAGGGCAACAACTCCATGAATGCAGGTATGCCCTACAATTGAAGATGCAAAAGTGGGTTACTATATGGTATATACTATACTATATTATACTATACTATCTGGTATATATATATATATATATATATATAAAGAATTTAAAGAAATGTCTAATATGGAGATGGTTTAGCTGTGTTTTATGCAAATGACTAACCTCAGGCATATTATCGCTCATACAGAATACTCCAAATTCATTAAGTTTATAATCAGGTTAAGAACAAATTCATGTGTGTTCGCACATTTTTCTTGAGAAATTCTCCTGTGCATACTAATATGAAATAATTACTAGTGAACGAGACCCGTGGATTTGTTTATTTGAATATTCTGATTAATCTGACAGTGACAGTGTCTTGACCAATATTGTGAGTTTGAGGCGGAGCTGTTTGTGTGTGCAGCCAATAGCAGTTGGGGGGAGTGTTCAGGAAACACTCACTGTTTTAGTAATTATATTTAGCAACTCTAGTGGCACATGCATTTATTTACTGTAATACAGCAGAATAGAGAATTTTAGGTTTTAATTTTTCAGAATTTTGGCAATGTTGAGTGATGCAGATTTTATGCAAACTGAACTAACAGCTTGTTATTTTAATGATGTTACAAAGTGCGTATAAATAAAGAGCATTCAGAGCGTTTCCAGGATTTTAGAGAACATCATCCGTCAGTGTTTAGGAAATGAGTAGCATCTACCACAGGGATGTTTAATCATCCAGAGAAACTAAACACATGTCGAACACTGAGACTTTAAATACCCACACACACTACACATCGATAATATTTAATACATGGTCCTCACACTTAAGGAACTTGTATTACATTTAATTAATAGTTGCTCCCAGGCACTGTTCCTGTTTAAAAGTGTGTAAATGAGGGCACTGGTTGAAATGACATAATGGTTAAAGATCTAGACATTTCATGAAAAAATTAAGGATTCAGAGCCAAGAATAGGTGACCTACAGTATAATGCTAAACCTGCGAAACAGAAGAAACTAGCATCTACTGTCTTTCAGAGTTAACATTCAAAACGCTTAATGCACATAAGTCATCAGCCTGACTTATTCTGGAGTTTAAAATGATCGTTATGTTTATAAGCTCATGAATTTGCATTATCATACGGCTGAGATTACAGATGCCTAGAAATAATCTATTTCTGCAGGCACTATATTTGCTGATGAAGTTTTATACTCCGAACAGGAAATTCGCTGCTTTGCTGCTGTTGATGGCCCATAAAAGTAAACCATTTGCTTGTTTTCTTTCGACCGCCTGTGAAAGAAAAAAACAATAAAATAGATAAATATTTCCCAGAGTAACAGCGAAACAAGAAGCTTTGCTGTCTATCATCTAGATAGACCCCATGCTGAGCTTCCGTGCACATGTGTGTGTGTGTGTGTGTGTTTGTTTGTCAGAATGTTCAGCTTTATTCAGATTTCCTCATGAATATGCAAATTAGCCAGGTCAAGTAGACATCAATGAATCTCCTCCCCCTTTTAGGTACCCTACACCACACTAGGAGGGGCTCTTCCTAGTAATACAGCCATCAAAGGTGTGAGTGTGCTTGTTAAATAAATGATTGTTCTCTCATGACAGAGAGAGTATTTAGCATATGTGATTAATCCATTTTGGCACCCTGGCCGTGGTTCTGTTTTTTTGGCTGTCTGTAAGAGACGAGAACTGAATAAATCTGAAAACAATAGATTCTATGACATTTCAAATGCATGCATAATCACATTGTCTTTATCAGTAGGCGCACACACACTAAAATCTTCATAGTCTTAGCGTTAACACCCAGTGGCACTGTACCAAACCCTAGTGTGCTTCCTTGCTGTATAGGCCTACATAGTCTGCTTTCCTTCTTGGAAAATAAGTGACTTAGTGCTCTAAGTGCTCTACATAGAAATTATAACAATAGTGCTCAGAATTTGAAGTACACAGTAGAAACAGTAGACAAATCATTTTATGTTAGGGCTTTGCTAAGCCAATAACATAATCCTATAGTCCAAATAGGACATAATATCACACACACATATAGTACATTCTTGAAAATAAAATAATTGGTATCAGTTTCCATAATTTAATTTAATAAAAATTTTTTAACATGTACAGGTATATGAACCGCTATGATCAGTGTTGGGGAAAGTTAGTTTTAAAAGTAATGCATTACATTATTTCGTTAGTCCCTAAAAAAATAACTAATTATGTTGGTAGTGCTTGATTTTTGCTTGTAAGGTTAAACTGGATCATCAAAGGTCAGCAGCAAAAACATTGGTTAATAAAACGGCATCAGATACATTTGTGTAATTTAATTATTGAAGATTTGCGTCATATTCTGAGTTTATTTTAATTCATTTTGATGAATACTAAATCTGTTTTTGAGAGTGAGATAAAAGACATTCACATTTAGTCGAGAACTATACTGTATTCACACACCAGAGACAGTGCCTCTGTATTTCTGATTCCTCCCAACATAAGGTTAGGAGACTTGTCAGTCAATAAATGAGAAAACAACTGTCATTACTTTTTTGAAAAATTAACTCAGTTATATTACTCTAAAATTAAAAAGCAATGCGTTTTTTTTACTAGTTACTTGAAAAAAGTTATATTATTGTCACCCCATCATCTCCTGGAAGACCCATCAGATTGCACAGTGACGCGCCTGCCAGGAGCGGTGTCTTACCCCAGCCGAGAGGATTCCCCTAAAAGAGCAACGAGCACCCAGTCAGGATGAGGAACTCAAGGACCTCCCTGTTCAGTATCATGACTTGTTGAAGGCCTTCAGCAAGGAGGAGGCCACCCAGTTGCCACCTCAGTGTTCCACCGACTGCGCAATTGAACTGTTACCTGGCACCACGCCACTGAGGGGCAGAGTTTTCCCTCTTTCTCAACCAGAGACGGAGAGCATGAGGCAATATATCCAGGAGGAGTTATCAAAAGGCTTCATCAGGCCCTCCACATCACCCGCCTCGGCTTTGTTTTTCTTCGTTAAAAAGAAGGATGGAGGACTGTGACCCTGTATTGGCTACCGGGCCTTGAACGACATAACAGTGAAGTTCAGGTACCCTCTGCCGCTCGTCCCCTCGGCCCTAGAACAGCTCCGCTCTGCTTGCCACTTCACCAAATTGGACTTGCGCAGCGCCTACAACCTTATTCGGATCCGTGAAGGGGATGAATGGAAGACCGCCTTCTCAACCATCAATGGGCACTATGAGTATCTGGTGATGCCCTTCGGCCTCTCGAACAGTCCATCCGTGCTCTGTCACTAGCTGCGCCCCTGTGGCTCTCCCCGGAACGCAGCAGTGGGAACCATCGCCCGAATACTAACGTTTCCACCCAGACTCTATCTCTCCCACGTACCTTCCTTGATTCGCACGCCAGGTGCAGCTTGTTACACGGACTATTTAAGCACGAACTCAGCGCCTGTTCGGCGAGAAGTCTTGATTGCCCCGGTAACAATTCTAAGCTTTTATTCCTGTTGTCTGTTCTGGTTTCTGATTTTGTATTGTCTTCTGGTTTCCCGATTATCGCTGCCTGCCCCGACTTATTCTGCCTGTACCTTGTTTACGATTCCTGATTGCCTCCTATAACTCTGTTTGTTGTGTACCGACCATTGCCTGTCTGACTACTCTTCATTAAAAAGCCGCAAATGGATCTGAACACTTCTGAGTCTGTTACTTCACAATTATTAAGTAACTTGCGTTACTTGTAACGCATTACCCACAACACTGGCTATGATGTATTTGTCTTTTCTCACCAGCTTTTCTGACAAGCGTGACTGACGCCCTGAAGTAGAAAGAATTTACATCTCATTAATGCTTGTCTTCAGCAGAAACTGACAACTGTGTTCTTTTGAACCTGCATTACATTTGTGACAACACAACCCAGGCCATTATATTTTGCTGGTTTTAAAACAAAACCTAATTTTCAAAATCTGAAGAACAAAAGTGAAGTGAGTATCCTTTTTGCCATAGTCATTAACTCCTGCCACTCTGATGAAGCTAATGTACCATGGTTTGTATTCAAAAATTAAAAGAGTGAACAGAGTGAGCAGAATGCAAATGGCAATGCAGGAGGATCAAGCGAACTTGTGAAAACCACCATTAGAGTATGAAATATATATACATTTTTTTACACAAAGAAAAAGATAGTGGTTCTTTTTGGAACTGCGGACTGAAAGATTTATTGGGGAACCCAAGCATGGTTCTTCTGTTCATATTAAATGTACACATTGTCTTTTATTTTACTTTGCCAGCCACCTTCTCCAGTTGAGTTGTATGGTGTCATAAAATGTAGTTTATGCTCCGTAAACTCAAGAACAAACACAAAATCTCTGTCCAGAAAGTAATGTCAGCAGTAGCAATGATTGATTGATATTCCTCTGTGTATGTGTCTCATTCTATAAGCTCATCTGTCAGATGCAGGGAAGGTCGTTTCTCTAGTGTCCTGTTGCATGAAGACAGAATGTCAGTTTGGATTCAGCCATTCCCCTGGATTAATTTTAAGGATTTATCCTGCTGTTCTTGAGCTCAAGGTGATTGTATACGCATTTGGGTTTAATACTTATAAAGGCCCAAATGATCAAATTCATGCTGTGAACTAGAATAAAGAGGCTTGAGTGTGGGAGCAGCTAAAGATTAATGACCTGGTGTCCTCTGACAGAACCAATAATGTCTGATTATGTCGGGTCTGATTAGTGTTTCAATAATGTATACGCATCAGGGAGACATGATGCATAATCAGGTGTTTGAAGGCCATCATATGAAGACAATGATATTTGTGTTGATTTATGTTCAGCTGTTATAGGAAAGGTTTATATATTGATAAACAATAAAGCAGTCCATTTAAAAGCAAGACTGACCAGAGTCCGACTGTGTCCTTCCTACCTCTCCCATAAAACAGAGGTCAGGGTGAGGTCATCTTTGAGCTGACTTTTCACACACACTTACACAAATATATAGGACATCTTCATTTCCCACTGGACATTTTTTTTTCCTTTTTTTTTAGCCTTTTATCAGGGTCAGGGTTCTTTAAATTAAACAAATGAATACAAAAAATCCTGAATATGAATGTAAGAACACATTTACATTACACAAATAAATATAGAAAATGTGGTTTTCTGTCACGCCGTCCGCCGTTCCATGTGTCTTTGTTGTGTTTTGTTTTCATTGTGTCTCCTTGCCCATGTGTCTCATT
>JAUYWG010000055.1:5614388-5624415 GCA_034779775.1 Enteromius afrohamiltoni
TCGGGTTAGCTTGGAGTCGTAGCTCAACTTCTCTGTCGGTGGATCCTCCTTTTATTCGGTATCCGGCCGTGACCGATAGGCCCGAGCTGACGAGATCCAGGTGCCTCCTGTGAGTTGCCAGGGCGACGCTGATAGCCACCCACCACAATGCGAAGTTCATTTTGAATTTTGATTACAATTCTGCATTCTGTTTGCTGCTTATTCCAATCCTTGCACACCCTTAAACCTACCCCTACCCAAAATGTATGCCTGAAATCTGTTTAGTGTCCGTTTTTTGAGAGTGGAAAATACAGGCACAGGCGTGTAACCATAGCAAAAGTTATGTGTTTTAAAACAAAAACGCACCTATTGTAAATGGGGCCTTGGAAAAGTTTTTTGATGAACAGAGCAAACACAGAGAGATGTGCGCAGTTGGAAAGATCGAGTGACCTCGCGCTCATACGGCAGTCAGTATCAGATACATATTTTTGTTTGCTACAAGCAGGATACACAAGAAGCTTGATTAACTCGGACACACAGATGGTCGTGGTAATAAACACCATAACAGTTCGCCTGTCCGTGCTTAATGCACATCTCAAGAAAATCATTTTGGGGGCCCAAGACAGTCGCCTACCTTAGCCTAATGGGTAAGTCCGCCCCTACTCAGCATTGAAGGCTATTGAACATGTGTAGTTCTTCTTTATACGTTTGTTTCATATTTGCCTACCAAATCAAATACACTGTTTCACTTCTGGGGATTTATGGATGTGCTGTGTTCAAACAGCAGAGAAAATCACAATTATTCAGTCACTGCACCAGAAACACGGGTCTGAAAGGGCTTCTGTCTCCGAAAAATGCTCCGAAATTTCAACATTTCAAAAAGAATCACTGTATAATAACATATTACATTTACTAGTGATTTTTAAATGGTTTAGTCAATAGTTTTTGTATTTAATCAGCTTAAAAAATCTCTCTTTTCTGTTTTTAATCTGTCATGTTTATAAGCCTCCAGATGTATGTGTGTGTGTGTGTGTGTGTGTGTTGTATTAACTGTCTGTTGTCATTGGCACAGGACACTATAGGATTGAAGTACTCGCTGACCTATGAAGAAACTCTCCATGCAGTCAGACACATGTGGAGAGATATGAGTGTGTGTGTAACTGGCATGCTAATGTGTCGAGCTCTTACCATGATCCTGTGACCTGGTTTTAAAGGAGTCCTAGTGTGAGAGGTTGTATTTGTTCTCCGTGGTCCTGAGATGGAGTGAGGCATCAGGGGCCCTGAGGCAGGGGGAAAGAGGATGTGGATGGGATTCATGTGGAGTGTAAGATGGTTTTACTCACAGTCAGAGAGTTTTTTTTTGGTTCCCAGGAACATACAAATCTCACTCTGTCCCCAATTTCATTTTTGAATTATGGTGAATCTAACAAACCCTGTCAAGAGCACATCCAGGTTATATTTACCCCCCTTTCTTTCTTTCTTTCTTTCAGAATTTCTTCCTGAATTAATGAATACATTAAATAAAATGAAATGTGATCATCTATGATTTTATGAGGAATTTGAAAATTAGATATGGACAATAAAGTAATTTGGACAATAATTGTAAGGATGACAAAATCTTACCAAAGCAAGTCAAAATGGTAAATATGTGATTTGAGTTCCGGTTTCTCTATTATGCTGTGCCTGGAACTGTCATTGCACACGTGGACCCATGTACAAAGACTGTGAGCAAGGAAACGTTTCTCAAAAAAAAAAAAAAGAGTTTTTCTTGTGCCCTCTGAGAGGCCAGCAATAACTAATGACAGAAGTGAGGAAACACAGCTGAAACTACAAACAACAGACAGTGAGAGATGGGGAACACAGAGAGCTCCAGCTGTGAGGACTTGCATAAATGATAATGAACTCATAAAGCTCATCTGTGCTGGATAAGGAGATAAAGTGTTGTAATCTCACTCCAGCTAAACACCAGAGCAGAATTCAAACTGCCACTTTAATAACTGCATGTGTCTATGAGTGGGAGAAAGAGAGAATGAAAGACAGATAATTGTTGAAAAGGAATTACTTGAACCACATAGAACCCAAACACACATGCTTGGATGAAAACACATGCAGAACACACACGCCTTTATTCACAGGTTAGTGATGAAACATGGAGAATATATTGCAGATTGTGTGATGATGGGTTTGTCGGTGTTATGATAGCAGACTAATATCAGCCTGAAGCAATCAGCAAACTCAATATAACCACCCAGCCATCTGACAGCCATTATACCCTCCATTACAAAACATTACAGCTTAATAATACATCTGCCCCTCACTGGGGCCTGTGTGTGAGAGAGATGTGAGATGAGTAGAGAGTGAACATATAGAGTTAAGAGCATTTGTGAGTGAGTGAGTGAATCAATGAGGGTATGGCTGTGTGTGTGTGAGTGTTAAATGTGTATTGATCAGTGTTTATTATTCCAGCAGCAATATTAATGGTTTAAATAGAATGATCCATGAGCTCACAGCAGCACAACAGTATTATAGTGTATTAATAAAACTATAGACCTAAATGTAGAGTCACAATCATTTTCCATCCTGTCCATTAATACTGTGTGGTGTTCCTCAAGGTTCTGTAATGGGACTAGTAGTTTTCCTGATTTCTGGGTAATCAGATCTGCTGACTAGGTTCATGGCGTTTAGTCTTTTTGAAAATATATTTGTACTTTTCTTTGAAGTATTTATTCATTATTTTGCTTTAGTAATCCTTCTCTCTTTCTTTAAATAGCATTTCAACTGCAAACATTTAACAATTTCCTGGCAACCTTAATGATGTGAGGTATCAGTGAGTTTCAGTTCAGAGGAATTCTTGAATTATTAATACAGAAATTCCAATATCCATCAAAGTTATTTAGGCAAATAGATACAGGCAAGTTTTTGAAACATGAACAGCTATGAAGCCACACTGAAGATGCTTCTGCCTATCTGCTGATTAAGGTACACGTGTTTAAAGCGAGCTAAGGGTGTCTGTAATCTTTCGCCAGTTTTTTCTCTCTTCTACTGTTCACACATTCCAGCAAATCACAGAGGACAAAAGCACTTTCTGGATTCTTAAAAACTAGTTTCTTTGATCTCTCATATATTCTGTGATTTATTCCACTTTAATTGTTAATTTAAAAACACGCAGAAAGAGCAGCATTAAAATAAGAATTAACAAGGGAATTGTTTATGTCTCCTCTGATCTGAAGATTAGAGATTGAAATAGTCACCTGCAGGTTTCTTGGTGAAGTAGTATGATTAAAGCCCCTGTGTTTTCCATTCTGTTAAGAGGGATAGCATTGTTATTTCTTTTGTGTGTCTCTAGGTCAATGGGGTGGGGGTTAAAACACAAAACTAAAAGACTCCAGGAACACATATACACACATGGCCTCGTTCCCTTATATGTGGTTTTGGAAATGAAAGAGTGTATACAGACTCGTCCTGCATAGTAATTAAACTAAAGAGAAATGATCAGACCACTGGGGGGAAAAATAACCTTCAAAGTAAAACATGAGAGAAATAATTGCAATCGCTTCATGGTGGTGTTTTGTATTTAGAAAAATTAACAACGTGATGGTCTATGTATGTGTGTATCTCTGTTTGGGAGACTTAAAGTTCATGTTCTCCCTTATATGCCTGTTCTCAAAAACAGCTTAACATAATAATTATATCTTACATCAGATTGTATCTGACAAAAATGAGTGTTTAAAATGAATTTTTCTAGATTATGCAGATTAGTAGTATTCCATTTAGTTCCTGTAATGATCTGCAACCCATATCAATCCAATTAGTTAATTACATTCTAATAGATGATTATAGGATATCTATTAGCATGCTATAACAAACATTAGTTATCCATCACTATTCCATGGATGGTTATCTGTGTTTAGCTTGAAACATGTAATCTCTTCTTTTCTCCTTAAAAAGAACATGTTCTCCAGTGTCTCAACTTTGACCCAATTTACCACTGAGCTTTTGTAGCACAGCCATTAGACGATTTGCATAACATATCATTACGTAGTTTGTGTTGGGGTGAAAATCCAATCATGATGGACAATACAGTATATCAAGTTGTATGACAAACGACAAAGGCATATAATGACAGCAAGGGAGAGACAGAAACAAGTTATAGAATAGCACAATACTTTTTCACAGCTTGCTTTCTTTACTTTATTATTTACTGTTTTTTCCATCACTTCTGTGACACTAATCCTTTCCATGATGCTGCAACACTTTGAGGTTAAGTCTAATCAAGCAGATTTCTAGCACATATCCTTCAAACCTGGATTTCACATAAACTTATAATTGTCTCTAGATATTAAAATGGAACATAAGAAAACATTTTAACAGTAAAATCTACAAACGTCACCTTGAAGTCCTGGAGTGATGTGTTAAATCTGGAGAGAGAGAGAAGCGTGTGATTTGACCGTGGGTGTTCTTGACCCAGCTGTCAGTCAAAGCGCTTCCAGGCAGAGGAGCTCATCCTGGGCACAGAGGGGCCACTGGCAGCTGCAGCTGGTGTTTTCGGTGTCGTGGGCACCGCTGCACTCCCCCCAGTCTCTCGAGTGCATTCCTCATGGCCTCTTTTGTTTTTAGTGCGTAGTGATTTCAATTTCTCGGTACTCCTCTGTCAGAATGACTCACTACTGCCCACATTAAGCCACGAAACATGCCGCTAATTACACACTGCAAACAGGAATAAGCTTCGTTGTCAGAATCTGAGGCTGTTTAAATGTTAGACAGCTTCACCATCTGTAGAGCATTCCAAAAATGTTTACTGCGGAAGTAAATCATTTACTGTGGGTTTCGACTGTTCCTTTATTCTTTTTTGGAGAAAAATAAGAGCAGACCGCAAAAAGCCCCAAATAAATCTGTGTCACACTGGCTGATTTGGCAGAAGCTTTTATCCAAAGCAACTTGTAGCGATATGCATTTTATCAGTTCATGCTTTCCTTGGGAATTGAACCCATGACCTTTTTGTTGTTATTAGTCTCCATGCTTTAATGGTTTTATTTATTGGAGTTTTGACTTTGACTAAGCTAAAAGTACAATACTCTGGTAAGCATGAAAGTTTAGCTTAAATTTTATTTTGACCAACAAAATAACTATTTGTACATATTTCACAAAATAGTTTGAATTCAAACAATCATCAAAAAGGGATGGAGTTAGAAGTGGATAGTCAGTACTTTAATTTTAAATCTATTTGGTAAAAAATATTATTTTTCATATGAAATCTGAACCTTGCAAAATAGTGTTTTCCGGTTAGATCTGATTGGTCCAACAGCAAACAAAATCAAGGGTGAACTAATCACTCAAGTTTGTGGCTTCAAATCTTTTAAAATGAGTAAATTATTATTTTTTTGCTTAGGATAAACCTTTATCTTTGCACATTATCATTGTTTGGACAGTTAAAACATTCTTCCAAATACCTTTTTTTTTGTTTCACGGATGAAAAAAAGTCAGGCTGGTTTGGAACAACATTAAGATGAGTAACTGATGCCTGAATTTTAATTTCTGGACTATCTATGTTATGTTCAGCTGGACGTGTCAGCCCAGCTCTCTGGGTGGCACTCCAGCATCAGGGTATTTATGTGTGTTTTCCCCTGTTTTCATGCCTGGACCCACTCTCACAAACTTATTTTGTTGTCATCCCGGACTCTCATTCATGTTTCTGTGTTGTCACGTATGTTCATTCATGTCTCCGCCTTGCTCATCTATTACTATAGCAATTCATTGTCTAGCTCCACCCATTGACCCAGTTTCCTCTGTATTTAACCCGGAAGTCTTTGTCTAATTCCCACGGCCCATTGCACTGTCAACCCCTGTCGTCTTGGCACTTCGTGTTCCCTAGTTTCTTTTGTATATCTGGATTGTATTGTCTGTGTACCAACCTACGCCTGGACGCTGACTATTCTCGTGCTCTGCCTCCTCCACTATTGTCTGCCGGTAACGACCTTAAGCCTGTCTGTTTTGCTCTGTGTTTTATAATAAAGTAGCTTTGCAAATGATCCCGCACGTCTCCTCGCTCCCTGAACGTGACAATCTATCCTTGTAGTTTCTCAAACAATGACCATATTATTTTATATTTTATTTGTTTTACCATTGCACAAAATGCAGTATTAATTGCATTTAATATAAATAAGGGAAAATAGACTGGACTGTGCTGCTCGCTTTACATGTTGGTCAGGTGAAAAAGATAGACTAGGAATGCAGCTTACTAGATTTTGGAATCTATCTGTGTTCCTCTTCCTGTCTGTGGGCCCAGGGGTGATACAAGCAGTCATTTCCTTTTCCCTCTATGCTTCAGTATTAAATTTAAATGTCATAATAACAGTGCCATGTGCTGCTATCTTTCTGTCATGGGCTGGTCACGCACACTGGTGGCCTGTCAGAATATTCTCCTGATAGATCAGTGCTGAGGCTATGATCGTGTGACATAGAGGTTCAGTCGGAACAGGTCACCTTAGCGGCAGGAAATGAAAAAGACTTACGCTTCAGTTTGTTTACCTGCCACATAGATACAAACTAAAGCACAAAAGCATGCAGCAAGAGTCGTGGAAGGTACTTAATAGTTTACCAACAACTAAAAAGTTTTAAAATTAAACTACTGTACATATGTTCAAACTAGTCTTTCGAAATTATCGAAATATGTAGTAGTTGTTCATAAGTTTATACACCCTTTGCAGAATGTGCAAAATGTTAATAACTGAAACAAAATAAGCAAAATCATTTACATTTTACCTAACAGATGTTACGACTGTTAACATATCCCAGCAAGTGCAAGATGTCCCTGGGTCAACATCTTTGTTGATCCTGGGACAACATTGTGATTAACGGATTTCAAGAAACAGTTTAGGCTTGTAATCAGTGTTTGGTGCTTGTACAGCAGTGTCAGTCATCTATCATTTCCTTTGATTTTAGGCATTACTCATGGGTTAGGGTAGGTTTAGGTGTAGAAATATGGTCAAGACTATATTTTTCCATTAAAAGGTTGTCCCATGGTCAACAAAATATTTTGACCTAGGGACACTGTTACGCCCATACTGGGCTCCACCCTCATTCCCTCACACTCACTTTGATTACTTGCACCTGTCACAGCCACCTGAACCAAGTCAAGTCACTCATCAACCATCACATTTAAACCCACACCAAACAGCACTCTTGGTCCGATCTCGTTGTACGTAAGTGGACTCTTTCCTACTCTTTCCTAACTCAGCAAAATCAGGACGTGCGTCCTTAGCAGTTGGTCCTCAACTGTCTGTAGTTCTTCAGAAAAATATGCAACATTTACAAAAAGTGTACTTATGTTCAAGAATGAAAACTAGATTTTCTCAAGAACAACAGACAGTTACAGATTCCTACGACAACTTAAACTTAAAAATGACAAAATGTTTCTAATCACTGCTGTAAGTTTTGGATCACATTACCCTCCGTCTTTCATGAGAAAATATGTCTAAATCAATTAATTCACATGCACACAAACTCTTTATTTAAACTTTTATTGATTTTAAATTACACTGTACAGCTACAGTAACACAACACACATGTGCCTTTAATTTATGGTATGTCAAATACAGCTACACTGCGCATCCATTGAGATGGACTGAAAAATAAAAAACGCTAATTATATTATAATAAATTATAGTAACGCCACATTTTATTGTCAGTAACGGTAACAGTGTTGTAACGGGGGAAACAGTAATTTGTTTGATTAGTAACGCCGTTTATTTATAACGCCGTTATTCCCATCACTGATTATGGCAGCAGTCAGACAGAGACACTGTCCCACAACAACCAATAAAATTATAATTACTCACAAAACCTGCAGATGACAACAAGAATCTGTTGTCTGCAGCATAGCGCTCTTTTGAGAAGAGCTGCATAAGCAAACAAGACCTCCAAAGTCACAGCTACTTTCTTTAAGCGTTTTGTCTTTCTCCTTGACTGCAAATCTCTCTTCCAAGCTTTTTCTGGTTTTCATAAATCCAGTTTCCCAATCAAACTCAAAGTGTTGAAGGAGCAAAAGTCAATGGAGGTGTTGCTTTAATTAGGTAAAATAGGTTTGAGATAAATGTTGGGATATTTGTCTTGGGCTGGAGTGCTGGTCGATATCTCAGGCTGTTAATTAGACCTGCTCAGGGGCTGCCATAGATTGCAGGAAACAGCATTTCCACAAATAGGTGCAATTCGCTGAGCTTTAAATGATTTTAGGTCTGTTTAGCAGCTGTACTTTGTTCTGCCAGAGTCTGAGCTCTGAACACCAGCTTTCTGAGAAACTAAGAGTATATAGATATAAAATATCCTCAGTGCCACTCAATCTTTTATAAGTGTTTCATTTTCAAATCAAAATGAGTCACACATGTAGAAGGTTGTAATTTTACAGTATCACCAAGTGACCTGGTGCTTCATTTGTGATGGTGTTACCAGAAAACACCAAGCCAAATCACCATCTGATATTTTGTATGTCTCTCTTTGCTAACGCACCTGATTCTGATAATCAGCTCATTAGAAGAGAGATCCGTGCATGAACTCTGTTGCAATTGACACGGTCCCTACACAGTGTTCATTGCTCCTCTCTCCCTGAGCAGGGGAAATACGTTACAATTTACTTCACTTTGGAACATTCATTCACAGATTTACGCTGTACATAAGTGAATACGATTTTAATTACATCTCGCACACTTAAATGCACTATAAATGGAACAAATAAGAATATGGACCACTCTTTCTATAATCTCAATTAGTGTCAGTGGTCCATTTAAGAGATATTGCATCTACGCAGTCTACCTGTGTTAGTATTTAAAAGTATAAAGTCTTTGACAAATGTTATACTATGAGACGGTTAAAGTTTAAAGCCAGTATACAAAAATTTGTTATTTTGACCCAAACACCTTTTACCAGATTCATGCCCTTGTGTTTTTATTAAGGAAAGTGCATTGCAAATGTCTTTGTGTCTCAAAGTTTGCAAATTGAATCACATATAAAATGTATTTGTCCCCTGCTCTATAAAACATAAAAATATAAAAACATTTATTTTGGATGGTGGGAAAATTTGACCATGACTTCAATAAACAGGTTTGGTTCTGTTGTGTTTTTGCAGAATGTAGCATAGTTTAAAAAAGAATGTGACGTGTGACTTTATCTTACATAATGGTAAATTATGAAAAAAAAACAAAAAAACATTTAATGCCCAAGACCAAGAAGCATCTCTAGCATTGCCCTTGGCTATTGGCCAACAATGCCCATGTGCTTAAGCAAGCTCAGGGGAGTCGCCCAGGTGGTCACAGAAACCTACTTGGATAGAAAAGGTTTAAATATTCTGAGAATGTCTGTGTACTTGTATAATGCACTCAACATGAAGCACCTTATGAAAATATTATAATGTGATAAATGTCTATATTAGTTATTTATTAGTTGCATAAAAAATGTATTACAATCCATCTGTCGATTTGGCGAGGCATGAACACTGTAGCAAATGAGCTCGAGATCTCTTTGTCCTACTGCAGTAGAAGCACTTTTCCCGAGATCTGAATTAAAACACTGCTTTTAGGAACACTTAACGTGTAAAAATGAATACTAAGCAAATTTAACAGGGATGTAATGACATATTAATTTAATTAAGGTACATTTTTTAGAGTAATAACTATTCATACTTTTAGAGTAATAATATTCATATTCATATGCTAATTGAACTTATCTGAATGAAATTTGTTATTATGCATTATTAAAGGCAAACATAACCTCATCAACACAGTCTATATCACATGACGCAAAGGCATAAACACTGTAGCAAATAAGCAGTCAAAATTGCTGTATAACATTTTAGTTGTCCTGAAAACAACTTATTGTTGTAATATTGTATTACAAAACACTTTTGCTGCTATTGAGGTGGGATGCTGGTAAAATTAGGGGCAGGTTTGTTGGTGGGTTAATAGGTGGGTTAAGGTGTAAGGGATTGGTAAACAGTATAATTCTAAATTTAATTATAAAAAAATAATTGTAATTACCTGCAGGTGTTTTATATATA
>JAUYWG010000055.1:5630939-5722639 GCA_034779775.1 Enteromius afrohamiltoni
GGTTTTCATGAGCTGTATGCCAAAATCATCAATATTAAAACAATAAAAGGCTTGAACTACTTTAGTTGTGTGTAATGAATCTAAAATATATGAAATACTCATGTTTATCAGTACATTACAGAAAATAACTTCACAATATGCTAATTTTTTGAAAAGGACCTGTATATATATAAACACACTGCCCATCCCCCCAAAAAAGTCACCACTTGGATTTAACTGGAGTTGGTAGATGCAGTTGGCCAAGTCTAAGGTTCAGCAATGAACAAGGCCCAATAAATAAGGTCAGCTAACTATCAGAACATACTGGAATGAACAGGTTATTACAGCTTTGGATTTTTTCTTCCCTGATGGCACAGGTATATTCCAAGATGACAATGCCAGAACTCATCAAGCTCAAATTGTCAAGTAGTTCAGGGAACATGAGACATCATTTTCACACAAGGATTGGCCACCACAGAGTCCAGACATTAACCCCATTGAGAATCTTTGGGATGTGAGATGAGAATTTGCGCAGTGGTCAGACTCTGGGTGGGAATAAATGTTGTGACATTGCAGCTTATCAAAATGACTCCATGGCAAAAGTGTGCAGCTATATATATATATATATATATATATATATAATAAAATAAAATTAACATCAAGCACACTGTCCATGCTGAATAAAAGCCTAAATTTATTTGTAAAGAGAATGGCAGTTTTAGTTTTAAAAAAGATTAGTTTAGGCTTGACCTTTGTAAAAATGTTGTATAAATGGTTTGTTTTTCATTGTTCATTCCGGTTCAGTTCTGATTGCTATTAAAAAAAAAAAAAAAAGGATTTGTTGTGGAGTGAGGGAAACTAAAATACTGTATAATATCAATAATGTTTATAATGATTATAAATGTAATGTTTTATTTGCCATATTTTACATGATTTCTGAAAGTAATAATAAAATTAAATGACAACTCATCTCACAAAAATGCAATTTTGACCTGGTGCAACTTATTTTTTGGAAAAACTGGCATACTTTACTGAGACAATAAGTGAGAAGGTGAAATAAAAATAACACTTATGTCTGACTTCCAAATTTCCTAACAAACCTAATTTACATCCATGCACTGAAAAGAATGATAATAAACTTAAACGCACACGGCACCTCACTGTACTGGAAAGCACCTAGTTAAAGGATTGACAGGGCTCTAGACTAACTTTTTCCACTGGTATTCATTCATCCATATTTTCATTCAGGTAATATTGACATGTTTTAAATGATTAACTAACACCATATCTACACGGAATGAGACAGTTGTCGCACCGCACTGCAACAGTGTCTGCATCTGTCTACAGTGAACCCGACACAGCGACTGTTGAAAATCATTTAAAAACTTGTGTCAAAACATCAAAAATAGAATGCAGTATTCGTTTTCTGTCAGGAATTTGTTGCGTCGTGTCGTGCCACATCCAGTGTAGACAGCAGAATAGGTTCTGATGTATTATGTCGCGACAAAGTGACCATTGAAAGTCATTTGGAATTGGTGTCAATACATCATAACTAGAATGCAGCATTAGTTTTCTTTCAGAAATATATCACGACACATCCAGTGAAGACAGCAGAATAGGTTCTATTGTATTTTGTTTTGTTGCGCCGTTCCAGTCAACAAGAAATTCTTTATTTGAAGCACAATTCTACAAAAAAGGTAAAAGTGTTGGTGCTTAACTAATTCTAATATGGACAACTTATTAACGAATAATTTGTCAATCTGTCTTTTTATCATCATCCGCAGTTACATCAACTCTGTTCATATGACAAACTTAGTCTCTCTTTCGTCGTGTCTACACCGGACGCGAGCGGGGCAGTGTGATGCGACAAAATACAATAGAACCTATTCTGCTTTCTATCCTGGATGTGATGCCTTGCGGTAAATTCTGTCACCTTGTGTGACCCGGCATTAATTTGTGTCTGTTGTGGAACCACAGAAACAAAGCTTCAGAGCCGCGGATCATTTATTTACCCCCTTGAATGGCTGGTCGCACCGGTGCGACCTTAGATTTTGTTTAGTCGCACTATTGAGAAATTTGGTCGTACACTAGAGCCCTGAGTGATATTGTTGGATGTGAATAATGAAGAAACAACTATTTACTGTTTCATTGTTGTTTCATAAACAGGACCAACATTCATCATACCATGTTTTCACTATTAAATTAATCATTCAAGATCTCCATGACGGTCCAGATAAACTCAGTTTTCAAGAAATGTGAACAGTCTTACCAAAAAACAGTCAGATATGAAAATACATGTTGAAGTGAAAATACATAAAAACAAAAACATCCAACTTTACCCCCAGGTTCCAGCTGTTGAAGCGAGCCTCAAAGTCACTATCATCAGAGGAGATGGGCGGCCTCCTGCGTGCCTCCGCCTGGAGGAGAAACAGACAGTGAGGAACAAAGAAACGACAAACCATGTCCAGGGATGGAGAGAGCTCTGGGTATTCTGTGTTATCCACCAATGTGTTAAACTACAGAGACTGTGAAATCTATGGGCAAATCTTAAGAAACCTCAATGTACAAATGCTTAACTTATGATCATTACATTATAATAACATTATAATCTAAATATTTGACTTCTCTTTTTATCATCTGGCTGCAGAGCAAAGGCAAGATTTTGATCATAAACATTGGATCATATTAAAGATAGCTATGAAAGATAACGTATAAACCACCATAGAGACTTTTGAAATTGTTCCAAAAATAAAAGATTTCTTTATTTTTAGACATTATCCCCTAGTTTCACAGACAAGGCTTAAATGTAAGTCTGAGCTGTTTCTACTGAAAGAAACGCGCACTGACTGATCTTAAAACATGTCAGTGCTTTTGTTTTGTCCTAAGATGCACACCAGTAATGCTGTATTAAACAATGCTTATAAAAAAATACTTAAATATCTTAATTGAACTATGGCTCAATCCTGGTTTAGGCTAAGCCCTGTCAATGAAACCAGGCTTATGTATATTTGGACAAATTATACATTTTTGATATTTTTAGTCAAGTCATCAATATTTATATATAGTGCTTTTTACAATGCAAATTGTGTCAAAGCAACTTTAAAGTATTAAACTAAAATATTGTTAATATTTTTAAAAATGCAATTACATTTGTTTTTATTCTTTTTATATAGGAGAGAGAGAGAGAGAGAGAGAGAGAGAGATTGATCAAGTAATATAGAGGGTATACGGACATACTCCTCTCATGGCACACCAGATGTTTGACTTTTCCACATTATTTCTGCTTTCTCCTTCACATGCAGTGCATTCCTGCAGAGCGTCACATGACATACCGCCCCTCTTTGTTTTCAGGAGCTGGTCTTTTTTACAGGAGAATCCAGCTCTTTAAGACCTCTATATAATTTAAATGTATCCAGGGAACAGTTTTTTTTACCTTTTTTTGCCTCATCAAGAAAGAGAAGAAAGGAAATATCTAATAAAGCTCAATTCTAATGAAGTACGTGGGTACTGTTGATAGTTAATAGGACTGTGGGAAAGAGTATCTCACATTAAAGAAAGGTACCTGAAAAAAACTGATACACATGGGAACATTCCTGGTTATAACCCAAAGCTATACGAACTAGTGCAGACATTGTATTGAGGTTTCAAATTGGGTAAGTTGATTTCGTGACAGTTTTAAGTTCTTACTATTTTGACATCATCCTTGATATCGCGTTTGATGGGACTTGAGGACAGGGGTCTGGTTGGAGACTTCTCGTTGAACAAATTCCTCTTCCTGTGGAAGATAAACAACTTCAGATTATGAAAGTTAACTTATCGATGTTAGCTCCCTTACGCTAGATCATACGAGTACCTCCACAAATGCTTCAAAATCCACACGCTTGTTGCCTTAGTCTACATTAGCATATTCACAGGCATGCAGGAAAGCATAAAAAAGCCTCTTTTTTCACACTAGATGAAAATTGTTGCATCATATTTAACACATCTAAAACACACACGGCCCATGGTTTTTAGTACATGTAACTCCCAACACACTCATGCCAGTTTGGGGCATATATTATACAGTATATCATTTCCAGTTCACTGATATTTATGATCTCTTTCTTTGCCCAGCTAATTCCAGTTTGATCAGCTACGCTGAGGCCACCAACGACAACTTCAAAGGCTGAATCTCCTCTGACTAGATGTCGCTGATTCCGACAGCCATGACACATTTGTTTCATGGGCAAATTAAGAACGTGTTCTCGAGCTAATTATGAATGCTTAACGCAAATCTCAACTAATTAAACTAATCCGCCGTTAGTCAAATGGTGAAGAGAGGGAGGATGTGATGACTATATGAAAGTCTTGACAAGTATTTGGAGACACATACACGCTCTTTTTTTCTGTGATTTCGTTTGGACTTACTATTAAGCTCTAGCCTAAAATACACTCCAGAAAGCAGTTTTAAAAACTGTTTTTGTTTTGCTTTCAGTCACACAGCTAAATGCACGTCCTACAATTATCTATATAGGCGTATACTAAGTATGCTTGCTTTTAAATATTTACAAGAGTATAGGTGGATGAGAAAGTGCATACTTTTAAGTGTTCAATAAAACAACACACCGATGCGACAAAAACTGTACAAATGGTTATAAAAAAATGATAACCTTACATTTCGAACTTTTAATAACCATTTTACGCAGCACATTAGTATTTTGAGGCAAAAGTTGAAGTTAATAGTTAATAGCGAGCAATAGTGAAAATTAGACCTAAAAATAAAAAACAAAAACTCATGAGATTCAAAAACGAATCAAATCACTTTTGGCAATGTTCGTCATCAAGATGAAAGTTGCACGATGATTAAATATATACTGTAATATTCAAACCAAAATTAAATGTCTGGAAAGCCTGTGTGCTGCAGACTATGACCAATAGCTTCAGCACCAAGCTTTGTGTCAGCTCTTTCCACTAAGCGCCAACTTTAAAACCCCCATGTGAATGTACAGTAAAAAAAAAATAATTTTTTAGCTAACAAATTTGCTAGTGGAATGCTGCCTTACATCCAGTCATCTTCAACATACTGTAATTCAACAAGTAGGCCACCTAGTCTCACATATTGCACAGTACAAATGTAAACTGTGATGCAACCTTTGGCATGAGCTCCAATGCAGCATACCAACCAGATGGGGGCTAAAAAGAAACAATATAAATGACATATATATAGCTCTATGTCTGCACACCACATCAAAGAACAGATCTAAAAGGGCACAGCAGCTAAATCTGCTGGACTGCTTGCATACTACACACACACACACACACACAGTCTACCTTCCCTTTGAGCTGTCAGATGAGGGCCAGCCATTGTGATTGGCGCCTGGCCGTTAACAGGTGGATGGGGATAATTGAATCAGATGAGAGTGTGGGATCAAAGAGCTGTGGGGGCAGATCGTAGAGGTGCTGCTGCCCTGCGGCCTGATTAAAGCCCCGTGTCCTGACCTGCAGCTGCTCAGAACGGCCTCGGCCTCAGGGACATGTCCTCATCCACACCACTTAAAAACACAAGGCCAAAGCATTCATGCGTACTTGACTCAAACCTTGGACTCAGGAACACATCTGATGTCTCTTAGGGCCGTCACTGCTGCTGCTGCTGTCACATTTGGCAATGGTTGGAGACTCTGGCTAATGTTTCCGGTGAACACGTAAAACCCAGACAGACCGATGGAAAGGTTCACATGAGGAAACTACGGCAAATAGGTCTTTAAATGATCTGAATAACATCTCGGTGGCCGCAAAGGTCTTGATAAGCACTGTTAGGGCATTCTGATTGCTGCTATGGTGTTGCTAGTAAGCTATGCATGTGCTCTGATCAGTTGTAAAAACATTACTAGGCTAGCAAGTTCTAGGTGGTCAGTAAAAGGTGTGGTCACATTAGAAAAATCTGTTTAAAAAGGCCCATTGTTTAATGTTAGTAGTGTAGTGATAAACACAGCTCACGCAGAAGTCACATTCAAACCAAGTAGCTGTTTTGTTGGTCAATGTGGAACATGTCCCAGTAATTCCGGTGCAAAATCTGTGTGGGAAAATCTTTGGCCCAATGCAAAATTCTATATTGCTCCACTTTCTACTGAAATGACTATGGATATCTGAGAAACAGTGGTAAATGTGACTACACATTAATGCCCTTATACTATAAGTTACTAGAAGTGTTTTCAGCAATTATCTGTGTGCTGCTAGTGTGCTTTATACACTGATTTACACATTTTTGCAGATTAATTCACATTTTAGATTTTCAACTGCTTTAGAAAATGTTTCAAGTTTGTTTCATCAATTCAACTGTATTAATTTACCAGAGACAGGCAGTAGTGAAGTACATTTCCTTGAGTATTGTATTCAAGTACACTTTTTGAGTATCTGTACTTTACTTGAGTTTTATTTTTTCTGGAAACTTATGACTTTAACTTCACTACATTTGAAACACAAATATTGTACTTTTTACTCTACTTCAATTCTACCAGGGAAGAAGTAGAAAGTCGCAGTAGCAGCTTTAAAGATGTTGTTTTGTTCTTCTGTAAATTTGATTTGGTAATTTACAGATAAAAGCCCATCAGTAACCTGTAAGAGACAGTATCATTTGTTTTCAAAACAAAATGTTTTGCCGACACATAAAGCAGTGTTGCTGCTGCATGGCCAGTTATACAGTATAGGCCTAGATATGGTTGTGTAGTTGAGTTAGCAGGTTGGATTTTTTTTTTTCCTGATTAAATAAATTTAACTGTACACTTGATTCAAATGTGGATGAATGAATACACTTTGATGTGTGTATGCAGTGCTACAGCATAAGAACACTACCATGCTGTTTTGTGATGGTGGGTAGGAGTGTTAAAGCCACTTATTTGTAAAGATCAATAATCAGAATCAGAAATATATTCTTTTAGGTATTAGGTATTGCAAGTATAACATAAAGCAATGCAACAATAATGAAACTATGCATTGCATGGAAATTTACTCATAATACTTAAGTACTTTTAAAAGCATGTACCTCTAAACTTTCACTCAAGTAAAATAATTGTTGACAGCTTGTAATGGAGTAATATTTGACCAGTAGTATCTGTACTTTCACTCAAGTAATGGACTTGTGTACTTTGTCCACCTCTGTAATTTACTGAATTCAAGGCATCTCATTGAGCCAATAAATTCAATGAAATTGGCAATTAACTCACAAGCTTGAAGACAACAAACCCATATACTTAACATTTTAGCAATATTGCTCTGTTCGAAATTCTGGTAACACTTTAATACAGGGACCAAGCATTATTAGCATTAATAACATATTGGCTATTTATTGGTAATAATAAACTACAACCACCTTACTAACTACTAATAAGCAGCAAATTAGCAGTATATTAAGGCAAAAATTGTGTGAAAAAGTGTGGCCAGATGTTTTTTTTTTTTGTTTGTTTTTTTCCCATTGTTAGAAGAATGGCATCCACTCTGATATTAGTCTGTTTATTTCTTATACTTAGACGAGCCCCAGAAACAGATCACCAGTGAAGACCTCATCACCGAGACGGCCACTGGGACAAAACCAAAGGAACCAGATGAGTCCTTTACACAATCTGACTTTGCTGATTGATTGGAACTAAACTGCTGGATTCATCTGGTCAGAGAAGATCTGGTCCTCGACTGAGCCTGGTTTCTCCCAAAGTTTTTTTTTCTCCATTCTGTTACCAGTGGAGTTTTGGTTCCTTGCCACTGTCGCCTGTGGCTTGCTTAGTTGGGTCACTTCATTTCCAGCAATTATTGTCAACTTGATTGCGCAGATCCTATTTAAACTAAACTGAACTGGACAATGACATCGCTGAATTCAATAGTTAAATGCCTTTTTCTGAAAATTGAGCGTTTAAACTTGTCATTTTAGATTATTTACACACTATTCCCCTATGTGATACTGGTGTTGCATTTTACTATAAATAAATATCATTTATACATGATTAACAATGAACTGAAAACTATTGTCCTCCTCAGTCACAAGGATAGAAGCACTATTTTCCTGTGTATCACTGTAAACCTGTATCTGTATTGCATGAAGCACTATATATATATATATATATAATGCAATAAATAAACCTGCTGTGGCACTAAACACTGATCAGCATTTCTCCCTACTCCAAGATCTGTGGACACAAGCCTAGGACAAAAAAACATGTCTGAACATTCAACCTGCTTAAGTCTCTTTAAACTCACATATGCTTTGTGAGCCAAAGTTAAGTGAAGATCGCCATCAGGTGGACAAACATGGAATGGTTTAAAACAAACTAGTGACATTAACTTCAAGGTCTTTTAAAAAGATATTTCACAAACTAATTTAAACAATATGAGGGGGAAAAATACATCTTAATAATTCTACTTACTGTCTCATCATTACAATTTACATTAAAAAGAACATTTATTAACCTTGATGCACTTTTATGTACTTTACCGTTTTTTTAATTCTGTTAACAACAGGCTTCTGAGAATACTTATTCTCAAAAACTGCCCTAAATTGGGCTTTTTTTTTTTTTTTTTAAGAAAATACCTTTTTTTGTTTTTGTTTTAGCATTTTAATTGTACATAGGTCATCTGAAATGTTCATATACAAGCACAAATAAAGTTTCTAAAAAGCATAAAACACCAAACTCCAAGGCTTAAAGAAGCACACCAATTTCTTAAAACAACAACAACACCCACACCCTGTTTCAAATATAATATATAGACATGATGATTGTACACAAAAGCAGTAAAACTTCAAACAATGTTCAATAGCAAAGGAATAAAAACAAAAATGAAAAAGCAAAGGGGAAAAAAAACACTCCAATGACAATTGTTTTCACCCATGAAAACCACAAAAGCAGAAGAACTGTTATATCATCACCTGACTGACTGACTGACTGACTGACTGAAAGCAAACACAGCCACATCAGAGAAGAGCCGCAAGCTCAAAGCTTTAATCTGATCTAAATGAGTGCGACACATAAAAGACGCGGCTGCAATTTCCTCCAGCAGGACTTGAGTCTGTGATCTAAATGCCTTTAATGGCCTCCTCCAAATTTAAGCACTGAAGCACAAGTCCAGGCTTTCAAGCAGATGGACTTCCTCTATCTGCTGACTGCTTCAATTGAAAGATCTCTAATTTCAGAAGAAGCAGTTTAATCTTCAGCTGTGAGGGTCAATGGACTCTTTGAGTCATGGCCTGGTATTGCCAAACATTCATTTGTGAGGCTAAACACAAGCATGTGTCTTTCCCGATGATTTTGTCTTGCATAGTTGAGACCTATTCACACCCAGAACGACATGACAAAACAACAGAAAGAAACTTCTTTTATATGCTCCTTGTATTTAGAGATCAGGATCTGTATATGAAATGCTTGTTTTAGACTACCCATAGTAAAAAACACAAACGTTACTTCATAACTTGGTCAGTTTTCATACTCGGTAGGATTGCTTTATTTTAATTTAAATATTAATCTAAAAAAAAATAAAAACAAGACATCCTGAAAAAATGTTGCTCTTTTCCTATGCAGCATAATAACTACTCCATTATTTATAAAAAAAAAAATTCTATTGATAAAGAGAAGGTATATACTGACAAACATACACGGTTTAAAAATAAAAAAGATTATATTATTAATATTTTATTACAATAATAATGTAATACTGATCACAGCATGTTCAGTAATTATATTATGCTTAATGTGCAATGGAGTGTACAAAAAAAGGAGCTCAAAGGAGCACTTTGTGATTCTTGGCTCAAGCTTCCGAGATAAAGTGAGTTTCAGGGAACGCTTTTATCTTCTGCAAATGACATTACTGAAGACCAGCCGGATCATCGCTGAACTGAACACAGCGGTGGAGGAGAACTTACAGAACATCATGTTTTCATAATACACATCACTGGCACTGAATATATTCATCTTAGCACTTTTTATCTTCTGGAACAAGAAGTATCATTCACACCTACAGTATAGCAACTTGGAGCAACCTGAACTCTTTCATTTTCAGTGAGAGTTGGTGACTTCTGCCAACATAACTTAGCATTGACTGTGTGCAGGAGCAACTTCTATAAAACCTTTTTCGTTCCAGAAATGATACTTTTAATAAAATAAAAAAATGACATTATGTCTGTATGAACCAATGACAAACTGGTATAAATGGGGCTGGAGAGCTATTGGTTCAAAGGAAAAGTCATAGAAGGATGTGGACTGCCTGGTTCTATACTTTAGAGACAACACTGATACTTGCTTTTAGTAAGGAAAACTTATAGAAAAAGCTCAGTAGGAATCATTTGTAGCTGTTTAATGGGATTTTGTCGGAGAGGACAGGAGAGTTGTTGACAGTGGGGCTGGGGATTCGTGAATGACAGGTTTTCCGGTTCTGAGGGGATCTGCAGAGTCTCCTGTGGAGTGTTGAGGGCACTGCTTCTGCATGAAGCTACTTATCAGTGCCGTGAACGAACACATATAAACACGAAAGTGATTTAAGCGTGTTGACTAAGGCCTGACTATTTCATGTTCTACAGGTCTGGTTTTAATGGAGCCATCATTGTGTCCTTGTGTGAAGATCCAAATTATAGAGATGTTGTAATGTTTTGACTTTATTGATTTTGGCCATTTTATGCCACAGTAACTGCATACCGTTGCAGTAAGAAGCTTCTCAATGTATTTCTATTTTGTATTCTGTATTACTGTACACATTTGGGCAAATTGAAAATCTGATCTTTTTCTAATATGGGACTACATAATCTATAAGAAACTTTACAGAGACCTCAATTAAATGCTGTTACCCTTTCATTTAAATTACTTCGACGTTACATATGGGAACTTGCCAGAGAGACCAACTGCCTTTGAGCTTTAAACAAAAGGCCAATGAATATTGGCGTGCACAATTTGCATTCAGGGGCACCTCATCACTATGTGAGTATAAGAGGGCACGAATGCAGTGTACCTGCAGACTTTCGTTTCAGAGACTTTGCCGTTCCTGAGCTGGAGATCCCCATGGCTTCCGTTTTGGAGAGTGGAAGGAGATTGCTTTCTAAAAGAGTTCCTGCGATTTCATGCTCTCTCTCCCTCTGACAGCGAACGACTGGGCAGCTGTCAGCGGGTCCTGCAGGCTGGTAGCCTTGGCTGTGCAAACCAGCTTTTTGCATTCCAGTGAGACAAAAGCACATGAGCTTCTCCACCCTGGCGGGTGTTCCATCTAATGTTGAAGTCTGGAGCGTCTGGAAGCCGCTCCTTTGAGGGGGGGCTATGTCAGGAACAGGTGGTTGTGCCAGCCCAGGCCACTGGAGGGCACTCCAGAGCAGGCGAACTTTGAACTCTGAACTCCACATGTCTGTCTCTGTTTGTAACCTGAACTCATGCCACACCCTCACTCGTTTGTTGTCTAGGTACTTCATTGTTTGCTCCACCCCCTGACCTACTTTCATGTGTATAAAACCCGGAAGTGTTTGTCTGTCTCCTCACGGTCCATTGCACTGTTAACCTGGTTCTTGTATTTCACTTTGTGCTTAGTATTCTTCTGTCTTGTTATCTAGATTTACCGTTAACGACTCTCGCCTGGATTTTGACTACCCTTTTGCTCTGCCTCTGCCATTGTTGTTTTGCCGTCATATGTGTATATATATATGTGTGTGTGTGTGGGTAAATTAGGACATTTGTCAGGTGCATGAATCAAAATCACCAGAATAAGTAGGCCTATTGTATAATAAAACATATTTTACAAGATTTTAATCTGGATTAATCTTGATTTATAATCAAGCCGTTGTCTGATGAAGTCAAGTACACATAAGATATAAACAATGGCTATGCTGTGATTTTGGCTATATTTGCATGTAAAAGCGAGTTAGAAGCAACATAATATCTATTTTAACCAAAAGCTCTGCTCCTCTCATCTGCTCGCTGAACAGAACAGACGCAGAGAGAGGTGTGCGCGCTCTGAAAACTCGAGCTCGCGCCGCATTTCCAGAGACTCGCTGAGGTTTGTCCAAGAAGAGGCTAGATTTGAATCAAAGAACCGGCTTTACTGACGAGATGCGCATAATATATCATTCGATATCGCCCAGCCCTAGGACTCATAATCCGCTTTCTTCCGACTTTCGCTGGCAGCATCGCGGACAGACTGTGGACACGTGGCGTCACAGAGTACATAGTGCCATACGGGTCAAACACCTGGCTTAAAACTGGCAGCGTGAAGTAAAGATTTTAATTAAACCCAAAAAGCTTATTTACAAAGACGAAATCGAAGGACGTTTTTGCTATAAATATTAGTTTGTTTAAGTTAGTTTTGTATACACACAAAACAGTTTCAGTTAGTTTTCGTTTTTTTAAACTCTCGTTTTTATTTTTATTTCAGTTTACCAAAAAATGCTTTTTCAATTCTAGTTTTAGTCTTTTCGTTCGTTTTCGTTAACTATAATAAACTTGCATGAAAGCAGCATTTAAGACCTTTTTCATGTAGAGACACCTGTAAAATACGGAGGGTTTTGGAACAGAGATAATCAATAATAATAAATAAATTAATATTAATATGAATAATAATTATAATAAATTGTCTAAGAATCCAAACTGTTTGCGCCTACAGTCAGTCAATCCAAATATAAATGCCTAAAAATGACCAGAAGAAAAGTCTCTGTCTTCCTCTCAATCTTCCTTAATAGTCTGCAGTGCTGAAGGCCTCAGTGAGCTCACAGATAAACAACAGTTCTCCTCATTACACTGGCCACCAAAAGCGAGCCATCTACCTCCAACTGCTTCAACACACTTGAATAAAAGATGAGTTTCTTTTCGTATAACTCATGAATGTCAGGCTTTTTTTCAGTTTCTCCAGTTTGCCATCGGTTTAATGGGCTCCGTCTTTGCCCTCTACTGCGTGTTGGACTCATAATAGAGCAGCATTGCAGTCTTCAGATATAGGGCAGTGGGATCTGTGTGCTGAGACGAGGATATCTCTGAGTGAACACACACAAACACACATCGACATCCACAGAGTGGCCAGCAAGACTTACCCAGGACACACCAAACAGCATGCCCAGAATCTTCAGCCTCTCTTGAGGTCTTCCATCCTGCAGGTGACCCGTCCTGACCACGTGTTTGTTATCTACACCTGGCCAGCATTGCCTGCTGGTCTTGTGTCCGCCCCTTTGGCCTCCTGGGAGATCGTGTCCTGGCAAACATATCCACAACAGGACGACACTCTGACCTTGAGCCAGACATTCACTCCTCTCTGATCTGTGTGTCTCACTGTCTCACCTTTCCTCCCCTTCCCCTTGTGTGTCTTTTATTTGTCTATGTTTTCCACTACATTCCCTACCCGCTTTGCTGTTGTCATTTTCTTCTCTCTCTGGAAATGTTTGCAATGGCAAACTGCACACTACTCAAGCTATATTTGCAGAATGCAATATATTGAGTACAGTGTATTTCATAGAATCCATAGAATACCCAGGTGACCAGATGAAAATTGTTCAGTATACAGCCGAGCACCCATGGAGGGGTGCAGTTTCCCACAATACATTTCTTTTGACATATATTTGCAATGTGATGAATGAATTAGAGGTTACATCGACTGCGATTTTTAGATTTTTACTTTATTGGGCTGCTGAAAAGGCCATTTATTTCCATATTTACTCTCCTTATACATTACTAATTAAAGCATCTTCTTTAGCAAAATCCATTTACTCTAAAATTTAAGATAAAGGTGAATATTAAAATGAATATGGCTTTTTGAAACAGTATCAGCATAAGTTGTATAGTTTCTCCATTGTCAAATATTTTGATTTAAATTTAACAAAAAAATATAACACACACACACACAGTACATATATAATTATTTATTTAATCAATCAATCAATCAATCAATCTGTAATGGATTCTTGAGCTCTAATTTTGGTATGCCCAACAGTCATTTAAGCGATATTCAAAGAATTTAAGTATTAAGGTTACTTATGTGATACTGACAAAGCCACTACATCATTTTCTTAAGATTGCAAATATTCAAATGTCCACTAATATACTTCAATATATGGAATACAACACACTTAAAATGGACTGTTTAAAGAAATATTAGCATTTTTTTCTCTCCCTAATTAATTTTTAATGTAAAAATGTATTTGGATCAAGTATTAGTCATATTTACTTCTTGTGCTATTCATTTGATGTGTGCCTATTTATAAAAAAGACAATTAATAATTTGTTTTATACTACGGTATGCAGTATATTGTGTGATATATAGTACACAGTATGCTAGTGTTCCTTTCCAAATATAGCTGTATCTTCATTTCCTCCATTTTGTTTCATTTCTTCTTGTCGCCACACCTCTCCTGATGTCTTGGGTCTGTTTATTCCCACCCCCCCCACTCCATCTCTTTTCCCCCTCCTTCTTCTGGAGACTGTGTCCCGCTTGGCTGAAGTTAGTGGCGTGTGTGACAGGGTTCATTCAGCATCGGGATTAGCTGTCAGACCGCATGTGTTCACTGCCACGGTAAACAAATGGACAAGTCTGTTCAGACACGGCATGGAGTTTTAGATGCCAGCGCCTTCGTAATCAGTATATGACAGTCACTAAATACTGAACTGTAAATGATTTACAGAATTTTCCTACATGCGCTTAGCATTGCTTCATGAAGATTTGTAGATGTTGTGTTGAGTCGACTAGTCATCGCAACACTTTTTTGACCTTTATGTTTTATAGTACTAGCATAGTGCTTACACACACATTTGTTTCTGTGAATTGTAGACACTTTCATTCCGAACTAACAATAATTTCTATTCCCTTACCCTTATAGAAAACCTCTTTGAACTTTTTTTCCCCTTGTGCGGACCAGATGCCAGTTCCCACAAAGACAACAATTCCTGGAGTGCATTTCCCAAAAGCAAAACGTACGTAGTTAAAACTACATCTTTGGACCTGTGGTTAGAAACATAGTTTCTTGTATGGGCTTTAATAAATATGCTCTTTGGCACAAGCAAACTAACATGCATTACTGTCTAAATATAAAATATATTATATATATTATATAAGTATTTTTGCACATCAATTCTAAACGTTTTTGAAAAGTGCGCATGTGCAAAAAAGAGAACCCTGGAGTATGACGTAAAAGGGAACCTGCAATGATTTAAAGATCAAATAAAGCATAATGACATTGAACAAAATAGTAAATTATTCAATGTGTGTCACGTTCAATACAGCAACATCTTGCAGATCTCTAATCAGTTTAATAGCAGAAGTTATTCCTCCACCACCTGCGTGTGACGTCATTAACAATGGCCCTATGTTGTTGAACTAACGTGGTTCAGCCAATGGTTCAGCAAACAGTTGTGACTAGCTAGATCTTTTCCAAAGCAATGCATCGTACTATGGTGGGAAATGTACCCGTGTAGCATAAACAAGCACTCACGCAGACACATAAATAGGTGCAATATATATATTTTCAAAACATTATGTAGTACGTAATGAGACATATTTAAAACAGTGCATTAATTACTGTACATCAGTCTTAGCAAAATTCATTTGTCTATCCATTCAAATATTGAGTCAAGTACTCTGTGTTAAAAAGCAAAAAACAACAACGACAACAACAAAAAATATGTAGATAATATTGCTGCTAGATCATTCTTTACACCAATAATACAAGTTTAAGTAGAAAAATTTGCATATTGTACTAATCAAATATATTGCACACTGCAAAAGTATTAGAATCTGAACGTTAAAGGTGGAAAAAAAAGAATGATGGCTCCTTGGGGCCAATACAAGTTAAGGTCTGTTTTTTGACTTCCAACTCATTATGTAAAATATTATTCATTTTATTAATTTCAGCTTGTGGACTGTCATCATGCATATGGAAATGTCTTTTCCCCAGTTAAAGCTGCATTAGCTGTGTTCACTGCAGTGGGGAGAGAGATTGCCTCAGCACACAAATGCTTTATGAGAATTTAGCATCAGTATCTATCTCTGTCAGAGCACAAATCGCAGAGAGGAGAACACTTTATTGCTTATATCTATCACTGGGTTCAGGGGGTGGGCTGTGTTAATGTTTTGGTGTGATGGTCTTCTATAAAACGAACCGTATTGAATCAAGGCAAACACGGCGAGTGTCCAGCACTATTCTTCCTTAATGTTGTTTTTAATTTTTGATGAATTCAGTAATAGAGTTTTCCAGGATGTGTCGGGTCATGTGGACATGTGGACAGAGCTCACATAAAACACATTCATCTGCAGAAACCGAGATGGGAAATGCGATGGATTCTGTTAAAATGGCAAAAGGAAGATGGAGGATTTTCTACAGCACTGAGTAATCAAAGAAAGATATTAAATATATACCTGTGGTTTCATGCTGTAGCCCAGAGCCACACACCCGAGTTGCCTAGGGAAGTATCTTTATACGAGACAGAGAAAGAAAGATCAAATGAAAGTGTTTCCAGGGTGGCCAGTCAGGAATCTGTAGCAGCAAAATTCATATTTGAATTACACTACCTCTGAAACCAACCACTGAAACTATTTTTCTGATCATTTTAACATTAAATCAACATTTACAAAAATCTTGTTTACATTTTAATGCAACAAGGTGTTCTAAACAGTACATGTTATTATTGTTTTTATGTAATTGACATTATGTATGTACAATTATGCATTTTTATGTGTGTTGGTTGATGGTTTGGCAATTCATATATTTTGTCGTCAAATGGTTCTACAAGGATGGTAAAACTTGGTAAAAATGTGAAATTGTGTTGAGGAAGCCTCTTGAGTAAAAGAGCATAATAAAGATTAATACAGAATAAACATATTAACATTAAATAATGTCTTAAGTAAAAATTTATTAGCTGTAAAAATCAACCTGTCCTCCAACCAATACGCCCGTATAGGTTGTTTGTACAAAAATTCCTGAAATATGACCCATCAGAACGTATAATACAATTGTGCCCTTATCGACAACTGGACATTTACATATTTATTTTTTATATTATTTTATCTGCTTTATAATTCAGGGTTTGTGTCGCTCAGTTTGCAGAGCGATGCATTATAAGACAAGACGTAATAATGCGATGATGAGTTAAAACCCAGACATATTTGCCCTTTAAATCACAATTTTTGTGATGGGTAGGTTTAAGGGTGAGGTTAGGTGTGGTCATTTGTACGAATTACATCTACTCTTTTCCTGTTTCTGCAAAGAAATGGTGCTGTTCATTCAAATTAAAATGTACATCACACCAATATTCACCTCAGCGCAAAAAGGTCTCAAGAGGCTATCGCGTGTACACATACTTTAACTTGTCATCTCTCTCTTTCGCCGCCTCCGTTTGCAACATTGCTCCTCTGCAGATCATGCCAAACAATAAGGCATGCTAATTTCAGCTGTGCTGCTAACTTCCTTCAGCAGCTAATTACAGCCAATTAAGTGGGAGACTGTCAGAGCCGACAGCTCTGCCTTCTGATTGGTATTGTTCCAGTGATTACTAAGAAAAGAGGATGTCACACTCTGAAAGAGAAAGGGAGAGAGCTTGCGCAATGCTCGACTGTCTGTGCATGATCTCATTTTCAGTTCATTTCTCACTCCTTAGGACATTGACAGCATCTGCTAATGAACACACGACCACCCTTTATGTGACAGAAAGAAAGAAAGAGCAAACGAACGAGTGAAGGAGGATAATGATCTTTCTGTGGAGCCTCTCAGGATGTGCAAAGCATTTGTTTCCTGTGGAGGACAATGATGTTGTCCCCCCAACCCCCTCTAGTAATAAATGCGGTGGGTGTAATTCTATTTCCAGTATAATTCCCCTCTGTGTGTCTTTAATTGCGTTCTCGTGTTCTTTTCATGCCACTTGCCAGTGTTTTGCCACTTTATAGATGAGGCTGGCTTCACTGTATTTTTTTTTTTGTCAGCTTATTCACGGATGATGATTATTATGATATCTGTCCAAAGACTTAGACCAAGATTGAAAACCAACAGTGAGTAATGTAATTGAATGGAAAAAAAGAGAATTAAAGCAGCTGTAAGCATTTAAATTTTTTTTTTGGAATACCGTGAATATAATGTTCCTACTATCTGACAGATAATCACACCCGCCTCTGTGACAGCACTAGGCTCTGTTAAAAAAAAAGAAAAAAAGTAAAAAGAATCTCAACACAGCCTATGTGTGTTTGCCATTCAAATATGCTCTTTGCTTGTCAATCATTTTGTGCATTCAGGTTTACTAAAATGTCTTCGGTGAGTGGAGAGCAGTGCCGTGCACAGACCTTTTGTGGGGCACGTGCTGAAACTGAAAAATATATACAGATAATGTATACATATAGAGGGTATCTTTAAAACTAATTACAACAACACTTTGTGAAACATGTGTTTGAAGATGTTTATGACCTCACTGTAATCCACTGGGATGTCCCTCTCAATGGCTATAAGGAGAAAGGCATTTAAAGACTATTTAATTTATAAATTATATATTACGATAGCTTGGCATTAAACAGTGCAAAAACAGCTGGCCTTCTAGTAATGTTAGCTTTACCAATTTGCCTCCTGGGTGGTTGTGGAGGTTGGCAAAATGTTTATATAATTTATAGCAGCTTTTAGGGAGTACTTTACCTCAAGATTAAAATTCTTTAATCATTTACTTGCCTTGATTTTGTTAAACATAAGATTAGTTTTATCTACAGGTATTTTTAATGAAAACTGAAAGATTTCTATGCTTTCTATTAAAAGTCCAGGTAAAAAACTAAGAAGGTCATTAAGGAATCGTAAAAAATGAAACCTCCCATTATTCAAAGGATCAGTTTGACCCCATTCAGTGTTTAACATCTGTAAATACGTGTTTGAAATTGATTTTATTTTTATTTATTTATTTATTGCTTCAGATGTTTTCTAATCTAAAGGGTTAGTACTCCCAAAAATAAAAATACCCCATGTTTTACTCAATAGCAACAGCTCTGTAAACATAAAACTAACTTGATGAATTTTTTTTTAATGTCCTTTACATATTTTGTAGTGTCTATGTACTTTTGGGTCAAATTGACTAGCTGTATAAAACATAAGACATTAGCATTTTATACACATTTGTTATGGGTGATAAATATTCATTTACAGTATAAAAAAACAAAAGCAAAATGTTTGTAGTTTACAGGGGAAGAGCAATCAAATAAAACATGCACAGAAACCTGCTCATCCAGTCCTCTTTCTTTATGCTCTTTCTCTCTCTAAGCAAAGGTTTTCTGTCAATAATATTTTGTCACATTGTTTGACAGGGAAATAGACATACTTGAGAATGTACTGTATCTGAAACAGATGATAATGTTGAAAAGGACCCTGGATATGAGGCATTGTCAGATGAAAATGAAACTTAAATCAATGCCAGTGTTCATATTCATAAAATGTCTTTGTCACGAGCCGCGCCTCTGTGGTCCTCTCCAGCGAACGGCAGCGGGAACCCTCACCGGAGTACTAATGTTTCCGCCCGGGCCCACGCACCTAGGTCTCAGCGCTTTCAGTTCCGGGGCATCTCACTGTATAAAAACACTGACTTTGGACTAGTTCGGACGCGAAGTCTCGATTTGCCCCGAGCGTTATTCTCATACTGTTTTCTGACTACCCGTGTTTGATTTTCTGCCTGTCTATTATTTTCCGCCATTTTGCCGCCTGCCCTGATCTTTTGCCTGTTCCTCGACCCTGTTTTGCCTGTTCTCTGATATACCCTCCTTTTGTGTACCAACCACTGCCTGTCTCGACTCCCGCAAATCCTTACAGTCTTTGACATTGAAAAGTATTTAACATCACGTTGGGGTCTGAGCAGACTTATGCACTTATTATTGTTGAAGTATTGCATGTTTTTAAAAATGTAAGCTGTTCTTGCTGTTGTAAATTATGATGATTGGGGATATTTTATATGTTAATGGCATTAATTAGAAGTCAATTTATAGGCAGAAAGCTGAAACCATTAATTTGGGTGGAAGTTTACAATGGTTTGTGATTCATATATTTCACATTTGAAAGAGAAGCGAACGCACATTTTCTGTTTGTGAGTTTATTCTATGAATCAAATATATGTATATTCAAGAAATGATCGTTCGATAAAAACACTACTGTTTGCGCAACAGTAGTGTTGACCCTCGTTGTCTCTCAACTACAAGCAGACACATTACATTCCAAAAATGGAAAGTTATTATGGTCCCGTTCCCCACTTGAACGACATGGACACAAGGTATAAAATCAGCATTTGAGCTTTATTATTACACCATCAATTGAAAAGGATATACGTGAAATGATCAATTTTGAGCGGGGGAGGGTGTATGAGGTCAGTTGAAAAGATTTTGATGTGAATGACTTTGGCAGGAGTGTAGAAGTACTGTAAGGAACAACATGGAATGCTGACAGGATGGTGAATATTTCCAGTCATCATGTCTTTAAAGACATGTTTTCTCTATTGTCATATTTGATGAAAAAGAAACAAGACACACGACAAACTCACAGCAATACAAGATGTATGGGATAAGTGGGTCCAGTGATTACTCTTTCCTTACAATCCACGCCCCACGTCACTCTGGATGAATGTCTAGTTCCACTTCTGGGGTGCTGTCATTTCAGACAATACATGCCAAGCAAACCAGCCAAATATGGCATAAAAATACGGCCACATCTAATGCACAGTCCATACATGCCTGATATATGCAGGTGGGCACTGGTGAATCATCTGGAGAAGCACCTGGAAACAAGATCAGGGTGGTACTAGACATGGCTGAGGAACTGAATGGCAACACCATTAAATGTGATATTTTTTAATGTCATACACCCTGAAAAGTAATGCAGACAAAAGGCTGGAATGTCTCTTCTTGAGAAAAAAAAATGATGTTCATATTTTGTCTATGCTATGTGTATTCGGTCAAACTCATATTTTTGCATAAAAAGCACTTACAGTTGCATAAAGATTTCCATTGTTCACATTCAAGACTCATTGTTCACATTTGCTCTTCAAAGGTGTTTCTGTTGAATTTGCATCCCTTAAAAAAGGAAATTGTTATTCTTTCCATATGTTACAATTTACAAAAATAGTATAAAACGTTTCCATTTTAGGTAAAGATTCTATGGTGATTTGCATATGTGTCCATAATTATGCAATGGGTATTCATTGTGTACAAAGGGTGGGAAGCTTATTTAAAGGCATATTTAAGTAATCAACATGGACATAAATGACCTGACACTAACCCTTAATAATAATAGTAATATTCTGGAGGTTTGAATTTACCTATCACACCGTCACATTCACCTGACCCAGGATCAGTATTCACCGATCACAATCACCTGATTACCAGATCGTTTCGTGACAGCTCGTAGTAAAATTGCTTTGATCCCTTTGATCAGGCAGAAGCCCTGTGGAGTTCCGAAAGCCATCTCTCATCATTGTCACTGTTTCTCCAACAGTTTTGTCTAGTATTTGGACAACCAACCTCGTCACTCACTGCGCATGAGGAACTTCTACAACTTCGTCAAGACGACCTCCCAATACATGAGTATATCCTTTGTTTCCGCACTCTCTCCTTATCAAGTGGCTGGAATTGGCAGTGTTTAGACTAGGTCTCAATACCAGTATTCACCAGCAGATGGCTATCTACGATGATCAGGTGGGACGTGATGCCTTTTTAAAGCGAGCAGCCACTATCTCACAACATTTGTCTGCATGTGAAGTACCTGTTACCACAACACCCTTACCTAGTAGCACCGAAGAGCCTATGCAAACTGACTCGTATAAATTAACTGCTCAAGAAAGATTGAGACGGATACGCAAAGGTCGATGTCTCTATTGTGGAGCCCCATCTCATCGCATCTCCAATTGCCCTGTGAAACCGGCCCGTACGATGGTGAGTACTGGTCACTTCAATCAACACACTATTCCATTAATTGATGTGATGTTAATCATTGATACTCACCTCTTCCCGATGAAAGCCTTAGTGGATTCTGTGGCGGCTGGAAATTTTATCTCCTCACGATGTGTTGATACCTTACAGATTCCCATACAAAGAAACGCCATACCTTATCGTATCATCACAATCCAAGGAAAGCCCCTGGATGCCCGACCCATAAACACCATCACAGAGAATCTTACACTCTGTTGAATATGTTGTCTTCATCGGGAATCAATCAGTTTCTTTGTGTTACCTGAAGCCTCCATTGACATCCTCCTAGGACGACCCTGGCTGACGAAACATAGTCCCAACACACGCTGGAAAACAGGTGAAATATTACAATGGAGTCCCTTCTGTTTTAATCACTGTTTGTCCTCCATTCCTCAGCCACCCGAAATACCATGCCTATCCACCACGATTGAAAGTCCAGAAACGGATGCAAAAATATGTATTCCTCCTGAATACCTGGAATTCTCTGACGTCTTTAGTAAAGAATCCGCTACTCATCTGCCTCCACACCGCAGATGGAATTGCGCAATCTCATTCCCCAAGCCACCTTACCAAACGGTAAAATTTACCCTCTTTCTATACCTGGACAAGAGGCTATGGAGGAATATGTTACTGAGGCTCTTGCACAAGGTTTTATACGTCCTTCTACCTCACCAGCAGCTGTGGCAAAAAAGGATGGAGGTCTAAGGCCATGTATAGATTACCGATCCCTTAATTCCCAAACTAAAATTCGCCTTTTCATTCCATCTACCCTGGAGGAATTAAGACAAGCAAATGTTTTCAGCAAACTAGATCTCAGAAGCGCGTATAATTTCATTCGTATTCGTAGTGGTGACGAATAGAAGACCGCTTTTGTCACCCCTAGCGGCCACTACGAATATTTGGTTATGCCATATGGCCTGGCCAACTCACCCTCAGTGTTCCAGAATTTCATGAATGAGATTTTCCGAGACATGCTGCACCAGTTCGTAGTCATATATATAGATGACATTCTAATATATTCTAAAGATCTGTCTACCCATGTCTCCCATGTTCAGCAGGTCCTCCAACGCCTTCGATCATACCAACTCTACTTGAAAGGGGAAAAATGTGCGCTCCACTTAACTCGCGTGCACTTCCTGGGATACTAGGGGTATACTCCAGAGGGTATAGAGATGGATCCAAAGAAGGTGACAGCAGTACAAGACTGGCCCATACCTACCACAGTATAAGAACTACAACGCTTCCTAGGGTTTGCAAACTTTATAAAGAACTAGCTTTAGCTATTAAAAGCTATTAAAATAGTTCAGATTTTTGTATAATGGCAAAATAATAATATTTTGTCAAGTTTTTTTTATTAAGGTAATTTAGAAAAACTCTTGGAGCATTTTTGTTCATTAAATATTATGTTTGTTTTTTTTTTTTAAAGTAATGTTCGTAATGTAATGTTTTTTTTTTTTTTTCTATCAATTTAACCTTTTCAAATCATCACAACTTGCCTAAAGTAAAATAAAACATTTCAAGCATATAACACCGTTCAAACATTAAACCTGCGCTGTAATAACAGGTGCGATGGTATGATGGTATATTCACTTTGTGCAGAGAATAAAGCAGGCTCTTGCAGCACACGGAGGAAGCAGTGCAACCACTTGCATTTTTTTCCAGTGGAAACAAAAAGGCAGATGGCGTCATTTTTTTCTGATAGGCTTAAGGTAAGAGTAATACCTCATTAAGAACACCTCATTCAGAACTGTAAAGGGTCTACTTTTATTTGTGTGTCCACGCAAAAAAAAAGAAAGACATGAATTAAAAAAGCTTTAAATGACCACTTAACAAAAAAAGAATAATCCATGAAGATGACTTAAGTTGCGTCAGAGGAGATGGCGAGTCAGGAAATTTATCTTTGTGGCACGGACTCAGAATTTTTTTTTTTTTTTAAATATCTTCCTATTTTTTTCCTCGGACATATTCCTGGTAATGATACTATTGCTCAAGCTGTGACAAGCTTTAGTCTATTGCGTGTATTTGAATGCAGAACTCTTCAGCTGCAAGTAACTCAAAAGTAATACAGGAGTCATGTAACCCATTGCAATTTTTAATCAGTAATATTGTAATGTAAGTCATTACTTTTAAATAGCAGTAACAAGTAATATATAATATATTACAGTTTGTAAGTAACTTGCACAACACTGCTTATAGTCAGTCTTTTGGGAGACCATCAGAATAAAATGTTAGCAGATATTATTTAGAGAGTGTACAAATATTACCATACACCATGAAACATATTTATTTGCTTAGAAAAGTAACAGTCCACAGTTCCCCAATAGGTATCATTTAAAGTAGTGCAAAGGATGTGGGATTTAATACTTAAATATAATACTTAAGGAGAGTATTCAAATCCCTAAGCAAGAGTAGCAGTTATGCTTGTTTTAGCAGACACAGCTAAATGTTTACTGAACTGTCTTTTACAATCATGCTGTTGCAAATGTTTTAGAAAGCAATGATCCATTCAAAGACATGCATTTTATAATTTTCTTTTTAGGGGGTCTGCCTCCTGTCATGAAAATAAATCATTTTTGTTTTAAGCATTTGTCTATTCAAGGTCCATGCTCATAAGAACACAAGACTTACGTACCCCATAGGGTACATACACATTTCAAGATATTTTCTTTGCAAATAAGGCTTATTATACCGTTTTCATTCTCAAATAAATAGTTTTTACTAGAAGTCAACAAAAGTAACACTTATTTTGCATTGAACTGTAAAATCACTTCAATGAATAGTCCTGTGGCATCGCTTTAATATTCTTATACGAAATGTTTCAAAATAATTGATGTATGCTCAGTGCCACTGATGAGTGTTTTTCTGTCTGATAGAGTTTCTGTATGTTTATGAGAGTTAAGCTGCCAAATTTGTCATATCAGGATCCCACAGCGTTTGTTGATCATATATCCAGGAGATCTAAGAACCATGTTTGTGTGTGTGTGTGTGTTTCCTGCAGTTTATACTGAAAAGGCTGCTGGCTAGAAAGAAGCGCAAACACTTTTAGTCAATATCCAGCAGACCAAAATAGCTTATTTAATAAATTCAGATTCATTCAAGATGAAAGGAAAATTATTTAATCTATGGTTTCTCGCTCTTACATGCCAGTGGCAAATCAGATTCAGTGCATCCAGGAGTAAGGGTAGTGTGGTGCTGTTGTTTATGGACTGTTTGTTGTTTATTTACAGCAGTGCACAGATGTTTGCTGATGAGGAGAATACTCTGGAGACTTCTGGAATACACAACACATGCGGAACCACTTCTGCCCCTTCATGGACTTCATGTATAATAAGAAGAAAAACAATATGTTTATCTCTCTCTCTCTCTCTCTCTCCACCCTTAAAAGAGCATGTGGGTTATTCTCATTCCCTCTAAACTCTGCCAAGATGATGTTACAGTGCTATCCAAACACTCCAGATATGGTTGGTTACTGTGATCCTAAAATACATGCACAGCAGATAATTTCAGATTTTGGTTTACTCACTCCAACACATGCTATCTGTTCAGGTTGACATATTTGCAGTTGAACCTTCAGGAACTGGTAGTGTATGAATTAAAAAAAGACAAAAACAACAACAAAAAACATGCTTGGTTGTTGCACATTTCTTGACACTAAAAGTGGTGCTAAATTTGTATTCGGTAATGTTTGAAACATAGGAAAGTTAATTTTTCACTGCTTTATTACTTTTGTTGTTGTATGTATGGAAATTAAATGTCTGGTAAATGGTGCTTACAGGTTAACATTCTATAATGTTTAAGTCACCACTAAAGCATACCTTTAACTTAACAGATTAACACAAGCATACAGCATGTGAGATAAAAAAAATGCATTTGATGAAGCAATTTTAGCATTGCTTTCAAGTATTTAGCGCTTTATCAAGAATCATGTGAGCACTTCATAACGTGTAATGTTATACCAGGTCACTACCAAGCATGTTTACTATGTCAGAAAAGCCATGCAACTGGTTATGTGCAAATGTCAAAACCTATTAGTTATGCTTAGATAGAAAGGCAGGCTGTTAATTGAAAGCTGATTAAGAACAAATTGAAGCTAATGGAAAAGGGAATTTTAAGAAAATGATTTTGAGAATTTAGTCTAGCCTTCCACTTTACAGTCAATAGTCATTAACAACTAAAAACTAAGTGTGGCACCTTTGACAGTTGTAAAACTGGTCCCACTTTATATTAAGTGTCCCTAATACCTGTGTACTTCCATAGTAATTAGATGTGTATCTAGTATGTAACCACAGTGTAAGTACACACCGGTACACAGTATCTACAGCTGTAATATTTCTTTAACTACACACATGTAACACCCCTCAGAATGGAGTGTGTAAGTACAAATGTGTAACAAGACTAACAGCTCTTTTTGGTAAATAAAGTGTTACACTTTATATCAAATAGACAATTGCTATGGATTTATCATGTAATTACTCTGATGTTACACTTCAGCAGGCAGTAAATTAGGCTTTACATATAAATTGTGGTCAGTGTCCAGAATGTTACACGTTATATATTAGGTGGCAGTTCCTGAGGTGTTACCATGTACAGTATACACTGTTGTTACAGAGGTGCACCGACTCCACCCAGTTTACATATCCCTAAATCAACCCAACTACATCCCCTGATCACCCCCTGTTACAGTTATTCTTATACATACTAGCTATGTAATCCCTATTACATGACTACTGAAAAGTGTTGTTACCAATGTCCTGTTAGACATTTGTACTTACACACACCATTCTGAGGGTTGTTACATGTGTGTAGTTACAGAAATATTACAGCTGTAGATACTATGTAGCAATGTGTACTTACATGTACACTGTGGTTACATACACATCTAGTTACTATGTAAGTACACAGGTATTAGTGACACTTAATATAACGTGGGACCGTAAAAGTCAGTTGAATATAAAGGCTAGTGATGAGTCGTTCTTGAACGATTTGTTCATTGTGAATGAATCTTTAATGTGACTCGGGAAGAACGAGCCGTCTCATGGGAGTGATTAGGTAGAATCATAGATTAAAGACCCAGGTAAACAATGAATTAATCTTTTCTGTTTCTTATAGCATTATAGTTTTGTCTTGTTTGTAATGTGATTAACATTTGTGTAAGCAGTAGATGTGTTAGGGAGGTAACAGGTAACATTTTGCTACGAAATGAACGAGATGACTCAAAAAATGATTCAACATTTTGTTGAACGAGACTCAAAAGTCCAAGTTGGTAAAATGATTCGAACTTCCCATAACTAATAAAGGCAAATAGGGAAAAGGAAAACATAAGAGACAATGGCTAAAAATGGCTTTAGCTGTACAAAAACACTAAAAAGATTCAATTTTCATGAAAAATCGAATCTGCACCCAGTTGCAATTATTGCTGTCAGTGCTGGTATTAATAGTACTCTTTCTTTAAGTAAGCAAAAACATATGGCAGTGGCAAGAATTGCTTAAGTGGGTGTTATATCGTATATCTAATATATTTCCTGACAGGGGTAGCAATTCAAGGAAACTCAGATAAGAAGTCCAATTTTCAGTTACTGAACTTTTATGCTCAAGCTGTCCAACAGCTGAAGTCATGGAGAGGTAACAGGGAACGTTATCGTAACTTTGGCTAACATTCTCTAAAAGTTATCAAAAATGTTCCTGCATAACATTAGTAGAACGTATCCTTAACATTTCTTAATGGGCAGTGTTGGGAAAATATTAATATAATGGGAAATGGAACATTTTAATAATGTTTTAAATAACGTTCTTATAACATTAATATAACAAGAGACTAAAACGTTCTCAAAACATTTTGAATAATGTTCTTATAACCAAACAAGAACGTTAATGCAACGTATTAACAAAAATGTTAGCTGGGATGGTGCTAACTTGGTGTAATAGTTCTGTTTTTTTTGTGTGGTTTTTTTTGCAATACATTTCTGTGACTATAATTGGAATTATATTTGCCTGTTATGTCTTTTATATTGTTCAGAAAATGGGTTTTGGGCTAGGGTTTTGTGTTCCAATTATAGTATACATTTATATGAATGAATATTATTTCTACTTCTATAAAATCCATGTAAACTATTAAATTAGACCTTCCAGACCATGAAGTATCAATATGTGACGAGTTGGGAGTGAGAACCTTTTGGTTGAAATATTTAGTTTTTGTTTTGTTTTTTTTTCTCCCACTAATTATGCAATGATGATGTACATGTAAGGTATGTTCAGAGCAAGTTATTGTCACAGTGTCACAGTGAAAATCTGTGCTCTGTGTAAAGCCTTAATGCTTATACAAGGAGTGATGTTCCTGCCACACAGGATGTGTTAAAGCTGACGAGACCCTATGGTCATTATCTGTCCATCCTTCCGCTTTCAAGCATTCATTTGTCAAACCCTTTCTCACTTTGATTCCTTCCTATTGTCTCTTTCTTTCTTTGTTTGCAGTAAAGGTGTGGTGATCCTGGCCCATGATAGCGGCCTTTGTGCTTTTCTGCTTGACTAAGACAAACGGTCTTGCTCTCTGCACACACACACAGAGACACTTGAAGGTTGACTAAGATAAATTTGTCGTGCTTTTGTGCATTCAGCAGGCACAAACATGTCCGACAGCCAGTCAATCAAACTGTGATGAGATTAAATCAGATCAATTAGCTGCCTACCTCCTCACCCTTTCTAACGAGCAGTTTATCTGTCTGCGTTTGCATTCCTACAGATAAGGATTATTCTTCCCTTCATCCAAACAACAGAACTTTAGCACATGCTGTTTCCCTTATTGCATCTGTCTCTCTCTGAGAAGTACTGCATTGATCAGAGCCATGTTGTGGGGGATGTTAGACCTGGAGCTTCCCCACAGGTACACGTGACTGTCCCTTGATCATCCTTACACTGCAAGCAAGCAATTCAAACAAATGAGAATGGTTCTCTTATAATCAACAAAGTTGTCTATGTGAGTATGCAGCTCTGGTACAACAAAACTAATGAACTAAAGTTATAAAGTTATGTACACTGGATTTGCTTTGATGACATGGAAAGCACAAGATCTTAGGGGGCCATTAAGATTCATCCAACACAGTCTCACGGCCAATTCATACGTATTCGTAGGAGGTTGCAAATTCGTGTTAATTCGTACAAATACTACCTCACTTGTATGATTTGTCTAAACCCCAGTGATGGGTAAGTTTAGGGACAGGGTTCGGTGTACAGTAGGTAATTTATACAAATTCATATGAATTAGCAACTTGTAAAATACATACGATTTAGCAAAGAAATTGTACAAGTGAGGTACAAATTTGCACAAATTAGCCACCTCATAAAATATGAACGAATTGCTGTGAGACTGGGCTGAATTCATCACACTGACTTCACAAACACAACAAGAGGCAACGAAATTAAAACACTTACCTTGCAATTTACTGTATATACTACACGCATGTTTTCTAGAATGTAACATACATTCTAGACCAAACTAAAGCAAAACACTGTCATAGATATCCAGTTATGATATTCAGTTTAGACTTTGGTAGCACTTTATTTTGATAGTCCACTTTAGACATTCTACTAACACTAAGTCATTTTGCAACTATATGTCACAACATACTGACTATGAAAAACCTTGCGAGTATATGTCAGCTTATTTTACCAATTCTAAACCTACCCTAAAAGTCTTCTCTGAGAGTTAGTAGACATGTATTTGCAAATTAATGAGACTTAGTTGGCATGAAGTTGAAATGTAGTTACAAAGTTAATAATAACTAGATAGAAAAGTTTGTCTAGACAAACGTTAAGCTGACTTGAGAAAGCCAGAGCAGAAAGTTTGAAATAGTCTTAAAAAAGTTAAAACAGTTTAAGTTTAATTCAGATGATGATAGATAGATAGAAATAGCCAGATAGACAGATAGATAGATAGACAGATAGATAGATAGATAGAAATAGTAAGATTATAGATATATAGATAGAAAGATATAGTCAGAGTATAGATAGATAGATAGATAGATAGATAGATGAGTTTGAATGGATTAGAAATAGTACATAGAAGGGAAGTCTGATTGAGTCTAATTGGCTGCAGGTGTTTAGATTTTGAATTTTGACAGTTGGAGCTGGCAGAGTCTTGGCTCATCTGAACATTCCGTGAATGGGAGTCTATGGGAGTTTTTTTATTTTTAATCTTAATTTTTAGGAAAACCGTAAGTCGGATCAGTTAGAAAAGATATAGCGGTGAGATCAGTGTGAAGATCTGGGCCGAGTTTGGAGTTTGTAGAGTTAAAGCTGTAGGAGGAGTTAGAGTCTGAAATTTCAGTCTCAGAAGAATAATAATAAGTTTAAGTCGGATATGAGTAAGTTGGCTTTCTCAAGCCAACTTTATTAGTAGAATGTCTATAGTGGAGAGCCCAGTATCACAGCAATTCATACATATTTTACGAGGTGGCTAATTCGTAAAAAATTGTACGACCTCACATTTATGCAATGTATCGATATCGCATGTATTTTACTAGTTGCCAAGTTGTGTGAATTTGTACAAATGAACTAACTAACCCTGCCTCTAAACCATGGGGTTTTAGAAAAATCGTACCAGTGAGGTCGTACGAATTAGCTCAAATTAGCCACCTCGTACAGAAATGTACAAATTGGTTGTGAGACTGTGTTGAAAATAGACAAAATAAAGAGTAGTCTTGACTTTCTGTATTTACTGCTGTCTATACAGTGCTCTGTTGCCCTCTACTTTCATTTACTACTGTGTTGACTAATTGAACTCCCTGTAGAGTTAATCTTGCCTATCTGTTATCTACAGGGGCATGTGAACATTTTTTTATTAGTATTATTTTCATGTAGCCACCTGCTTTTGTGCCTAGCTCCAGACAGCACAGCACAGTTCTGGATGCTCCAACTTCCTGGACCACATATGGCAGGCCAACCCTCATATGCACATCTTACAAAACCTCCATTCGAATATTAATTAAAGTGTCCTTGTGCGTATGACTGTACAGGGCTTCCCAGAACACCAGGAGGGCACTGGTCTCTTCTATCAGCATTCTGCACACACATGGGCATGCACGCTTGATATGCTTGCAGCAGGCTCAACAGATGGAGTTTAGTGATTGTAAAGCAGAAGAATATGATAATAAAATCCACAGACAGGCCGAGGAAACACAAGAGGAGGAAAATCATCTCCAAATATTAGAACAAACATGTGGCTTGAGAAGGGGAAGGAGCAGAAGAGAATCTTGTGCTGGAGCCAAATGACAGAAGCTAGCTCTGGATGTAGTTTAGCTCTGGATGTAGTTTATCTGATATTAAACTAGACAAGTTGAATACATCGGCCTTACCTTGTTAAAAGTTTTGTTGTGTTTCCGGAAGCTCTTGATCAGACTAGTCTGTCCAAATAATGGCATGATCAAATTAATCTCTCATACCATGAACTTAAATTGAACTGTTTTGTCCGTATGAACTCAATATTAGACTGTTCTTTCCAATTCTAAACACATGATCAGCTTATTCTGTCAAGTAAAGACGTGAACTGATGTTCAGACTGTTATTTTATTTGCTTTATAAATCCCCACACTATATGTTTTAATTAATAATCAGACTGTTTTGTCAGTAGGAAATTATGACTGGACTTGTTTGTCTGTATGAACTCGTTGAATTAACTCATTATCAAAAGTTTCTCTCACACTGGACCTCCAGGGTAAGATTTGAGAAACCTGGGAATAGACTGATCACTGATGTGAGAGAAACATCTGATAATGATATTCTATCAAGTAATGACCTCTAGAACTAACTGTTCTGTCTAAATTAAACTATTAAACATTTCTGTGTGAATAAACTCATGACTAGAATGTTTTGTCTGAATTAACTGAATTATCAGAATCTTTTCTCATGTAATATCATAAAATCACAAGTAGATAGTTCTGTCATGTCAATTAGTCAGGAACGGATAATTCTATTCTATTCTATTCTAAATTGATTCTAAATAAATACTGTTGTGTGAAACACATTATCAGACAGTTCTGTCTACATTAATTGATGAACAGATCTGATTTTTAGGTCAAAGAACTATGACCCACACAATCAGATGATGATAATGTACACATGATTAGTTTGTTTTTGAACATTATGCTAGCTCAATAAAATTTTTTTTTTTTTTCCTGATGTTAATTATATAAGTATTTAAGTATAAAAGTAAAAAAAAAACTGTTTTTGCTTGACACAAACTACTTATTCTGCAAATGACTGTTTGGAGTCTGTCTTGCCAGGTGCATGCTTTCAAATGTCCAGAGCAAGCAAATTGTGTCTTCGTTTGCAAAGTTAGTATTTGTGCAGTAAGGGCTTAGAGCAGATGTCAGATCTCGCCCTTTATATTTCTTTTCAAAGTTATTTCTCTGCCGTCTGTAAGAGCAGAAGAATAATGAATGAATGCAGGGAACATTACTGCAGCGTGCAGCTGCGGCTGATTGATTACGGAAGTGCGGAGCTCTGCGTACAATCACTAATGACATTATAATGCCGCTTCCAGGAACAATAGAAGAGATGGAAAAATGTGACAATTATGCTGGATGAATGTGAAATATTTTTAGATATGCCGAACATTTGTAAAGAGGAAATTACATTAGCATTTTTTATCTGTTTCGACTTTTTGGTTGTACATTTAGGCTCATTTGTACAGGCCCATCATGTGCTTAATGCAGTTTTGATTTTGCAAATGGTTTAAAGGTCACCAAAAAAGGCAACCAACACAACTCTTTTACTTTTTGAAGTTCTGTTTCTTGAAATACAATTTTTTCTGTTAACCATTTTAGACTAGGGACTTATTGCACAGTGGATATAATAGGAAGTGACATTAAAATGGATCGCCTTTAGGACTTTCTCAACAGAGCATTAAACCTGCTTGACGTCAAACAGAACTGACTATAAGCATCTAACCCACACTTTACACCATCCTAATAGATTTAATTTGCTGGTTGCTAGTTATTTAGCTGTTCATACAAAGTGGCATTCATCACTTGATGAATCAACCCCTGAAGCAATGAAGCAAACTGATGTGTCCCAAACGAGCACACAGTAGTGATAGTTTTTGAATTTGTCCTTGAATTTATTTTAATGGTCCTTCTAGCCACTACTACATTACCCTAAATTTCAGAGACAACTCTTTTTGCCCACATAACATGTGTTACCTTTTTAGTCAAAACAGTTTGACATTACATATGGGAACTTGCCAGAGAGACTGGAAGTTCTGAGACTGAGTTTCTGGGTGCAGGAGTTTCCTCACCTCTGTAGACTGTCATGATCGCTGCCTCAAGTGTCTGGGTCGAGAACACGCTGAGACAGCTTTTGTGGATGGGTCATGCGTTCATTTTGAGCGGATGCCCATGGCTTCGTTGAGGTTCCGCCTGTCATTCGTGAGACGGCCCCCCTCACAACCTGCACAACCCGCAGCAGCTTGAACCGTAATAGTTTTTTTAACTGCGGTGCCGAGGTGCCTGGGGGACCTCCAGGTGTCAGTACAGAATGTTCCGTCCGGTGTAAAAGCCCCACGGACTTCTGCCACACCGCGTAGTCACGCGGTCCTCCCGGAGAGGACTGCTCCCCCTGTAATGGAGCCGAGCGTGTCCTTAGGGGTGCCCTACGAGGCTGAGATGTCTTCTGCATCACCAGAGGGAGAGTCAGATGGTGAGGCGGAAACCGTGCCAGGATGACACCGCACGATGCAGGAACTCCGTGCCACGACCAACTTCGCTCTCCGGACGACGAAGGTCGTCACACGTGTCCTTGGCCAGGTGATGTCCACAGCTGTGGTCTAGGGTGGTCTATTCGGCGACACTGTCGAGGACTTGGCCCAGGAGTTCTCGACAGTCTGGCAGCAGACCGAGTGGCACCCAGACCTCCTGCTCCTACCCCCACTGAGGCACACGTTGCTACACCAGTGGCCCGTCGTCAAGCTGGGACAACCCAGAGGTGTTAGGTTTTTTTTTCAGGTGACGACGACATCTCCATCCCCACTCCACTCACACCTTCGGGCTCAGTGCCTCGAGGTTCCCATCTGACCTAATGTTTTTTGTCTCCTCAGATGCTGACCCAGAGCACTATGTCGCCAGCGCGGGATCCAGGGAGGCAGGTAAGCGCTGCTCAAAGCCTCCCCAGAACATTCAGCCTTCTGGGATCAGTCCCTGCCCCCGTCCCCCTACAGGCTGTCCCACTGCTGGCACGGCAGTCAACGTTCCCTTGATTCCCCTAGCGACTAGGCTGGGAGTTGATTTGGATGGTACACCTCGGCTATGCGATTCAATTTGCCAGGTGCCCACATCCGCGGCATCCGCTATACCACTGTCCTCTCAGACAGCAATGCTGCTGTCCTGCATGCTGAGGTTCCAGTCCTACTGGCGAAGGATGCAATCGAGCCTGTCCCTCCAGCCGAGATGAGGTCAGGGTTTTTTAGTCCTTACTTCATCGTGCCCAAAAAGAGCGGTATGCTAAGACCCATCCTGGATCTACAAGCTTTGAACCGGTCCCTTCTCAGGCTGCCATTCAAAATGTTCACTCCAAAGTGCATACTAACATGCATACGGAGCCAACATTGGTTTGCAGCCATCGTCTGGAAGGACGCGTACTTTTATGTCTCGATCTTGTCTTGACACAGACCCCTTCTTCAGTTTGTGTTCGAGGGTCGAGCATATCAGTACCCTTTGCCCTGTCCCTCTCTCCCTGTGTCTTCACAAAGGTTACGGAGGGTGCCCTCTCCCCACTGTGGCAGATGGGCATCTGCATCCTCATGACTGGCTGATAAAAGCTCACTCGAGGGATCTGTTGTGCATGCACTGCAAAAAATGCTTTCCAAGACTATATATTATGTCTTGTTTTTAGGCAAAATATCTACAAATTCTGAAATCAAGAAGAATTTTCTAGACAAAAAAAATTACTGTCACAAGAACAAGCTAAAATTAAACTTGAGCTTTTGCCTAGATCAAGCAAAATAATCTGCCAATGGGGTAAGATAAATATTCTTATTTCAAACAGAAAACAAGATTATTTTGCTTACGTCATTGGCAGATTATTTTGCTGGTTTCAGGTAAAAATTCACTTAATTTTAGCTTGCTTTTTCTAATAACTTGTTTCTTATCTAGAATTTTTTTAGATATTTTAGCTAGAAATAAGACAAAAATCTAGTCTTAGAAAGCATTTTTTGCAGTGTGCACAGGGACCTGGTGCTATGGCATCTCAGCCAATTGGATCTTTAGGTCAACCGAGAGAAGAGCAAACTTTTCCCAGTGCAGAAGATCTCTTATCTCTGTATGGAGCTAGACCAATGAGCAGGCCATACTAAACTGTTTTCAGAGGCTCCTGGGCCATATGGCAGCTGCAGCCACGGTTAAGCTGTTGGGCTTGCTTCATATGAAATCGCTTCAGTGTTGGTTACATGATTGAGTCCCGAGATTGGCATGGCACCATGGCACACTCCAGATTGGAGTTTCACCGCAGTGTTGCTGACTGCTTTGGCATATCAATTTCAATATCAAGTTGTTAGCCGTACTTCCCTGCGCCGCTTTCTATCGCTGCTGCACCACAAGCACGTGCTGGTCCGGATGGACAACACAGCAGTCGTAGCTTACATCAACAGACAAGGTTGTCTACGCTCCCACCGCATGTCACAACTCGCCCGCCATCTGCTCCTGTGGAGTTATAAGCGGCTGAAATCGCTGCACGCTGTTCACATTCCAGGGACACTATACCGTGCAGCCAATCAGCTCTCACGGCTGTCCACCCACCCTGGAGAATGGCGGCTCCACCCTCAGGTAGTCCAGCTGATCTGGAGCCACTTCCGCGAGGCCAAGATATACCTCTTCGCCTCGCCCAAGTCTGCTTATTGGCGGCTGTATTATTCCCTCGACGAGTCGCCACTCGGTAAGGATGAACTGGCACACAGCTGGCCTCCTGGGCTCAAGTATGCCTTTCCCTCAGTGAGCCTCCTTGCACAGACCCTGTGCAAGATCAGGGAGGACGAGGAGCAAGTCCTGCTGGTAGCGCCGTACTGACCCTTCCGGACCTGGTTTGCCGACCTCATGTTCCTCGCAGCAGCCCCTCTCAGGGGATGGGCATGGTGATCTTTGGAACCTGCACGTCTGGTTCCTGGATGGGACGTGGCAGACCTTGCCGGCCTTTCATCTGCTGTGATAGATACCATCACTCAGGCAAGAGCCCCCTCTACGAGGTAGGTCCTAAATACTGAAAATATATAAACTTGTTTTGTCCTCAGATTCTTTCTTGTAACTCTTCTCTCTCAGTCACATACCTGTCTGTGGCTCATTATGCAGTTCATTATGCAGGCCTTTGTCTTCTCAGGTGTGAATCACTGCATTAGTAATGATAGTTCATAGCCCCCTTAGACTCAAAAAGTGACTTAAAAAATGTTAATCACTATATAGTTTTCTGTGAACAAGTAAACAAGATCATTTTCACATCATTTTGAAGCAAAAACACTAGTCCACCAGCCCAGTTCTCAAAAGTCTTGTAAACAAATGCTCTGTATGTTTCATGGCCTTATTTCAGTGACTTCAAAATTTTAGTTTTTCACTGACCACGCATAAACGCTTCTTTCTCAAAAACACAATAAATGTCCATAAATGTTACTAACATATTATTGTAGCCAGTTTGTACTCTTTACAGTGTTATTAGACTTTAACTACTTATATGTTTATAATCAGTTGAAAAAAACACAAATGTCAGGCCATGTCAGAACTACTCCAAACCCCCAAAACATCCTCAGGGCCCAGAGGGTTAAGTAGGGGAACACTGAGAGCCTTGCAGTGTGACCTAGAGCGCAGTAGCTCAGACTTTGCTCCTACTGGATCTCCTTCGCACAGTTGGTTGTGGCTACAAATCTCAATATTCCACAGTCAGCCAGAAGGCTGTGTTTCCCTTCAAGTATATCCATAATCTTTTATTTGACTGAAATGGTAATGTCTAAGTTACGAACATAACCCACGTTCTCCGAAGGAGGGAATTGAGAGATTACACTTTCGTGCCATGACCCTGAGGTTGCGCTGACGCTGGCTCGGCTCCTCAGCGAAAACCTGCAAGTGCACTGCATTCACGCCCTCTTATACTCACGTAGTGATGAGGTGCACCTGAATGCAATCAAGTGCACGCCAATATTCATTGGCCTTTTGTTTGAAGCTCAAAGGCAATTAGTTTCTCTGACGAGTTGCCATATGTCTCTGTTCCCTCTTTCAGGGCATGTGGGTTATGTTCGTAACCTAGACATTTTCCAAACTGATTATTTTTACCTTTCTTTGAGGAATAGAGTTATCCAGTGTTTCAAACTATTAGCATGTGGAGAGTTGTATCGATCAAAGCAAAAATGTTAGACAGGCAGGCCAATACATCGGCAGGAGGAGAGAGGCAGGAGGCAGGCAGACAAACATTCAGTGTGTGTGATTCTGTATGACTGTGGGCAGTCTGCTCAGAGGGTTTATGAGAGTCTTTCTATATTGTCCGTCTCTTGCTTGGTTGGTTGTGTGATTCAGCAACTGTAGGAAAGAGAATAAAGCCTCCAGCACATCAAAGATGTCTCCCTGTCTTGCTCTCTCTCTCTCAGTCCAATCCTGTTATCTCTCTCTCTGGCAGATAAGTCAGATTGCCCTTCAGATTGGGTAATGAATCTACTTTATCAAAGCCCTTTATGGCCACTTGCCTCTCGCCAAATCTACTGCTGTAGAGAGAAAGATTTGGCTGCCACTACTCCAAACTTCATCCTTCTGTTTACAACATTTGTTCATTTTCCATTCTCATATCCTTTTCATTCATACTGTACTCTGTATACTGTACACTGACAACAGGCATTTACCAATCCCACGTTTTTTGTTGTTGTTGTTTTTTTATCAATGTTTATAATATAAAATATACTTTGAATTTGTTTGTCATCATTTATAATGCCATGGTGCATTAATATATAGCAATTACTCATTAAAATAAAAAAATATTTTGACACTTTAGATAAAAAATTTCAGTTGGCTAAAAACAATGTCTAAAATGGGAGTTGTTTTAATTATTGGTTGATATCAGATAGTCTGCCCAGTATATATTTATTGAAATAGATTATTTTATTACTTTTTTTTTTTCCTGATAGCAATCAATTATTAAAGTGGTCTAAGGAGCCTGTCCTGCAACAAAAAAACAACTCTATAGGTTGCTTGTGCAAGTACCTTATTACGACCTTTATTTAAATTTTAAAAGGCACGCGCCCTCTACGAACTTAAAAATAATGACAGTGTCATATTGCGTCTGTCGTCTTGAAATGACTGTGATTACCAATCAAAATGCGTGTTTTGTTTAAATGCAGTGTGTAGAGTTTTACACCGATCTCACTGCGATTAAATACTTTACTAGGTTTAATTTGTACGAATGATCACACTTACCCACCCTGTTACAAAAATTGTGCTAAATTAAGATTTATAAGGTTTTAAGAGCACATGTGTTCTCTGGGTTCAATCCCATGATTGCATGAGATTGCATGATTTGCTGAGAGTTTGTGTTTGTAGCATAGATCTGTAACTTTGTATGTCTGTATTTGTATTTCTTTGTATTTCTGTCTCTGTTGATTAAAGTGAAAATATACAACTTAACTCCCTCAATATTCCCCGTTGTAACGAAGCAGACGGGACTCGAGAGATATATAAAACATTGACAATGTTTATTTAGCTGGATGTAAACAAACAAAGGTAAGCAAACTGAAATTCTTCCAGAACTGGGAATGAATAGACAAACTAAAGAGTCTTTTGTTGATCTTTGCAGGTTCACCGTCGGAGAAGGACAGACAGACGATTACAGCCACACACCACTTGCGTAGATGAAGACAAGGAGAGGATTCCCTGGAACGGAGACAACTCGGAGATTCAAGGACCCTTCTATAGGAACAGGTAAGGAGCAGAGGTAAGTAATGGAGCATAGGAAAAGTTCCCATATTGTGATACGAGCTCGGACCAGGAGTGCTGTGTGTGGGTGTGGGTTTTTAAGGAGTGTTTGATGAGGGATATTAACAGGTTCAGGTGGTGGTGAAAGGTGCACGTAATCCAGGTGATTGAGAGTTAAGCCCAGCGTGTCTGTGAGGGTGGAGCCTGGTGTGGATGTTACACCTATAGTATATATCAAACTTATTTGATTGTTGATCATTTGCTTTTAATCTAAAAACCGCGAGTGCAGCTCATTGGCATTTGGCATTTGCATTGCTCGCGTTACACTTGTGGATATTATTGTTGTCTATTATTGTCTCCTTTTATTAATTTTTAGCTCCATTAATTTATTGTTTTCTCCATTTTTCACAAGTATATCAATCAACAGTGGTAAGTGAATAATCCATCAATCATGGTAAGTATGCCTTCTCTTACTGTTTGCACGTCATGACAAAAGTATAGTTTATCTCTTTCTGTCGGTGATGAGGGTTTCACATGTGATAAATGCAGGGATAGTTAGGCAGACAGAGAACTAGACATTTTAGAACTAGAGACATGCATCCGAACAGAGGACAGTCAGAATGTGAGGGCTATAGATACGGCTTTGGATGAGGGGTAGTTCAGCTCATGCACATTGTTCGGTTCCGACAGCAGTAAGTCATACGTTCGTGGAGTGCTCTTAGCTATACCTTATCGCTGCTCATACCGGTTCATACCAGTAGTGGCAACCAATACGCAAAAAGCTTTTTTACAACGCAGTTTAACTACACATAGAAAATTTAAATGAACATTTAATATAAAATCTGAATTAGTATTAAATTTACATTTTTAATTTACTTTAAAATTTTACACATAAAATACTTCGTTATCGTTATAGCCTTCACCCAGTATATGGAAGTGTTTTCATTAATCAAGATTCCATACACTAATGGTTGTTAGCTTTTTTAATTACTATCCTAAGGCACATCAGCTGGCAAACCATTTGAAAAAAAAAGCTTAAGAGTATATAAAGAAAGATGAGTTTACACAAACTTTATAGCTATTACAGCACTTGCAAAATCGTCCGTAAAATTTTTTTACGGATCATGTCCCACTGTCTCGATGGGCAGGAACTAGACGCTGCCAATTTAATGGCTATTTTTTCCCAGATTTTTTTTTTTTTTTGGAGGCCGTTGTGCCAAAACTAGCGAATAATACACCTTTGTGGTGTATTATTAAACCAGAAAAATACATTACTTTAAATGAGTCTACACCCCAAGATTACTCCTATAAAAACGAGCCACGTCTGAAAGGCAAAAAAGGTGGTGTTGCTACAAATTGTTTGAAATTATGGTGCTGCCTGTAGCATTATCTAGAGAAACATGTGATAGTTATAAATCCCCTGTAATGTTTGTACAGGCTACTGTATACAGGCCACCAGGGCACCACACAGACTTTATTAATGAGTTCATGATTTTCTAACTGAGTTAGTTCTGGTTGCGGACAGAGTCTTAATTGTTGGTGAATTTAAAATCCATGTTGATAAAGAAAAAGATGTGCTAGGATCCGTGTTCTTAGATATTTTTATAGTACTTTATAATAGCTACATGCTAAGAATCATTAGTTAAGCATTAGTAAATAGTTCATCCTTTATAAAGCATTGTTCCCACATTAATAGTCATTAGTAAGCAGTTTATAAATAGAGCTATAAATGCCTTGTTCTTGATTTATAAGCATATCTAAATGTACAGAATATTTAAAGGGTCAGTGTCACAGAGGCAGATGAGAGATTACTGATCGAGGATGTCCCTGTGTAGCATGACGGAAGACTCAAACGCGGAAGAACGCGAGTGAGCAGGTAATCACGCGATTGATCTAAGAACGCTCTAAACAAAGAGTTGAGACTTCCACCAAGAAGTCCGCGTTCTCACACGCACACAGACAGATATATAAACGAGATGAGTACTCACGTGAGTCGAGATGATTGGGGGACCGGACGAAGCATCCATGAGCTTAATGTCTGGTGCTGAACAGACACCTGCTTCCTGTTTATGTACCTGCGTGAGGTTACTTCCAGGTTCTCGTGACCAGTCAGTAATCTTCCGGACAGAACAAATAAACAAACAACACAGAGGGATACAGAACTATTCATTGCAAGATGCAAAATAATATAAAACTGTACAACTGTACACTTATTTGTCTATGAAATTGAATGTGGTGTACAGATCACCTTTTTTACATCTTGAAATAATATTTCAGTGTTCTGTATCCCTGTACATCTGCTTTATAAATGCTTTACAAGGTATGAATAGTCCTCACTTTAGATGAGCTCACAAAAACAGATGTCTGGCAACTACTAAACACTTTATAACTACATGACTTAATCATGAATAACAGCAGGAACATGTGTTAATAAAGCATTTATTAACACACTGAACAACTATTATCCATGTGTCCTTATCTAAATAATAAGATTTATTAATGTGCATTTAAATAATTTATTAATCGTTTACTTTAAAAAATGCTAAACTGATTATTAATAAAGTATGAAAATACAAGTATTATTACATTACATATTTGCTCAATGACAAGGCATTTAGAGATACACTTGTAAACTGTTTACTAATGCATAATAATGTTGGAACAATGGTTTATAAAGGATGAACTGAGTATTTACTAATGCTTAACTAATGATTCATAGTGTGTAGTTATTATAAAGTGTTACCGTTATTTTGAACTCTATTGGGGTTAGACAACACGTATCAGGACCTACTTATTGTCGAAATCATACTCTAGATTAAGTACTGTCATATGGAATTGATGTGATGTGTGATGGTGTCGAAATATTTCTTCTCAGCCAAGTGAAACAAACCAAATTGAGAAATTTGGAATGCATAACTGATATAAAAAATTGGATGACAAGTAACTTCTTACTGTTAAATTCTGTGTTCATTATCGGACCTAAAAACCTCACATGTAATAATCAAGAACAATGTCTAGCACTTGATGGCTGTTCTGTCAATTCTTCTTCATCAGTTAGGTGCCTAGGTGTGCTGCGTGATAGCAATCTTTCATTTAAAAGCCATGTTTCTAGCATCTGTAAAACTGAACAAGAACATATCTAAATTGTGACCTATGCTCTCAAATGCAGAAAATGTTAATTCATGCATTTATGACCGTGAGGTTAGACTATTGAAATGCTTTATTGCGTGGTTGTTCTGCACGCTTGATAAACAGGCTACAGCTGGCTCAAAATGTAGCAGCTAGAGTCCCTTCTAGAACCATGAAGTTTAAAATCTTGTTAATTACTTTGGCTTAACTCCTCAGTACTTGAGCAAGCTCTTATCACATTATAGTCCTCCAACTCCATTTGATAATACCTAGAATATCAAAATCTACTGCGGGTGGCAAAACATTTTCCTATTTAGCACCCAAACTCTGGAGCAATTTACCTAATATTTACCTAATACTGTTCGGGCGGCAGACACATTCAGTTAAAACTAGATTAATGACATATTTCTTTACTCTGGTTTACATTTAACACACTAATACATCTATTAATCAAATCCGTTAAAGGATTGTTAGGCTGCATTAATTAGACCAGCCGGAACCGGGAACACCCCCCTTAACACGTAATGTACTTATCCTGTTTCTCAGCCCATATCCAGATCAGATGGTGTATCAGCACAAAGAGATGATCTTCAGTGGAGACCAGAACTCCTGTGGACAGATCACTGGAAACCAAATGCACACAAACACACACACACACACACACACACACTATTTCCCAGTTTCACAGACCAGGCTTAAGCTAGTCCAAGACAAAATTGCATGTATGAGCTTTCTCAGATGAAAATATCTTTCTCTGACATATCTTAAAACCGGGCCTATAAATCATTTGCACAATCTGACATGTTGTAAATGTAAAAAACTTTAAACAAGCATAAACTGGTTGTTTAATGCAAATATAAGTGGCCACATTTTTAAAATCAGATGATTAGTTTGCCCATCTTTTCAAATGTATCTTTATGTATAAAAGCATTCATGTATAAAAGCAAAAGAATTAGGGTTAATTACTGTCTGTTACCATCATTTTTTTTTTTTTTTTTTTACTGTACTAATACTGTACTAATACACACACACCATAAAAATAAATACATCAGCATTTGATTTGTTTTTTGGTTTCTCACCCATCTTGCCTAAATTAATTCTAATTTGAACTGTTAAATTTTATAATATAAATGAAATGTACTTTTTTTTTAATACTACTGTTTCATCATTTTCAAATTTTTTTCATCACATAAACATTGTCTCACTTCCTCCACCCTATTTTGCTGTCTTGATGTGAGGAATCTTTCACATATGTTTTGCCATATGGAGTTCTTGATTAAAAAAATAAATAAAAAATCAATCATTAGAATGTGAAAATCTCTGATCTTTTGTTTAGTAGACATTTTGTACGTCATTGAGCTGAAATGTTCATGTCAGCAAGGGTTATACAGTATCCTTCAGTTTATACAATACAAATGACAAAAAAATCAATGCATTATTTTTGATTATTTTTTACTTCAGGGGTGAGAACACATTCATTTTTAAATACATTGACATAAATAAATGTTGCTTATTATCCACTATTTGTCGGTTCTTTCAGCTGTGTGAATGCGGCAGCTCAGTACTGAACTATTAATTGTGACCAATGGGGAGTACTCAACCTCATGACTGACACCTGAGGGGAGGCGGGCCATATGGCCTCTGGGCACATGGTTGTGGCACATACCAGCAGAGCCATACAGAGCACAGCACTGGCACTGGCCGATGCCACTGAAGGGTTCAGAAGAGAAGTCTTCATGCACACACACAGACACACACATTGGCATATTTTTTTCTGCTAATTAACCTGCTGTATTCTCTCATTAAAGTGTGCTCTCTAACGGAGGGAGGGTTGAGAGGTTTCATGACAACTGCTGTCCCTGTGAGAACAGATTTTTGCAACACTTCCTCATTCTGCACCCTCCCTCGATCCTCCTGTCACATTTCCCCCTACGCTACTCCATATCTATCTTCCTCACACCCAGAAGTCGTCAAGTAATTAATTTTCTCCATATACCATATTAGCGAAGACCTGCAAATAAGCTTTAATTATTAAGGTTAAAAGGAAATGACAGGAAATAATAGATTGTAACTGTAATAGCTTGAACATATTGAGCATTTCTTTAATGCAAATTACAGTATAGTCAATAATCAGTAAAATGTCACCATTTTCAACATCCATTTGGATGCCACAGTAAAACAAACATGATATGGAATAGAATACACATTCTATTTAAGTAAAATTGGAATATATATATATATATGGTATTAGTATCATAAATTGATTCAAAGACACAATAAATAACAAAGTACTACACTATATTTTTCTATGTTTTATTAACATTTAAAGCATGCCATGCATTGTCTTGGGAATTAAGCTTCATGTCTTTAAGTCTGTACTGTTTGTAGTCAGCATTATTTTAAGTTATGATGTTAAGTTAAGACTGTATTTCAGACACACCTGATAGAAAGGTTGTCCAGTGGCCTTGTTAGTAGCATTGTTATTAGTAGAAACTGAGAGGAATTACCCATTACATTCTGTATTCATGAATACACCCCCATAAGTCTAATTCTTCACCAGGGGAGCCAGAGAGGTACAGTAATGCTTTTATTCATCCTTATTTAGAAGCACTTCCTGGTGGAAATGGCTGTATGTGGCATTTGCTCATTTTGTTGTTCAGCACACTAGGAGTTATGGATGAGGAAGCTATCTCACAGCATATGCTAACGCCACTTTTCTTTCCATCGCACGTCAGACGCCTCAGAGACACACCAGCTTCGCTTTGCTTGGAGACGGTGCCGCTCTATGAGCTTCCTCTTTGTCTCAATGTTTCATCAAACAGACACGGTTCTGTCAGCCGAGGTTTCCATATTTCTCACCCTTTCAGATGTTTCCTTGGCTCTGGCAAAGGAGCAGACAGATTGCGGAGAATGATTTGTGTTGAAAATGGATACGGTGAGGAGGAAGAGGAGGAGGGGAGCAGATGGCGGCGATGAGGAAGAGTGATTAATGATAACGTGGGCCTGCAGCGGGGTCTTCTCCTGGCACTACCGGTGCCTGCAGCTCCTGCTGTCTCTGGGAACACTAGCAGGGTGGCTGGGGGCATCATCTATCATATAATTTTATCTTCGTTTCATTTTTTACAGTACCTCACACACCCCCCTGTTCTCAAAGACTTCAGCCCTCGCCATGATCCATGCCCCCTCATTCATCAGCATTTTCTCTGGCTGCTCCTGTGGGCGCTGACAGATCTCCATTAGAAGAGTGAGATCTGGCACTGTGCCGAACAGGCCCTACAGGCACCCTCTCTGTTCACGGAGTCCACGATCCCTCCGCATGGGGAGGGGAGGAAGATTCTCAGTGTGCAGTGTACCCTTTTATTTAGCTTTTTTCAGCCTTGTGTGTTTGTGTGTGTTTTTCTTGATGAAGTTTATTTCCACCCTGTGGTAACAGAGAGGTTAGCGTCACATCACTCTGATCCCTGCTCATGGCGGGCTGTTAAATGCTTCAAGGAATAGTTCACCCGTATATGAAAATTCTATCATGATTTAGTCACCTTCATGTTGTTCCAAACGGTGTGTGAATTATTCAATGACTTTCAGAGAGGTCGACTTTTAAATAAGTTTCTGTCAGTAATTTCCAGGGCACAATCTGTTGAGGTTTGTAATATGTAACTTTATTGTGTTTTGGCACCTCTAGTAGAGTGAGCTAAATGCCAGCTAAAACCTTTTTTTTTTAGCACTTTTTAGTTTTGGGGACAACCATATTTTTTTGAAAAATGTCTTTGAAAGAAGCCTATTATGCTCACAGAGACTTAACTTATTCTTGTCTCCTATATTACTGTAACTTATTTTTTTAGCAGCCATTACCCCAGTTTTAAGCATCATGTGATCTTTTAGAAATCATTCTAATCTGCAAATTCGATACTTAAGAAAATAAAAAAAAAAAAAAAAAAAGGCAGACAAGAATGAACGATCGAGGAGAGTCCCCTTGTAGCGTGACGGAAAACTCAAACGCGGAAGAATGCGAGTGAGCAGGTAAACCACGCAATTCAATCTGAGAACGCTCCATCTAGGAATTGAGATTCCCAGCGAGGAACCCGCGTTCTCACACGCACACAGACAGGTAAACAAGCTGATAGATTACTCACGTGAGTAGAGATGATGGCAGAGTCGATGAGGTGACCTGACGGTAAGCTATCCATGAGCTTAATGTCTGGTGCTAGACAAACACCTGCTTCCTGCTTAAATACCTGTGTGAGGTTACTTCTGGGTTGTACTCGTGATCCGGTGCGTGTGACAGAAACAAGTCTGGAGAGAAACCATTTAGAAAATAGGAACACAGAACACAAGAATACATAATGTAAGCGTCAAGTGTGGCCTCTAGATGCACCAAAAACAACAAATAAGTCTAAGAATGTGGTGTGGTGGAGTAGAGGCTGACAAAAGCGAGGATTGGAGGGCCAGGTCCATGAGGTGAGAGTAGGACTGGGGATGGAGCTGGCAGATCAGAAGGCCATGGCGGAGTGCCCAGACTTCTAGAGATTCTGACTGGGGGAGTGCAGAGACCACTGACTTATGAGCTCTGATTATCGGACCTCAGACCATCATGATCATCGGGGTATGCAGCATTGAAACTACGGGCTAGGAAATTGAGATCACAAGGGGACCACCAGACTTTATATTCATATAAGAAAAAAAAAAAAAACATTTTTACACATATTTCAATAAAGTACTGTTTTGAAAAACGTTTTAATCATAATTACGTGTGCATCTAACAGTCACCTATAACAGCTTTATGCAGGTTGTTCCATTGAGGTTGCTGGCTGTTTTATTTATTCAGCGTTGAAGGGTGTTAAGACCCTCCACATCTGTGAGTGGCAGTTAATCAAGCTAGCAGAGTTAGCATTAGTGCCTCTATAGCGACCCCCCACCTCATACACCTGTGCTGCCTACAGCGAGACAGCATTAGCCCAGAGAGCAGAGATGCTGGGACAGAGACATAGAGTGATTGTATTATACTCAATCAGGGATTTGTGGATCTTAAATAGATTAGATATTAGATATTCTTTCTTTATTTTTGGCAAAAACCAAGGCTACAGTATTTCAAATCAAATGATATTCAGAGAAAAAAAATAACAACATACAGATTCTGATTTTTCTTTGGACGTAGAACAGGGAACCGATTTTTAATTGCAGATTGAAAAAACTGTATTAATATTCCTTTTTTTTTTATAAAAATAGAATTACTGTAATTAGTCATTAATTGAATAATACTTAAAATAACAGCCAAGTAGTTAATTTACAGATGTTGTTTCTAATTATACTGAGTTTTGAAAGTAATTTGAATTAGTAAACATACAGTTATTTTCTGTAATTGTCATTATTATTATGTTTTATTATATAATTATTTATTTTATTTTTTTACAGTGTATAGTTTGATTATTGTTGTATTCTGATTAGTGCTGTCAAATTATTTATCACAATCACATAAAAAATTAAAGATTTAGTTTGCATAATATATGGGTGTGTTCTGTGTTATTATTATGTATATATTAATACAGATATACAGTATATATTTTGAAAATATTTACACGTCTACGTAAATATTTATATTTATATAATTTAAATTAGCAGTAAGTGTGTTCAGTATATTAATGTCACAAACACGGCAGGCTCCACAATCACCCAATCACAGCGCTCAGTCTCCCCTGAATATTAAACACCGTCACCTGTGACCACCACCTGGATCCATTCACAGTGCAACCAGTAACCACTTAAAACTACACAGCACTTCACATTCAGTGTCTGAGCTCGTTTCTCAACAAGTGGACTAATTCTCTGGCAAGAACTATCTCGTTAACGAATACTTACCTTGTGTGATTTCCCTGTTTGCTACTCGATCTGTGTGTTCTCTCCAGGCTCCTTGGAATTCCTCGCTGTGTCTCCTGTGCCGTCGAAGTGCGGTGTGTGGTTGTGGTTCCCCTCTATTGTGTCATTATCGTCAGTCTGTCCTCCAACGATCTCTCCATCCTGCAAGAAGAAAGTTATTGAGATTACTCCATTGTTCCTGTTGATTATTATATTCATCTATCCTTCTACTCACCCTCATCTGCACCTCTGTTCTCTGTCACTCCTCTGCTGCCTAAATAAATACTTTTATTGAACTTACCTCCTTGTGTAGTCCGCTTCATAACTATAAACATTTTTCAGAAATACATGCATATAAATACATAATAAATATTCATATCGCACATATATTACATACATATATAATATTACGTAAACAAAAACCTTTATTTTGGATTAAGTTAGCACTTTATTTTACGGTTAAACCTATTAGTTGCTTTTTAGCATTAATTAAGATAACTTAATTAAGTACACATTAATGCCTTATTCTACATGACCTTATTCTCCATCCCTAATACCTAAACTTAATAATTACCTTACTAACTATTAATAAGCAGCAAATTAAGAATTTATTTATAGAAAAGTTGTAGTTAATAGTTAAAAAGTGTTACCTACTCAAAGTGTTACCTATTCAAAGTGTTATTGCTAATGTTGTTTGTTATATGTCTGCTAAAGCTGCAAACTATTTATGTATTTTTTTAACTATTGTGAAAAGAATCAGCTTTTAATAGTCATGGATTCTACAGTGGTTTCACTTTTGCTTGCCTGAAAAGAACCGGCTGATGACAGTAATCAGTTCACTAATTGGGCTACATTGCTCAAATGCGCAAAATGGTTTTTTTTTTGCCAAAAATAGCCAGCAAAGAAGAGTCATTTGTTCATAAATCAAGCTCACTTAAAAATGAGTCGTTTTCGGGAAAAAAAATTATTTCATTTAAAGATAGTTTAGTTAATTTAACCAATTACTGTGTAGGCATCTCAGCTCCATTTGCCACATTTATACCTTTAGCCACGTTTATATCTATTCAGCAGAATTCAACAGATTATGCCCCAAACGGCAGTGCATTGCGTATTACATAAAGTTGTAGTAGTGAGTGAACTCTAACCCCGCTCTGATAAACAACATGACAGTCAGCAAGCAGACAAACCCATTAGCTCACTCCCTTCCCTGGCCCGGACACAGGACGCTAATGGCTTATTACTGAAATAAATGTGGTTATTCCCTTTTCTATTAGTGCAGTACGAGCGTACCCCCTCTGACACACTAGATTAATGTGTGTGTTAAAGCAGCACAATTAGATAAAGGCTCCATCCTCCAGCCACCGCTACAGAGGCAGTCGGCTAATATCTGTGCAGTGTAGCGGCATGTTTTCCTCGTTTCCTGTAAAAAAGACATATCTGGTTCCTAAATAGATTTTACCCTGCCGAATGACTCTCCCAGAAAGCAATTACTGCAGGTTTGCGTCGACTGATTATCCATGAGTCACTTTGAACATTTTAGCGTACTATATTTAACCTGACTGTATTTTCCACTGGTCTTTACAAGCCCACAATTCGGCCGAGGAAGTAGAAGGTAATATGAATGGGCGCCCAATTACCTATTACTTACCTGCTCTTAAAGTGACAGAAAAATTACAGAGCCTGTCCATATGCTCCGATCCAGATGCAGCCGCACAGGCGCCTTCAGGATCTGTCAACCAAACATATGAGACCTGCCTTTCCACTTGAATTTCTCTTGTGCCATTTTATTGAGGAATCATGTTTTGGGATTTAATTTCAACAAAAAAGGCGTCAACTTCCTTATTAATTAGATTACAGATATCTTGCATTCTGTATTATTTCTAGGACCAAGATTCATCCAAGACGATTTAAATTATTATGAATGACATCTGAAAAACAGATAAATTCAATGTTTAAATATTTTTAATCATACCCTAGTTTAATGGGCACAGTCAACAACAAATGACACATTTTTATTATGTTAAAATTAAGACATAAAATTATTATGTTGCTGTGTTTTTCTTAAGCTACTTAATAAGTTTAAGTTTATTAAGGACTTCAACATAGTGTTGAAAAAAAACAAACAAACATAAAAACATTTGTTGATGCAACCGTGTCATTTCAGCTTCCTTTAATGCAGATTTGAACTGTTCTCTCAAACCATAGGATTCGAAGTGGACTTCCTCGACTCTCAAGTATGTCTCAGTACTCCGTGATCTACAGTACCAAACAAAAGACCAGTTTAATTCAAAGATCATACAATCTTCATCAGTAGTGACCTGAACACATGCTTAATATTAAAACCCTCTGGGGTCTGAGGTGATTTTGGGGACCTTGAGATGTTTGGACATGCTCTGATATTTGTCCTTTTTTCAGCTACTTATAACATATTATTGACCAACATGTATTTTTCTTGTAATCATTACAAACTGTTCTACAATAGTACGTGACAAAAATTAATGTACATGTTTGCATTTTTTAGGAAAAAATATATATATTATGCGTGCTTACATAAATATTATCATTCCACTTACTTTTTCAGAGTAAACAATATATCGATTAACATTTTTAAAGAAATGTTTTGTACTTCAAATAAAGTAAAATTTTTATATGGGTAACTCAAGTGATATGTCAGTAAATATGTCAATAGATTTGGACTACAGTATACTTAGTATGAAATAAATGCATTTTAAATACATTTTTTCTAGGGAAAAGTTATGTGTTTGACTTTTGAAGGAAAGAAAATGTAAAGACTCTTCTTCTAATGTTTTATACAATGAACATATGTTATAAAATCTGTTTAATTAAAAAATAAAATAAAAATAATAATAATAATACTTTGCACGTCTGCTCCACAAGTGTGAGACTTGATTGAAGAAGAATCAAACTTAGTTCTCCACATGTATTCGCACCTCTTTCGACAGTACCTTGCAACACACTGCACACCAATTAGTTCTCTCAGCCTTTCTCTGATTCAGCTGTTTTCTAAAAAAAGAGGGCATGTTTAATTAGCTATAGGCAGACAGGGTTATGTGGGCGAAATTTTGTTGGAACATGGCTATTCATAACTCTATTTTTAATAAACTTTTATTTTATTTATTAATTTTTCTGAAAGCTTCTGTGATTTAGGGGTATATTTAACTTTAATTATAACTGCAGTCTTGGTTTTTAACAATTTAGTGATTGTGGAAAACTAAATAAAACCTAATGTATATTTATTTTGTCCGCATACAATATATACATACATATCATTTAATATTTTTTTCATATTTATTGAGCCAGGGAAGTTTTGGAAATTTTGTTGATTTGACATGGAATGACCCAAATAGGTTGATTATATTAAAGTAGATGATATTTTTACAGTTCAAGTGAGTGATAAAAAAATATATGTATAATAATAATAATAATTAAATCCAGACCTCAGTGCTTGTTAGTAAAGCTGGCAGATGACCAACTGCTAATAAGATGTATAGGAATGCATTGCAAATGATTTTTTTTTATATAATTTTTTTATATTTTAAATAAATAATATCAATGCAATTTTGATTGAATGTATTAATTTCAGGACAAATTAGACAAACATCATACTAGCTCCTGGTGTATTTAGTCAGTATATTTGCCATTAAGAGGCTGCATCTACAAATACCTTAAGTGGTTAGAGTGCAATACAGAACGCTCAATGGTATTGATCCTGCATGTGACACGTTTGCATATTCAGGTGGATGACATAATGCCCTGTTTGCATGTGCTAGTGGTTAGAGTGACAGCACCACAATGGCTAATCCAGGCCTGTTAGCACTGCTACCCTTAAGGATTTCTCCATCAATTTAAATTTCTCTTCACGTGACCTTGGGGATTTGGTTTCAAGGTCACAGCTGTATTGATCTGGTCGCAGGTCAGCACAATGGGCAGGTAGAGCTGAGGTTAGCAGAGAGGTCTCTGATGAGGTGGATTTGTCCCTCATGAAGATCAATCAGACGCATAGTGGACACTAACAGGAGACTCACTGTGCTTAGCACTAAACATTAGCATAGCAATGAGCTTCTGGCAAAGTCATGGATTAAAAAATCAAATTATTGTCTTGTAAAGCATCCTGAAAGTTTCATAGCTTTCAACATCCTCAATACGAATACTTACTTAAGAAATACATTTTTTCATTTATTTAACCAAGCTCCAAAAAAGTCTATGAGTAGTAATAAAGTGTAGCTTATGACAAAACAGGAATTTACAACCTAATTTACGACCCATTTATTGTTTTATGGTCCTTTTATGACTTAATGATCAATAAACCGGACATCTGGTTGCGCATCCAGACATCTGGACTGTACACCCCACCCCACTTCCTGATATAAAATTCACCTCCGTGGGAGTGGTATTTATTGCAGCTGTTGTAAAAAAAGAAAACAAGACCAAGTACTTAAATTTTGCAATGTTTTATAACCCTAGACCAGTACAATTGTTCTGATCGACGTAATAAATGTTAGGCGGGTGTCTTTAAATAAAGTCTGAGTCTTGCTGTTAAGGCATGGAAGTTTTCATTCTCCTGTTACAATGGCTGCGGCAGCTTATCCAAAAACTTCTAATCCTGGTAGAAGAGTGATGTATATCTCACCAACAAGAGGACCTGTTGAAATGAGAAAGGAAAATTTCATAGCAACACTGGCTAGACCAATATACCAATAGACACATAAATGGAATAAACAAACACAAAAACCACACACACACCCCCCTGGATTCCTCCAAAAAATTGACAAAGTTTCTTCACGAAGATACGAATACGATGACCCGTGATTTCCAGTTGTCTGCCGACCGTAACGGTAGATATGTGTTTGACAAAGCGAGGCGTACTGTGAAGACTCTACAGATGTTGAAGACAATTTTACCTCACAGGAGCCCTGCCTATTTCTACCAGTCGAAGACTGGAGGCTATTCTACAACTATGTTTGGAGAGATCTGAACGACTGCGGCGATGAGCCATTGTACATAGCCGAGTGGGATGGTATAGTTCCAGGTACGAGATTTTGCATCATTGGAGATCACAGTAAAAAGTTGCTGGACGACTGTGTTTACATCTTCTGCTGCGATGACAAGACAAAGATTCGTGAACACGTGTGGCCTATTCCTGCAGTGGAACACCATACGCGATACGACATGAAATTTTTTTTTCAGTGGAAAGATCTTCATAGAATCGATGAGATTTTTACATGTATTGACAAAATGTTCAGATGGTGCGATATATACGACCTCTACAACTCTGTAAAGGTGAAATTGTTCCAGCCGGAACAGAGCGTGCCCAGGGGATCAGACCGCCTCTTATCTCCACCCACCTGCTAAAGCCATTAAAAAGTCTGCAGAGATCTCAGCACTCACTACAACTATTACCCATCATGTCTCAAGATATCTTTTCGCACACCCCTCACGCTGCGTCTGCGCCAGACTTTGTCGATGATAATGCCGTCGAGCATATGTTGAAGGACACTACATCTGACCTGAGCAAAGAAGGCATGGATAAATTCGGCGCTGAACTCGGGTATCGCAACCTGACATTTTTACACGCCATGTGTACCCCCTCGGGACATTCGGGCTTCGACAACACGGACGGGTGTTTCAGCGGGTTCGGATTCAGAATTATAAAAACCACGATCGTACTGCTGTTGCAGCACATCATCGACAGAAAGCTGAAGGACGAGTGCGAGGGGTGCGCTACGGATCACCCCAGCCAACTACAACATTCTTGTCTTCTTGAGCCAGCTCCCTATTATTTCGACTCCTGCTTTGAAGAGCTGTCCCGCAAACTGTTCAAACCCGATCTCCAGACCATCATCGACTTCACACAGCGTCGCTGTGGTTTAATGACCAACAATGTTCTGAGAATTCAAGGAGCTGCCGCCGCTATCCTGCAGGAATTAAGAGACGAGCCATTCATCGTCGCCAAACTGCAAGAAATCAGAGAGAAGCTGCTGGACAAAACCTGCAAGAAAGCCATTTACGATGCCGTAGATCTCTGGCAGAACAGTCCCACTCCCCCAGGCTTGTGACATGGGTTGCGCGTGTAGCGTAAAATTTTTTTTCAAAAACTATGTGATCATACCTCGTTATAAAGAACAAATGATCACCATGATGCGTACTATCATCGACTTACGAGTATCAAACAACACGTATAAAAAATCTCAAGAAACAAAAGGACATTGTAAGAGGACTGGCCGAATCATGGAGTGATTTGGTAGACCTATGCGCAAACAGCGACGAGCCACCGGCCGTAATGTTTAAAAAAATTTTAGTTGAGCTGTCTGTAACAGGCAGAGAAATACGTGTTAGCGATGTGTTGTGTATGTGTACATATGTATCCGATGTTTGTGTTAAACTCATTGCTGAAAATAAGAGCCTTAATGCTTACAGACTGATTGAAATCCTTGTAAACTACTTACTAGAGCACGGCTTTATGTCTTGTGAAAAATGTCTCTACTACTTTGACAATCTGTAACAACGTCATTATCGCATAACCAATTTTTTTCAATGTTTGTCTGTTATTTAAAAAAAATACTATTTTATAGCACACACTGTGTCATTCTTACGAGCACGTTCGAAACGTCAACATGGCAGAGATTGTGAGAAAAGTTTATTACGATCCATCCAACCCGGGGTCTCTAGGGGGTAAGAAAAGGTTAAAACTGGCCGTCTTGAAGGATACCGGAGTACGCCTGAATGACGAGCAGATTTCGGACTGGCTGTCGGGTGAGGATGCGTACACATTACACAGATCGGCCCCTAAAAACTACAGACGTAATAGAGTTGTGGTGTACTGACGCGCAGTTCCAAGCCGACCTCGTCGACATGACCGCCTATTCCAAAGAGAACGATAATAACAAATATTTGCTGACATGCATCGACGTGTTCAGCATGTACACTTGGGTCAGAACGCTCAAGAATAAGACTGAGATCGAGGTTACATAGGCTTTGCATCTATACTCGAAGAGGGACACGTCCCAAAGATATGTGGACGTTTTGCAGGACATTACGCTGGGGTACAACGCCAGCTACCACAGGAGTATCAAGATGCGCCCCGTGGACGTCAACATAGAAAACCAAGGGATTGTGTTTCAAAACCTGTACGGCCGTATGAAGAAAAACAAACAGCCATCATTTAAATATAAAGTAGGAAACGCAGTCAGGATTTCTAAATCAATTGGTGGATCTGCAGAAGTCTTAAAAGAGCAATGCTTTAACAAACGAGGTCATTCGAGTAAAGAGCAGTCATGGACGATCAAGGTTTCTACGTGATGCTGCTGTGCAACGCATCTCTGTCAGTCTACCCCGAAAACCGTATTTCGAGTTATACGACCTGACTGGCGAAAACTTTAAACCTTAAGGGAGAGTGGCAAGTAAGACTCATCGCGATCGAATACCCTAGGACCTGATACACCATTAACGAGGATGACGGATATTTCAGCCTAAACGCCTACACCACCCCAACCCAGCATCATGCTAATAAACCCGGCAGAGAGTTGTTTAGAGGATAATAAGGATTTTCCGTAGCGCAGAAACGTCAGATAGAGGGCGGATACTAAGAGAACGTTTGAGCGGTAGTGCGAGCGATAAATCCAGCTATCGCACCATCGGCGGTACTGGGTTACGATGAAATAAAAAACAAAGTACGACTGGTCACACAGCCCAACATTTCTTTCTACGGGAAGCTAGCCGCCATTTTAGGAGTAAAACCCGGCGAGGCTTTAGGATGGTCCGCCTACCACGCAGATTTCACAAAAAGCACTATTACAGAGGCACCTCACCAAGAAGACATCAACGCCAGCTTCTGCCAGGAGAGTTCAGGATTTCACATCTGACGTGTGCGGACAACACTGGGTTCCGGGTTTGTTTTTCAAAGAGGTAATCGCTTGTCTGACGTGTTGATTAGGCACTGTAGAAAAGGGAATGTTTAATTCCCCAAAAGCTTGTAGAAACTCTGACCATCCCAGGGGTCTTCGATCATCTCTGACCTGATGAGGGGCAGTCACGTTTTTCAGCAAATCAAGCATGTGCGATCCCGTTACGGCTTTGCCCTTAAACACAAATTCACCCAACTGGTTCCAAGCGCAAAGTCCTTTGGCTTTAGACATTTTGTACATCTAATATGTACCGACTGTTTTTCACGCTTCTCGACAGCATGTTCTTTAAAACTTCAGCTACGACGTCTTCAGCTCCCCCGACATCTGCAGGCTTGCTATCATCCGAGCGGCCGGGTTCAGGGTTTGGTAGCGTCAGCGTCAAGATCCCGCTTTCTCACTCGCCTTGTTTGACGATCGTTAAAAACCTAGTTAAGCCAAACCGAGTAGAGTTTGGCTTTTTCGTTTTGATCCAAATCGGTTCTGAGTAAAATATCTCTTATGGTTTTATCCAGTTCGCTCTCTATGGTTTGCTGAATGTTCTCACGAGGTGAGGGAGATTTCAGCGAGTCCAGCTGGTTCTGGGGGACGAGATACAGCTTCTCGGCGTGCTCCATCCTCAACTCTGTCTAGCGGATATCAGACTGGAAATAAACGTTAAATAAAAAAAATAATTAAAATAATAATTAAAAAATAAATCGTTTCTTGGCCGCTAGGCCAATTTTCTTATCGGCGAGAAATTTAATATCCGCTTTTCTCCTTCTCAGTCTCTGATACTGACTTCTCGTGACGGGTATCGTGCCATAAAGAATGTTTAGCACCACTTCGCAGAGTGCCAAAATGAGCTCGTCGGACGACGACTGTAAAATAAGTCGCTATTGATTAGGCGTTGCTTTATGTAGCAGCTTCAACACCGGGAGGTGTCTTTTCTTTGGGAGGTAAACCACCTGATGGTCGGAAAGCAGACCCGTTCTGAGTCTGTACTGCTCGGGTGTTTTCGCTTTATAGTCTATCATGAGATATCTGTAAGGTTGGCTGGTGGCGTCTTGATAACTTTCCATAAAATATTTCACATTCGCCGGATACATTTGTCTTCCGAGGACCATCACCTGATTAGCGTCTCGCAGGTTTTTGAATAAAATTAAATAGTTTGTGTTTAGGCTGATGGTTCTGGTCGATTTGCCTTGAGCGAATAAATTCTGCATGATGTAAATCGCGCTGAGATTACAATGATGCACAAACTACGTAAAGACTTTTTTTTTGCACTTGCGTGTTCCCGCTAGCTTCGCCAATCATGTCGTCCAAAATCAAAAGATTAGTCTTGTCGACAGGAAGCAAATGATCATCATTCAGAGACATTGGTAATCCTTCAACAAATTTAATGTCATACAATTTAAGCAATTCATCATACAGAGGTTGCAAACAATTGTAAATATATAGAATATTTTTGATTTTCTCAGAAATCACTTACGAGAACGGATGTTGCAGTCTAAAATCAAAATCAGAAGCATCGCGAACCCCCCTATGTGGCATCTCGTCAGTAGCCGTAAGTGTTGATATCGGGCAAGAGCCTGCGCTTATTGTACACTACCTTAAACTTTTTCTCAACTGTCTTGTTGTGGAGCGTGAGATGTTTTTTATCCCTCGTTATGTTTTCCGTCAGAGCCGTGATGTACTGCATGATATCGTCGGATGTCATGTACGCGTTGACTAGGCCAATCAGGGATTCTAAGTTATTTAAAGTTATACCCTTGGCTTTCATGCAGACCTTCCCTTGGGCGGTACGATAGCCGTACGATCTGGGGCCGCTGGAGCAGAGCTCTTGCATGACTGAAACAACTCATCTATTGTTGAGAAAATTGTGTTTAACTGAGGCACGTCGCTATGCCCAAAATATAGATTTGTTTTACAGCAGCCAAAAGGGTTGTCTAACGCGATGTCAGGCCACTCAGTTGTGACATGCTCGTCAGACATCACATCAGAGTCCGACTCATCATCGTACGTCTCATCGTCGCTTTGAGACACAAAGCGAACTTTAGAGTCCTTTAGATGTTTATTTATTGCGGCGAAATAATTTTCGTCGTGAAAAGTTCTATCCCTGCATGATGATATGGATATATACTTCTGTATTAGATGCCACATACATGCATATTTGAATAAAAGGTTATTTAACAAGAAGATATTTGGGTGAGCTTAATTTTATCCATTGAGAATTAATTGGAATGAGAAAGGTTGGAACAGAGCCAGACTTGGAGTGGAGGGATTGAAAAGTAAAAGACGTTTGAAAATTCAGCCAAAACAGGAAAGATTAATCTTATAATTTGCAACAAATTGTGCACATTCTGATCAGAAGTTTAGTTGACTTTATGAATTTTGATTTGCTAATTATCTTGACTTGAAAATCACATATAAACATTGATCATAGTAAATGTGGCGTATTCAGAACAACACTGAAAATAAATACAGAAAGATGAAATGGACTGAAATAGACAAGTGGTTTGGAAAATGGATGGATTGATTGGATTTTAACCAAATGCTGATGCCAAAAGGCCTCCACACCAAAAGCTCTGGCGAGAAAGTGTCCTAAGTAAAGAACTGGTGTCAAATGTCTCTTCAGATTTCATTCAGTCTGTCTGAAAGCAGTATAAAGCGCTGCTCTTCAGCCTTTGTGCATGCAGGTCAGCCAAAGCTCAGTCCTTTATAGAAAGTGAGGAAAGGCGGCTTGTGTCGACTGAACCCCTGACTGCTGAAGGGAGAGATATTAAGAGATTTCACTTTCTAAACACTGAGAATGGAAGATCATTGAGCAGACATCCGGGTGGGATCATCCTTTAGCATGCATTTATTGCTAGATGTTTGTCTGATAGAGCATCAGCAATAGCAAAATTGCAGTCTCCAAGAACATGCACAGTGTACTGAGAAGTTTTTGGTTTACAAATAAGTTACATTAAGTGTACTTTAACATAAATGTATCTGGAAAGTGCATAGGAGGCTTAATTGGTTGCATACAAAATATAAACTATTAACATATATTAGAAATCGATATTAGTATAGGCACTATTTTAAACTACAACAAAAACAAAAAAGTAACTCCACTGTCATAAGGTGCTTTAGACAGATACAGGAAAAAACAGGAGAGGGAGATCATTAAAACAGACAGTACTCGATGTGTCTGAGCTGTTGGAAGATTCTTGACATTAAACTGTGCGGGGAGATAAACTAGCATAACAGAAATATCAGACTTCAACTCACCAGCATGCAGATGTGTAAATTAATGCCAAAGCCTCAGAGACAGAGAGAGAGTGAGAGTTATAGAAGCTAGTTTCAGTTTGACCCCTGCACATGAGCCTTTGTTACTCTGAAAAGCATATGAGCAAGTCTCAAGTCTGTAAGACAGAATGTAGGTAAAGCTGCTGAATCCTTATTGTATACAAAACACATCTAGATTCATGAAATATCTGTTGTGGAATTTATTTTCCTTCTGCATATTGTCCGTTTCACACTGTGTTAGTGATAACATGTTACATATGCCAGCAGACAATCCTTTTTGAAAATACTGCATATATTATATATATTATACTACAAAAAGTTGTTTAAAAATTTCCACATTGTTTGCAAACTGTCCACACACACACAAAAATGTGGTTCACTGTACAAACCCTACTCTTATCCCTAAGCACAGCCCTCTGCTTTGGTGTATAACCAAAGCTGGATTTGTTCTAGTCACTACAACATTACACCATGGTGCCTTGGAAGTCTGTCTGAAATCAGTTTTCTTATGAGAAACTTGCATACAAAAGTCTATGAGGTCATTAACTGACTTGGTAACAAGGCGCCGAGACAGCTACCTTAGCTTTCAGGTGCAGACTTTGTATTTGAAAAGATTATTATGATGGGAATAAGTTCTCACAGCTGCACTAACGCTATGTGCTCAAATTGAGCCTTAGTGAACAGAGACTATGTTCAGCAGCTGTTAGTCCAGAGTTCCTACCAGTCTTTACATGCATGCACTTTAAAAATCCCATGTCAGATGGACTAAAGGGATAATTTGTCCTTAAAAGACCATATAAAAGCATTATTCTTGACGAGTTCAGCATTCTGTCAGTCACTCATTGGTGGATCCTCTGCTGCAAATGGTGCCATCAGAAGGAAAGCTCTAACAGCTGATCAGCTTATTTCTCACCTGGTTTAGACAAGATAAGCTTCGTACTTATTTTTTGATGCAAAAATACATAGTTAAGGCCACCTAATATAAAATGTGACCAAACATGTTAATAATACATTTGTTTTTTTCAAACAGGCAGAATTTTTCCTTTTGTGCTCTACAGTCGAAATACAGAAATTACATGTGAATATGACAGGAGTAGCCTATGACATCATTGTTTTGGGGCACCTATCTGAGACGATGAAAGCAGCAGGAGGGTATAGAAAATGACTGAGCATGGCTGACAGGGCAGAGCATCCTAGCAGAGAGACACATCTCTGCTCATTTGGTCAGTGATATACTCAAACAAAAAACAAAACCAATGCCCTTCGCATCACTGGAGGAGATGACAGACAACAGACTTTGGACAGAGAGAGATATCATAGTGTGAATGAAAATAGAGCTTCAAGAAACGCACACACACACACAGATCACAGGTCGCATTGTGTGTCTTTGTGTTAATGTCTCCCCTTTCTGTCGGTTGCAGTTGTAGCTCTGAAATTCTTCTGTCAGTTCTTTTTATTCATCAATCAATTTTTTTCCTTGATCTATTGTGATAAAATACTTTGTGCTATGAAAACATACTGACCTCAAAGCTTCCTTCCCTGTCCAAAAGGGACACCCATTTGAAAAGGAAGTGAGCTTAATTATGTTGAATGTGCACTTGTAGTTCAAATCTTAAAAGTATAGATAAGTAAAAGAAGATAAGGAAATGGAATATCTTCAATCAGCATTTAATAATAACCTTTTGACTTACAATTTACAACTAGACGGATGTCCTGTTACTTCCACTACAGCCAAAAGTCTGGGTGTTATATTAGATAGCAACTTGACTTTAGAAAGTCATATTTCTCATGTTACAAAAACAACATTCTTCCATCTTAGAAACATTGTGAAGTTCTTTTTCATGACCTGGACTATTGTAATGCTCTACTAGGTGGTTGTCCTGCATCTTCAATAAACAAGCTACAGATGGCAGATGTCCAAAATGCAGCTGCTAGAGTCCTTACCAGGTCAAGAAAATATGATCATATTACCCCAATTTTAAAGTCTGCACTGGCTGCCTATTGGGTTCCGCATCAGCTATAAAATATTACTTCTTCCCGATAAGGCACTTAATGATTTAGCTCCTGCATACCTTACTTCTACCACGCTACAATCCATCATGATCCCTAAGATCGCAAAACTCTGGACTCTTGGTAGTACCAAGGATAAAGGACAAAGTCCACTAAAGGAGGAAGAGCTTTTTCACATTTGGCTCCCAAACAGCTGTTTAATGTTCAGAGTTCAGACACTCTCTCTGTTTACAAATATAATCAAATAACATACATACATACATATATACATCTTCTTCCACTTATCCGGAGCCGGGGCGTGTGGGCAGCAGTCTTAGCAGGGACACCGAAACTTCCCTCTCCACAGACACTTCCTCCAGGTGAACACCAAAGCGTTCCCAGGCCAGCCGAGAGACATAGTCCCTCCAGCATGTCCTAGGTTTTCCCCGGGGCCTCCTCCCGGTGGGACATGCCCGAAACACCTCCCTAGGGAGGAGTCCGGGAGGCATCCAGAACAGATGCCCGAGCCACCTCAGCTGGCCTCTCTCGATGTGGAGGAGCAGCAGATCTACTCTGAGCTCCTCCCGAGTGCCCGAACTCCTCACCCTATCTCTAAGGGAGCGCCCAGCCACCCTACGGAGGAAACAAATTTCAGCCACCTTTTATCCAGGATCTCGTTCTTTCGATCATCGACCTCCACCCTAGGGAGCCCTGGTACCACATGTATTGATGGGCACTCTTATGCTCGAACATGGTGTTTGTTATGGACAAACCGAGACTAGCACAGAATTCCAACACTAGGGTTGAGATCAAGGGGGCCCTTTCTCCCAATCACATCCCTCCAGGTATCACTAGCATCACCCACGTGTGCGTTGAAGTCCCCCAGTAGAACGACTTTCCAGCACCCTTCCCAGAGACCACAAGAAGGCCAGGTACTCTGCACTGCCATTCGGCCCGTAGGCACAAACAACAGTGAGAGATCTATTCCCAACCTGAAGGCGCAGGGAAGTGACCCTCTCGTTCACCGGGGTGAACTCCAACACACGACGGCTAAGCTGGGGGCTATGAGCAAGCCCACACCAGCCCACTGCGGGCGACCCCAGAGTAGTGAAGAGTCCACCCCCTATCGAGGAGTTGGGTTCCAGAGCCCAAGCTCACGGGAGCTCCTTTGGGCTAAGCCCGGCCGGGCCCCATGGGGTAAGACCCGGCCACCAGGTGCTTGCATACAAGCCCCAACCACAGGCCTGACTCCAGGGTGGGGCCCCGCCTGCGCCGTACCGTACCGCATTTCCTTCCTTAAGGGTTTTTTTTGGACCGCTCTTTGTCTGACCTGTCGCCTAGGACATTTTTGCCATGGGAGACCCTACCAGGGACATATAGCCCCCGACAACATAGTTTCTAGGATCATTAAAGCGCTCAAACCCCTCCACCACGGCAAGGTGGCGATCCAAGTAGGAGGCACCGTGGTGTGCCTTAACATGACATACAATTTTCAACAAAAAGTTACATAAAAGACGAGCTGAAATCCTTTGAAAAAGCACTCTAAAGTACAGCTAACTGTATTTAATGTTAACTCTAAAGCATCCTTTATTTGTCAGTATAGTATTTTCAATTATATTACTTCTGTAACAAGTACTCTTTTCAAAAGTTTTTTATTTATTTATATTTATTAAAATATGCTGTAAACATTTTTTGACTTCATACAGATTACATTTATACACATGTGACCGTTTACATGTACCTAACCCATTAATGATGCCTTTTCACTATTCAGAACTTGGCAGTACTGAGTTTACTTAATTTTAAACATCAGAAGAACAGATGACAAAAGTGAATTGGCAGGAATTATGGAAGTCTGTTTCTACCTCAGACTAAAACTAAAGGTGATTGTGGTTTTAAATCTCCCAAATGTGAAATTATATTTCTCAGTGTCACATTGTACCTTACAATGTGACTTTATATAGCTTCATTTCACACAATTGTGCCTTTATATCTTTGAGTTTCAATTTACAAAGCCACAATTCGCAGTGTGGCTTTATTTCTTATTTTAAATTTCAAACTTTAATCTCACAGTTACCTTTTTCCATTTTTACTTTGAGGTTAAAATGGATTTTCATAGTTAATAGCTGCAACACTTGAAAACCTTAACAACTTGAGTGGCACACTTCACTGTAGATTATTCCTCTGAATCGGTCTTATGTAATTTAAGCTTTGCAAAGAGGCTGTTATGAAAGGATGGGGCCATTATAGACTTTATTGGACTTGACAGTAAAGCTGCTGCTTGTTGTTCACATTCAGATGTGAAAAGGCTCACAAAAGGCACAGAGCAAGGGAAAAAATACCAATATTACACATGGAACTCTTTATGTCATTGGTCTCTCATTTTCTGACTAGACACTGTATTTAAACTCACCACTCTTTGTATGACTCTGTCAAAGCTGTAAATTACAGATCTTTTATGATGGTCATTATATTTATTTCAGCTACATTAACAGTGTGTCACATTGCTAACACAGCATGCTAGTATGCACAGTCATTACCAGCTGAACATATGGTTGCTAATATGATTAATATTTGCTTCAAAAGCAATGGAATTCCAACGTTTTTCTGAGATTAAAACTGAGAGAAACATATGCATTTATTTAAAAGTATTGCCATCTGGACATTTCACGCAAAACCTGCTTCACTTGTTCCTGTTGTTTTAATATAATATCAGAATTTTTAAATGGCACTTAAATTCTTGCAAGCTGTTTATATAATGTCTGGACTTGTTGCAGTAAAAAAAACATTTTTGAGAAAAAAACAAAAGTAATATATTTAATATAAATCTATTTCAGTTCAAATCTATTAACATATTTACTTATTTTGCTCAAGACTTACCGGAATGAAGAACTGAACTTTATTTGGAGTATTACTTGTGCACATTTCTTAATATTAGGCCTAACATGTGTCACTAATTATGAGGATTCTGTAGCACAAATACAAAGCTTACTTAGTATATCTTTAGTTGGATATCTGCACTATTAAAGTGCATTAAGCACAAAATTAGTGGTTCGAATTTAACAGACTTTAAGTATACCAGTTACTAATTATACCAGCTACTAAAAGTACAATTGCAAGGTATATATTAATAGCACATATACTTTATTTGTAGTAAGTAGCAATCAATGGATTTCAAATACATTTAAGTATATTTATTTTTCCCTGGGGTACTGCACGTTTTTTGTCTTTTTACTATGCCTTAGGGTTAAATAAGTCAAAGATATTGCAGTTGACATTGCTTGTAGTGTACTAGATAAACGAAAGACCAAACCTGCATCTATTATACGTGGTAAATTACCTGTTATTCAGGATATTTTCATGATGATTTGCTTGGCAATTCAAAATCAAGTAATATGATGCAGTCAACAATGAGCTTTTATTATGAGACCATTAGGATAATTAAGTTATTATGTTAATAGTGTCTCTGATATAGCAAAAAATGTTATTGTGATGATTAGTTTGATTAATTTCCGTAATTCAGTACAAACTGTCCATTTTAATGAAGTAATGATGTTTTTTGTTAAATTAGCATTTTATTTGTGTCAACAGTGTCAAAAAATGTTTAAAGGTTTAAAAAATATAAAAATGCTACTCGTATCTGTTGGCTCATTTAAAAAAAAATAATGGTTAAAGTTAATGTTTCTTTGGGTGCACATATTCAAAAGCAGTAGTGGAAACATGGTTTGATTATTTTGAAGCAGATTTGGAATTTCATCAATACTGTACCTTTTATTTCTAAGAAACAATAAATTGTTTGCTTCACAATATGCTAAGTTATGGATTGGAATAATGTGGATTACTTGTAGATTATTTAGATTTTATCAGCTGTTTGGGTATTCTGACGGCACCCATTTACTACAGAAGATCCATTGATGAGTATGTGATGTAATACCAACTTTCCGTTCCAGTGAAGAACAAACTTGAATCTTGAATACCTATTTATGACACCTCAGAGCACAAAACTCAACTATGCATAACTCAAAGTGTCTGAATTGGTTTTGCAGTGAGAAGAGAAATGCTTATCCCTGATGCAGGGATGGGTGGTCTCCCTTAGGACCATTTCCCTTGGCTGTGCTTTAAAACCTCTCTTTGCTGTTCATCAAACACCTTCAGGAATCCACAACCTGCTTAGAGTTACCAGTCTTAAAATACATTACACCAGGGTACAGACCCAAAGTCCCTCTCAACAAGCTAAAAACATCCCTTCATCCTGTAAAATCAATTTTCAGGTGTTTCATCGTCATGGTAACTGCTCTTAGTGACATTTGTCTCTCACTTTCTCTATTTTCTAATTCTCAGACTCTCCGAAAATACTTCTGTTTGTTATATTGAATGCTGTATGCCTAATAAAACACTTTATTATACAAGAAAAAATATATATACAATATATATACATATTTACATACTACTACTACTACTACTACTACTATATATTAAATATATCTACGTTAGGCAATCTATTTTGTCATTAATTTACAAAGCAAATAAAAGTAATTAAAAAGTTGAAAGATAATTAATGAAATCTAAAATGCCTTTACCAAACCTTTGACAACATTCACAAAAATACAAGCTAACTTTCTGTATTTCGCAAAGTTTGCATTTACAAATCATACTTGCAAATCACAAAAAACATGCAAAACAAAACATGTTCCAAACAGGGTGCTCATTTACATATTAGACCACATCCATAGCTTGAGTGTGAAGGAGCTTTTTATCTAAGCCACTTTATTACACTTGAAAATTGTAATGTTTAGATATGGAAAGAGGTAAGTCACATCTGAACCACCTTAATTGCTGTACTGTAATACTAATATGGATATGGTGTCAACAAAACAGACAGTAGATATTTTGCATTAATGCAAACCGTAGAAACACAGGGATGACATTTATTTGCATTAGGCTTTGGACTGAATTCTGACTAGATGTGTGAATCTTGACAGCAAATTGAATGAATTTACGATTCACTGCTTTCTGATTAGATTCAAACCAATTTTTGTTCTTTTTAAAGGATGTCTGAAAGAATGAAGAACAATGGTACGAATATGTCCACATATACTACTGATTTTGATCAATTTGTATAATCCTGCTCCATTTGTTCTCAGTCTGCAGATTTAGTTTAGTTTTTTTTAGCATTTTTGTATCAGGGAGTCATAAGTCAGAGGCTGCAGCAGAACACAATCAATTCATTTTTACAGAAGATTTCAGATTTACTGTTCGAAAAAGCGGGGTCGTTATTGGTCACTGTGCTATTGTGAATGTCCCTGGGTTGTTTTTATCAAGAACAATGCAGCGTTCCACTGGGCCTGCAACTTATTAATGGACCACATGCAATTTATACGTGATATTATAAGTGGTGACAGATATCCTTTAGTTGTGTTGTATTCATTGTCTATTTTTAGTGAACAGAGCCTATTGTCTGTGGCGTATTGTATTATGCTGGATGAGCAACTGCAGTATTTTGAAGAAGAAAATAAAATGTTTTTTTTTCTGGCCATTACAGTGTATTTGCAACCTCATTTGTTTTTGAATATCATCATCGTAACAATGTTGCACAGCGGCTGATGAGCTGGAAGGAATTGTAATAATTCAAGCAAAAAGTCTGCACAATAATAGGCCTTCAGTAGATCTGAGGAAGGATTTTGTGTCACAGTTTACAATAGATTTAATATTTGCTTTCAGAATAGATGATCTTTTGGTTTTTGTCCTTGAAATTAGTGTGCGCTCTTAAAAATAAAGGATCCAAAAGGGAGTTTTCATAGTGATGCTACAGAAGATGCTACCCATATCAGCGTAATCAAAATATGTCAGGGTTCACAACTTGAACCTGTGTTTTAGCACCACTCGGTAGACATTTCTCTTTAAAAACTGTGGGCGAAATGTACATTAATTATGGCACCGAAAAGCGGTGTTGCACAAAAAGATACCAGGTTGGATGTAGAATATGGTCATGCAGCATATGTTTTATAGGTACTAATAAACAGCCAATATGCTAATAATAGGCATTCTCATAAGCAACTATAGCAAGAGTTGGTCCCTATACTGAAGTGTTACAGAACTTTTTTTTTTTCTGCTATAAAGGAGAGTTTATGTTAGTATCACAATGAATTACACATACAGTGTATGGCTGTAATGAACAGTTTGCTATCTGTGTGATTTTGTTGCGTTATCCGATTTTACACTTCTCTGTGGGATCGATTCTGAGCCACGTGGCTTAGGAGAGCCATGAACGGGACACGTAGAAGATGCTATCAGCGTAAAGTGGATCTCTGACAGGGTCTTTAATCAAAGCCCACAAAAAAAAAAAAAAAACAAGAGTCCCTCATATACAGACCCTTGACCCTTGCATTACATTGTCTTGCTGCACATGCCGAACGCAACAGCATCTATTTTATTGGCTAAATTGGATTCTCTGAGGGTAATGAAGACAAAAGTGGTTGTCATCGCCTTGAACTGCTGACTAATTAATATGTGCGTGCTTGGGGTGGTGGTAAATTAAATTTGTTTTGTTGTTGTTGTTGCTTTTAGAAGTAGTTGATTAATTTCATAAATAAGCATGAATGTGGATATGTGGACACTACATTAAATAGCAGGAGTTAATAGAAGAAACCAGTGTGTCTTGTTTGAGAGAAAAAGCTCTAAAATAAATAGAAGGGCTTGTGGAGTCAGCCGTAGCATGCAGTTGTGCAGTGTCCTATCTAACATGTCCACCCTGGCAGAGGCTACGACCCATCTGTTTTAATGAAAAGCACACACATATGGACACACACGCACACACACTTTTGTAAACGGCAAAGGTCAGATGAGTTTCTAGTGTGAAATATTTGCTCTCCACTGTGAGAAAATAGGGCTAATATTTGTCTGTCAGTTTTCACCTGTCAACTCTGAATGTGAACACAGCCGAAGCCCTGAATAAATATTTGCTGTTAATTGATAACATGACCATAGATGTAAAAACTGGATGATTTTATCAGTTGACTAGTTGTTTTAAGTGCTTGGAAAAGTTTGTATCCTATATAACTATATATCCTATATCTAACAAAAGATGTCGATCAGAGGGAATTTAATAGGGAATACATATTTTTATAAATTTATTATGCACAGACAGTCAATTTTATGATGCAAATTGATATTGGGTGGGTAGGAAAATAATATATTATATTACAATATAAAATAATCAGCTCAGTTTCACGGCAATTCAGCAATTTTTTTACGAGGTGGCTAATTCATACAAATTTGCACAACCTCACTTGTGCAAATTCATATGATTTTTACTATATCCGGACGCGGCCCCTGCCCCAGAAGAGGCCGAATACTAATAATAGAACTTTTATTGCCTCGGGGAGAGGGGAGGCAAGGTTTGTGCAAAAATCCAGAAAAAAGTCGGTGTAAAAGTTGCTTCAGGGATTTTGGGCCCCTCCAGGTCGCGGCCAAATGCTCTCTCCACCGTCAATACCACGACTGAGGTGAGACCCTTGAGCAAGGCACTGATTCCCCAACTGCCCTCTGGGCGCTGCAGGTGTGGCTGCCCATTGCTCCAGGTGTGTCTTCATGATGTGTGTGTGCCCTTGGATGGGTTAAATGCAGAGCATGAATTCCAAGTATGTCACCATGAATTTGTACAGATGACCTACACTTGACCCCTAAACTTACCCGCCATGTGGTTTTATACAAATTGTACAAAATCATATGGTTGAGGTCAAACGAATTTGTAAGAATTAGCACAAATTTGATTTTTTATACAGATTATTACAAATTTGTGCTAATTAGCACAAAAAGATGTGTGATTATTTATGTAGAATCAGTCAGAATAGATCACCCACTATACAGTACATGAGGATAGCTCACTGCCACAGATAGATAGATAGATAGAAACACACACATTGCAAACGATCCCCGCAGCATTCAGGTAACGTTAGGCATTTCCCTTTGCCATTTCAACCCAGCATCCAGCTGTTTAACCAGAGCTGCATCTTTCTGCTCTAACACAATAAAATAATGTTCGTATTGGCGTTAACGATACTGTAGCTTTAAATAAAACATAGGGGTACGTTTATGAAGCGCCTAAAAACGAGAGGAAAACGCGAGGCGCATCGCTTCCTCCACCAATTTTAAAGAGCTTCGGCACTCGCGTGTCTGCTGTTACAACCTGATCTCACAGAATTGCGTGAAATAACCACAAACTCTTAATACATAATTCCGTGTTATCACGTAATCATCGAAAATTGCGTGATGGGCTCACGTAAAAGATTACAATGTAATTCAGTGACAGGCATCAGCCGTGATCCACACACGGATTTGGATTCAAATATTGGTTAATTATATTGCCATTGTTGTATATGTATTGGGGTGTGATTTTTCATTGTAAACGGTCACAATAGTTTTATTTATATTCATTTATTTATACATTTATGAGCACGTAATCCAACACCTGCCCCTAAACCTACCATTCGGCCTTGGTTGTAAAATTCTATTAGCTCTTGCATGTCTCGTAACCAATCGCGTCATGCTATAGTGAGATGTTAATAGGTGCGTTCGACTTCAATCGGCGCCACAAGAATTCGGCTGCAGCCTTACAAAACAATGCATTCTGGTAAGATCATTTGTCCGACTTTGATCGGCGCTGCAGCCGCCTTTCAATCACATGTGCCATCAAAGTATATTGAATATCTGATATTCAAACAAAACATTAATGATGAAAATGAAAATTAGGCAATATGGTAAAAATATATATTTTAATATATAAGAGTTAAGGAAGTTGATTCAGCACACTACGCAAACCTATAAGTGTCCGACCTGATGGCCGTCTCTTTACTCCTCCCCCGACAGTAAGGGGCTGCTCTCGGCACTAGCATCCCGAACGCACCTATTCGCTCTTGTGTGTCTTGTGTGTCTCGATTTGCGTCATTCTACAGGACGAGAGTGTGTTTTGAATAAGAGTCAACACGTTAACAGAGCGGGATAATTTCACCGAATAAAACCTTGTATTTAACTCTCTTCTTTGCATAAAGATATCATAAAGAAATCATCAATTTTCGATTATTACGTGATACTAACACGGAATTATGCATTAAGAGTTCGTGGTTATTTCACGCAATTCTGTGAGATCAGGTTGGCTGTTAATAGGCAACCATGTCAGTTACAAAATAATTTCTGATTTGGATTTTAAACTGCCTGCTCTGTTGAAAATAAAGATGTGAACATGTATGTGAACGACCCCTAAGCCTTTGGCGACACATACGCCACGAAATGAAATAGTGGATCCCTCTCCTGTCGTCTCTGGACGCTCAGCTTTCACGATTTGAAACAGCTCAAATCTACTTTTTATTAAGTTTTAATTAATCAATAAATACCATCCAAGGCTGACTTTTCCAAAACACTTCTTTATTTGCTGAGAGAAGAAGAAACCCCAGAAGATATTTGAAGTATAGCTCCATTGTTGTTCAAAGTAAAAGAAAAGGGGGGAAAAGGTCATGTTATGTTAGTTTTAATAAATAAAAATGTGAAAACAAAATCAAAGAAATTTTCTTATTTATTGTATTTTTGCTGTATTAAAAACATACCGAACTGTGACACTACTGTATCGTATTGAACTGAACGGGGATTTTTGTGAACCATTACACCCCTAATAGATAGATAGATCTTAAGGCGTATTCATATCATCAGATGCTCACTGAGTTTGCAAAATAAAAAAAGGAGAGAAAAGCAGGACTTAACAGAACATAAGTATACCACTTTAGGAAATGTATAGCTTGATAGTTATGTCCAAAAATGCACCTTTTCAACTGCCTGAATAGTCACTAGAATACTTCAAGGAAAAAGTAAAAGGATTGATACATACCGCGCAGAAGACTCATTCTGAAAATACTCTTAAATGGTGGCTTAGAGGCAGTACAGAGTTACTATTAGGAGTTCCACAAGTACAAATGGAAGCAAATGCTGAGTTGGATGGCCATTATCAGTGCATGAATTGTACTCGGCAGTACAAGACATGGCTAATGGTCTTGCCCCAGGAATTGATGGGATCCCTATGGACTTTTATAAATCATTTTGAAGTGCAATAGGGGCAAACCTGCTGGCAGTTCCCAATGAAAGCCTTGCTGAAGGGCAGCTACTATTGAACAGCAGGATGGCTGTTTTTACATTACTGCTAAAAAGGGAATCTAAGAAAGGTTGCACACCTGTTGCTGTACTCTGTGTTGATGTGTCTGAAAAAGAGGCACATCTCTGGTCATCTTAGCTTCAAGAATATGATGTTTGTGTTCCCCAGACAAAGTTACAAGATGTAGGTCGGTGCAAGACAAAATTTCTATTCCTTTAGTGTGCCTTCAACTTACACAAGAACTTCATCAGGACAACATCAGCATGCAGATGAGTTAAAGTTAAAGAACAAGATGACAGTAACAAAGTAATGGAAGATTTTCATCAGTGAGAGTAAATTGGGGTGAAGAAAAGCTTTGGGTTACTGATAAATGCATAGAAAATTAAGGTTGTTTAAATTGGGAAGGCAGTGTGGGTACATTTAAGTAATGATTTTACTATTAAAACTAACTGAGAAAGAATATAAGAGATGGATGGCAGGGTTGGTATAGTGCCTTGTTTGTCTTTCTGAGAAACACCATTATAAACAGCTTGGTTGGTTCAGCCCTGCGGTGCCTATTGGCAGTACAAGAACCTCCTGTGGATATTTCAAGGAAAATACAAAAAGTAATTGTTGATTTTGGAGGTGATAAACCATATTAGGTACTGCTATACTGGGTTAGTTAGGGGAACATTTAAATATAGATTTTATAATTGAATATTTGGATTCAGAAAGACATACAGTAGTAGAATATATTTGCAAGTACTTATAATGTGTTACTTCAACCTACATATGTATATGTGGTTATATATAATTATATAATACACATATTTAGATCTACTTTTCTATAGACATACAGAAAGATCAATTTAAAAGATATATTTAAGAGGTATGAAAAAGCGATATAAAAGAGTATCAATAAAAGTTCCATGTCCTCAATTTTAAGCCATGCGAACTCAAGTGACCCCTTGTCCTGAGAAAATCCTGGCTATATTTTTTCTCTTTGGATTTTTAAGTATTTGGTTTGTCGTTCTTATAACATATTTACAACATTATTACATAAATACGCTGCAGTATTAGAAGTCCAGCCTCACACACCCAAGGGAGTCAGCTTTAATGTAAAAGACTGATGACCTTACTGCTGGGTTACAGAAGATGTGCAGATTTAAAACTGAATCCAAAAAGCCAGTGGAGCTGCCATCGTCGGCTTTATTTCATGTTTTAATTCTGTTTCTTGAATTCTGGATGCTAAAATGTTGTTGTGCATATAATTTTAATGCCTTGTACTTCGTTTTCATTTTTTCTCTTTCTGTCTTTCCGTTGATCAGTCATGCACACGGCTGCCGTGTGCTCTAGAGATGCTGTCGCCATGACGACATAATCAAACTATCTTCTGATTGAATCAGTCTCTCTCCCCGATGATTAGATCTGCTCTAAGGGATCCGTGTGTCAGCAGAACACTGCTAGTTTCAGAAAGACTGACATCTCTTGGTCACATCCACTACTTGTCTTCTTTATAAATATAAAATACATATATGTGTATATATATATATATATATATATATATATATATATATGTGTGTGTGTGTGTGTGTGTAATGTTTAAATTGTTTATTATTAATATTATTATTATAGGGGATAGGGAATAAAAAAATCTGTGTAGCAATGGAAAATCAAGACAGGACTATTATTTATGAATATTAACAGAAGGAATTTATATTAACACACATATATATATATACGGACATTTATTGAAACAAAAACAAGAAAATAGGACAAAGCAACAAGCAAAGCAGAGACACATATGCTGATATCAAACGGTATTGACCAACAAAGAAACATGACATGGGGCATGAATTTAAACAAAGACTAATCAAACACACCTGGGCAAAACACGGCTGGCAGAGGGTGACACACTAATGAAAAGGGGCGGAGTTACAAACAAGGCAAAGACACAAGGAACAGGTATGTAAACAAAGAACGGGGCACATGACACAATTGAAAACATACACAACACTTAAAACATAAACACAAGGCAACGCCTCTGGGGTGACGATATTAAAATAGAAAACTACTGTAATAACTGCAAAATAAAAATACTTCACAATGTTGCTATTTTTATCCATCAAATAAACGAAGCATCGTTAAGCATGAGCATAATCAAATACATTATCATTATAATTATTTGATTGTTACTAAATCATAATTATTTGAAACTTTTGAGTTGTGTATGCGCATGTATTTAAGTGAATGTTACAGTGAGTGCTGGCACAGCAGATGGGGCAGCAGCAGGTGGTGTGGTGTGCTGGGACCTCTGCAGCCTTCATGAGTGCTCTGCTGTGATGCTGCCTGACAGCGCCGGGAATTCATGTGTCTGACAAAGACTTTCAATCCATTAGCAAACTCCCTCACAAAACACATACAATCACCCTTCATTAAATACTGAGGCTCTAGATCTGCACAACCCCAGCAAGACAAACACTCCCTCACACTGACCGCTCTTCCAGGTTAGCTTTCCGCGTTTTGAATTATTGTCATGCAGATGTTTGGTGTCCGTCGGGGTAAGCACATTAGCCAAGGGGAATTAGATTGATGAATAGAATTTTCTCATTCAAATTAGAGTAGACAAACAGGCGTGAGGTGTGTGTCTGTGCTGATAACGTGCAGGATTTGAGCCAGAGATGAGCAGCCTCACCTGAGCTCACAGACAGGAAACATGGCTAATCTTTCTATTAGCTCATCTCAACACCGGAGCCAAAGGTTCGTTTAGCCCATTACATTCTGACTGACTGCAAACACATGGGCCGTCTTGTCTTTGGTCCAGCACACAGTCTGAATTGGGAGGAAAACCCTGCTGGAAAGACCAGGTAAACCACTTTGACCTTCTTGGCTGGTTCGTGTTGGATAGTGCTGGTTTGGTCCATTTCTAGCTAGGTTATTATGAATAAGTGCATTGCATTAAAATGACTGACTAAGGAAGGGTAACACTTTATTTTGATGGATCCTTTTGAACAATCTGTTGACAATAAGTAGCTTTGCACCTTCATGTCAACAAACTCTCATTAGAAAATTAGTACACTCTCTATTTAATATCTGCTCTTTATTCTGATGGTCTCCCAAAAGACGCTCTACTGACTATAAGTAACTTTGCAAGTACATATCAACCTATTCTAACCCTAACACTTCCGCTCTACTAATACTCTGCTAGAACTCTATTGAGAGTTAGTAGATATATGTAGGTGCAATGTTACTTATAATCAACAGAATATGTTAAAGGGACCATCAAAATAAAGTGAAACCGGAAGTCTTGTTGGTTAAGATAGACACGTGGTTGGAACACAATGCAAACAGGGTTATTTGTACATTTTTTTCAGTTAACTCTAATGTTTCTTTTTCATGGAAATTATCATTACAGTAAACTTAAATTTGATTAAATATGTGCTAAAACATTTGTAATGCAATGTTTGTGTTTGTTTGTTTTTTTTAACTTTGGAGATCTTCATTACTTAAAGGAATAGTTCACCCAAAAATTAAAATTCAGTCATAATTCTCAAGTAGTTCTTAATCTGTATGAATTTATTTGATCTGTTCGAAAATAAAGTAAGAGATTTTGAAAAAAAGTTTGTAACCAGGATGTTTTGGGTCCCCATTGACTTCCGTGTAAGGAAGAAAATACTATGGGAGTTAATGGTGACCTAAAACAGCCATATTAAATGAGAAATGATGACAGAATCTGTATTCTAGGATGATAAAGTTTGGTGTACAGTTGAACACATTTTGCATATTATTTGCATTATTGTCAACTAAAATATATAGCATTATTTATGCATGTACAGTATATGTATGTATGTGTGTTTGTTTTTTTTTTTTTGTTTTTTTTGATCAGGTGAAGAAATAAATGAACTAAAATGGAAACAGAAAATAAAATGTCATGAAATAATGATTAAATATGTAAATACATAATAATTTACTGTTTGGCTAAAGTTTATCTGTTTGGAACATGTTGCATATTACCGTAAATTAAATTATTTTATTATAATTATAATAATAATAATAATAATTATTATTATTATTATTATTATATAAAAAAAATAAAATAAATGAAATTAGTAAAAGTAAAGAATATTTTGTGAAAAGACGAAAACTAAATGTCATCCTAAATAACTTATCTGATATAAGCAAAGCTGTTGTCGTGAAAGAGTGTTTACTTGCACAATCTTAAACCAGTTATGTTTAATATGCTGAACATGTATAAGGTCATGTACATGTTAGGAATGATGCTGTTTTACTGATGAAAGGCCACGAAAGGTTTAAGAAAAAGTCGATCGACCCACTACCTTTGTAGACACCTTTATTGGAGTTTTGTCATCTCATTTGATGTGCACATATCTGTTTAGGCAGATCAGGTCAACATAAACACATCACAACAAATCTCAAAATAACCTGTGCTGTTGGGTTTATACAAAAAGCAGAACATTTTGTCCGTGTACAAGTAAGTACCCGAAATCCATCCAGCAATTATTTAATATGCACTTTAACATGTACAGTAAAGAATTAAAAACAGATATATCTACGGTCCCACTTTATATTAATATTAAGTGTCCCTAATACCTGTGTACTTCCATAGTAACTAGATGTGTATTTAGTATGTAACCACAGTGTAAGTACACACCGGTACATAGTATCTACAGCTGTAATATTTCTGTAACTACACACATGTAACAACCCTCAGAATGGTGTGTGTAAGTACAAATGAGTAACAGGACATTGGTAACAACACTTTTTGGTAATGAATGTACAAATGTGTAACAGCACTTTTTGGTAAATAAACTGTTACACTTTATATTAAATAGACAACTGCTGTGGATTTAGTATGTAATTACTCTGATGTTACACAGCAGCGGTAAGCGGCAGAAAGTTAGGCTTTACATATAAATTATGCCTGGTGTCCAGAATGTTACACTTTATATTAAGTGGGCAGTTCCTGATAAGTTACCATGTATATACAATGGTATTACAGAGGTGCACCAACTCCACCCACTTTACATATCCCTAAACCTACCGAACCACACCCCCTGATCACCCCCTGTTCCAATTACTCTCATACATACTGCTGTTACAAAATGTAGCTGAAAGAGAAAAAAAGTGTTGTTACCAATGTCTTGTTACACATTTGTACTTACACACACCATTCTGAGAGTTGTTACATGTATATATTAACATAAATATTACAGCTGTAGATACTATGTACCGGTGTGTACTTACACTGTGGTTACATACTAGATACACATCTAGTTATAGACATATTTATAAATATATATAGTATAGGTATTGTATATTTAAAGTGGGACCTTCTCTACAAGGCAAAATACATTTATTGGAGAAGCAAAGTAAGACTTATATAGTTGTTATATAGTTATATAGTTATATAACTTATATAGTTATAAGTTGGTATTGTGGCAATTGAGACTCTGTTGTCGGTGGATCCATTTGCAAGCCGTTTATTGACTAGGTTCCAGCAAACAAACCAAACAGTCACAAATTCACAAAGAAAGAGACAAAAGACAAGGCAGTACCGTACACAGGCAGTAGGTCGGGGCAATAGGCTAGTATCAGGGTCGAAAGTCCAGGCAAAAGGTCAAGGCAACCAGCGAGAATCAGTGTCAAAATAAACAGTCCAAATGGTAATAGGGGTCCATCAGAAGTAGTAATCCAGGAAAACGCTCGGAATTGTCACAAGGGCAAAACTTTGCGATGTTATTGTCCCAAAGTCTGCCTTAAAAAGGCAAAAGCCTGTGAAAGTGGCGCGGGCTTCCGTGAAGTGTTCGGGGAAATTGGCATTATGTTTAGATTTAAGCATTTAAAACCTCATTATTTTAGATTATTTATCCTTAAAAAATTGCCACTGGGGTGAAAGTTGAAAGGTGAAGTTGTTTTGAATATGTTTAGATGTTTTTACTGAGTATAAATGAGGCTATCAGCAGGCACAATTCATTCTTAATAAATTTTTCATTCTCGGGTGAATTTCTCAGAGACAGTGCGAGTATCACATCAGCTCAGCTCCTTCTAAAATATAGAGAAATCAGAAATAAGTCTGGCTGCATGACTGACCATTGTGTGATACAATCCATATCACTCATATTTAACACTCTGCTTTATTTAATAAACTGGATTGCTGGACTGTGTCCATCTCTAATAAGCTTTTATAATCTACGTACACACAGAGAGGGACTGAATATTCACAGGATGTGATATCTCATGACCCCATATGGAGATGTATACAATGGACAGTATTAGGGTAAATGAGAATCCCGTTAAACTGAGCAGGTTTGGGGGAAGAACTCATGGAGTGAGGTGAAGCTTGAGATTGCTGATTTGTGGAAATTAACCATCATCTTCCTCCCAAACTATGGCACATTTTGCCTCCTATTCTTAATGAGCATCTTTGTCTGGTTTTCCACCAATCTCGCTCTCTTCTCAATGGCTGTTGTTAATCAGCAGCATAAAGAGCATAACCCCTGGTCATACCTACACACCTTGACTTTGCTCCAGGCATGGTTAAAACCTTCCTGTAGTCCTTCCTTACTTCCTTACAGTCCGAAGGTGCCTATGGTTACACCTCAGCCAGTGGTACTGCAAGCCTTTAACCCACCTCCCTTCAGGCAGCCTGGTCAGAAGAAGTTAAACTGTATGTGTACAGAGCTGCCCTGTGGAGAAAGTCTGATCAGTTACTGGTATGCTTCAGTGCTCCCAAGAAGGGGCTACCAGCAACAAAGCAGACTTTAAGCCATTGGATAGTGGATGCCATTAAGCATATGAGTCCTCTGGTCTCCCACCGAGGCTAGGAGTCAGAGCTCACTCAACTCGTGGTGTGATGGCCCCGAAGGCCCTACTTTCAGGACCCTCCTTTTTAGGGTATTTTCCTTTTTGGGTGAACTAACCCTTTAACCTTAGTGTCACTCAATTTATATTTAATTTCCAAACTGCAATGATACATACAGCAGTCTTTTAAATAAAATGTTGGCAGATTAACATTCAGCTATTTTGAATAATGTTTTAGCACAACTCACTTTACATTGTAAATGTAACATAATTTTACAGAATATGCATGATGTCTGGCAGTTGATTAAGTCTTAATTTAACAGGTTTATAAGAAAGGCATCTCAAGCACATGGAATGGCCAACGGCAGACAACAGACAGAGAGAAGTCTCATCCTGATCATTACATAAAATGACAAATGTTCACTATTGTCACACTGGCTGCTGAACACAATGCACACGAAGCAAAGATCTTGCAGTGAAACAGGTTTTAATAAAAACTTTGACAGAGTAAATATGGTTTGACACTTGAGGATCCACAACCTAGACTAAAACACAGACACTATAAATACAAACTCTAACGAGGCTTGAACTAGACAGACATGGGGAGCAAGGCTGGACACTAATCAACATAATTAACACTCAACGAAACTAGGCCAGGAATTACCAAATATGGGCATAGAGACATGGGTGGACACAAGAGGAGCAAAAGCACATGGAACACTAAATACAAAGTCTGACAACTATTAATAATTGTATTAATTTTAACACTTAAACACTTATTATATATATATATATATATATATAGAACATAACATGCTAACATTCAGTGCCGCTAGTCTGAGGCAAAAAAATGTTCATGGGTAGTAGCATTTAAATGAACTTTTGTGAGATTTCAATTAAATTGCCAGAAGTTCTTGTTGAGCTATTCAGAGAGAGCGATGAGAGTGACATGATCTCTAGCCATGTACATTATTTTTACTTTATCATGAAAGATAACACAAAATGAAGCTAATTAGAGAACTGATGAGGGCAGAGAAAAAGGCCTTGCCCCGGGAGAGGGAATTCTCTCTCTAATTCACAGATAGATGCCACGTTCCACCCCTTTCAAATTAAAAACCTTCAAAAGCTTAATAGCTATGCCTTGAGCAGTCATCCAGTCAGAGAGATAGCCGAGTGCATTAGGGCAGGCTAATTATTTTACTGTCACACTGGCCTTGTATTACTAATGAGAGAGGGGGTGGGGTTCACAATCCAGCTCTGTGTGTAACAGAGTTAATGTGACCCATGCATGATGTTAAGTATGGATCAGAGGATTTTTTTTGAACAGTGTGCATATTTATGACAGCAGCACACCAGATGGACATTGAGTTATCTAGCCATGTCATTAACCATATACTCATTAGTCCTGCTATTGGCATTTTAAATGCAGTAACTAACTGTTGTTATCTACATAATTTTGTCTTTATTTTTTCTGAACATTTTATTTACAAATTATTCTGAACATGCATGTATTTACACTGACATCTCTCTCTCTCTCTCTCTACATATATATTTTTTTTTTACATTTAAAGGGATACATAAAAAGATTATGATGTCTGACAAGAAACAAAGGAAATATAAGGCTTACTACAGCTGCACATGTTTACGCCGTTGCTTGCCTTGCATTCTCTTTCTGACAAATCACCCGCCAACTTATACTTTACATGCATGTTGGTGTTCTTCAGAAAAATCAATATGGACTTAATGAGTTTCATAATCAGAAAGAGAGCAGAGAAAAAGAGAGAGAGAAATGGGCTAGATGACACTTGTGTTGCAAGAGTGAAGAATTAGGGGACCCTAAAGCCCACCCCCGCATGTGAGCGCACACACACAAATGGCAAACATTGCTGTGTCGTGCTTGATTGATTCTGTCACCTTGCATTGTTGTTCTGTAGGACACTTGCATTACAAAGCCCTACAGGAATGAATGTGGAATTGTGAGATAGATAGATGACCAGATGTCATAGATAGAGGGAAGAAGAAGAGTGTGTATTTGATTAGAAATATCGGGCAGAAAGTGATGAAGAATACATGACTAATGTGCATCTGCCATGTGCTCTCCTTCTCTGTCTTTATCATATATGCTGCATATCATACCCGATGAATGATGATAAAACAATAAACATTCTGTTAATTCAATATATAAGTATTTACTGTATATGTCTAATGGTTATAATATAAATAATATAAATAGGACATGTGAGTTTGTTGTAAGTGAATTTGAGGGATCAGGCATGATTCTAGTGTGCTATGATCTGAACACAATTTTTTCTGTTTGAATTCTGCTATTTTATATATATATATATATATATATATATATGTGTGTGTGTGTGTGTGTGTGTGTGTGTGTGTAAATTACTTATATCAGTAACAAATATCAATGGTAAAATAATCATTGTTGCTTCTGTCCAGCCATCTATTGTCTTACCTGGGACAGGTTAGCAATGGTAGCAGGCTAAACCGGGCCACCCATACAGTACTTCCCTTTCACTAGCCAATTCCTTTCTGCTCCTGAGAGATCCTAAGGCATTCCTAGGCTAACTAAGAGATATAATACCTCCAGCATGTATAATATCTGTTCTAAGGTCTATTCCTAGTTTGAAATGCCTGCAATACCTCCTCTGGAAGGCATCCCAACATGATGTCCGAACCTCATCTGACTTATTTCAATGAGGAGAAGCTTCAGCTCAACTCTAAGTGCCTCCTGGGTATCCAAGCTTCACACTCTCTCTCAGGGTCAGCACAGAGAGCCTGTGGAGAAAACTATTGTTGGTCACCTGTATCCATTATCTCATTATTTTGGTTACCACCCAAAGCTCAAGTGGGAGTAAGAACATGCAGTATGTAAGTATATTAAATTAAGAGCTTTGCCCACAAGCTCAGCTCACTCTTCAATATGACTGCATTACTGCTGTTGCTGCACTGATCCATCTATAAAGCTCATGCTCACACCTACCCTCACTCATGAACAAGATCTTAAAATACTTGATTACCTCTATTTGGGGAAAAAATTACTACCTACCTGAAGCAGGCAGTCCATTGCTTTCCAGATGAAACCCATGGCCTCAGATTTGAAAGTGCTGGCCTTCACTCCCATTGATTCACACTCACCAACAAACAGCCCAAATAGGTCTTGAAGGCAAATAAGGCCATCCGGACAACATGATAGACAACATAGTGAAGATATGCCACTCTAACGCCCCAAAAGCAGACAGCCTCTGCCCCCTGGCTGCACCTTGAGATTGAGAACACATTCAGAATAGGACCACATGGCAGGCATCAGCTGTCTTGGTACTCCCACAACATACAATGCGCCTCTCTCAAGACACCACAGGGAACATGGACATAAGAATTCTCAGTCCACAAAATGCATTAAGACTGGATAAGCAAACTCCAATGATCCCCAGGATCCTTGACTGGGTAAAAAGTTGGTCCACTTCCCACATATAGGACAGAATCTGCATTGTTCCTCCTTCAGCCTATATTAGACAATCATTTTGATTTGGCTTTCCCAAACTCTGGCATTGGCTTTCTTAGGCTTAGACTGAGGAGCATTACCCTTCTGTAACTTCTGTAACTGAAACACACCCTCTGGTCCCATTTCTTTCTTTCTTTTTTAATGGGAAACACCACACTCATCTGCCAATTGCTAGCTATGTACTGTATTCCCATGCTATGTTGAACAGGCATGTAAGCAAAGCAAGACTAATTTCACCCAGTGCCTTTAGCATTTTAGAGCAAATCTTGTGCACCATTAGTTGTTTTTAACTACTGTACCTCAGTTACTTTTGCCAGGGAAATGTGCCAGGGTCCCTTTGAATCCTTAAGTCTTGCCTCTTCCAGAGAAGAAAACTTTTTAAAATAATCCCTCTAGTTTACCTATTCCTGTTGGCAGAATTGAAAGACCCATGGGATAACCAAACCACTGTTCACAGTAACCTCTTGTTTACCAAGCAAAATGTCTAAGGTTACAACGGTAACCCACGTACCCTGAAGGAGGAAACGGAGATGTTACGTATGGGATCTCGCAAGAGAGACCAATCGCCTTCGAGTCTTTGGAAAAGGCCAATGAATATTGTCGTGCAATAATCACAGCCAGGTGCACCTTATCACAGCGTGAGTATAAGAGGGCACGGCTGGAATGCACATGCAGGTTTTCGCTGAGGAGCCAAGCCGGCGTCAGGTCTGCCGCGTCCCGTCCAGGAGCCAAATGCCAGATCGGTTGGAGGTTCCAGAGATCAGGTCGCGGGTGCCAGATCGTGCCTATCCCCTGAGAGAGAAGATCTTTCCTCAAGAGGATTTTCCAGGGAGGGGCAGCCGCAAGGAGCATTAGGTCTGAAAACCAGGTCCGGGAGGGCCAGTATGAATGGCGCGCAGCGATTTCAGCCATGTCTGGCTCCACAGGATCAGATGGCGGGCGAGTTGCGACATGTGACATGAAGAGTGTAGATCACCCTGATTGCTACGTATGCTACGGCTGCAATGTTGTTCATCTGGATGAGCACGTGCTTGTGGAGCAACATCGGTCTGAGGCGATGAAGGGCCAGAAGCATTTCGATCGAGTCCAGCTCCATACCGAGATAAGAGATCCTCTGCACTGGACAGAGTTTGCTCTTCTCCCAGTTGACCCGAAGGCCCAAATGGCTGAGGTGCCGTAGCACTATGTCCCTGTGCTGACACAGCAACTCTCGCGAGTGGGCTATTATCAGCCAGTCGTTGAGGTAGTTGAGGATGCGGATGCCCATAAGCCATAAGGTAGACAGAGACCCCTCTGCGAGTTTGGTGAAAACTCGGGGAGACAGGGACAGGCCAAATGGGAGAACCTTGTACTGATATGCTGGACCCTTGAACGCAAACCGCAGAAGGGGCCTGTGGCGAGGTAAGATCGAGACATGAAAGTACGCGTCCTCCTTATGCGACTCTACACAGCATAAACTGCCTAGCGAGTTGCATGTGCAATCCAGCTGTGCCCTCTTATACTCACGCTGTGATAAGGTGCACCTGGCTCTGATTATTGCACGCCAATATTAATTGGCCTTTTCCAAAGACTCGAAGGCGATTGGTCTCTCATGGGAGATCCCATATGTAACGTCGAAGTGAACTCGACTGAAGTGGAACTCCCAAACAATGGTGCAGAGTGGAAGACTTCTAAGTATTCCCATACCTGCTTGACCTGCACTCATTCTTCGTTCTGACTGCAGAGGTCAACACTGTATTTCCCAAAAGTCAGTTTCCATAAACAGTCCCGTTCTTTTAAGGTCCAGGGCCCAGTTACCACACACTTACCTGAAAACACCTCTCCCAACCCCAGCACCAGGAGAGCGGGTCTTTCTCTCTCTTTGTGAACTCTTCATATGGGTTTACAGGAGAATTCTTTATCTGACCCCTCACCTGGAACCAATTTGCATAGTGAGACCTTACCAGGAGCTTAAGCTCCTGACAACACAGCAGGATCACTGAGGTAATCAAATCCCTCCACTGCGGTAAGGTGATGATTCAAGAAAGGGTAATCATTGCTTCTTATGCTGAAATCATGCTAAAGTAATATTATTTTTGGCTTTGGTCTATGCATGCATGGTCTAAACAAACAAATAAATAGCTGCCTCCACCAGAAAGCAGCTGCCATATTGAGCAATGTAATTTCTTTTATCAAGTTACCTATAAGCCATCAGCATTCTCATCCCTATAATGTCTCTAGGTGGGCTAAGGAAAACTTTATACAACTACAATAAGTCAATTACAGTTAGGTGTTAGTGAGGACATGGGTCTGTGTAGTTACATTGTAGCTCTGAATACTAGCGAATACTGCAAGTAGCCCCAGATATTATTTTCTGATTGGTCTTGCTTCTTCATTGCCCTTGTTTGTATGCAATTTTTTATTGCAATGGAAATTTGCATGAAAATGGCTGTAATTTAACATCCTATTTACACTGCACTCAAAAAGGTGAAAAGATTGGTAATTTTATACTGGTCTAATCAAAAATCATGGTTTCCAGTTTAAGCCCATTTTGTACCAAATTTTGTACCAACCAAATAACCCCCTCAATAGAAAAGGATAAAATAAAGGATTAAAAATTATGGTCGGTTTTTTTTTTCTGTTTTAAAAAGACACCACAAGGGTCTTTCAGAGTTACTGTTTTTCTTCTTCATTTATTTCTGTGTGCAATGAAGTTATATGATTGGTTATTTGTGAAGAATTGTTTGGGGAACTGTAATCTCAAAATACAGGGCTGTAGTACTCAAGTCTGGTCTCTATCACTCCAGTGGCGTCTGCCGTTGCTAAGCAACCATGACCTGCACTCTCTGTGATGATGTGGATGTTTCAGCAAAGCATAAATAGATTTGCAGCACTAAAGAACCCTTACAGTAGCTCTACATTTATAAATACATTTTATAAAATACATTTTATAACAAAATATATTTTAAAAATGGTTATCCTTGTACAGCTATGACCAGCTATTAAGCTGATTGGTTGGTTCTTGTCACATGAATAAAAAAAGAGAATAAAAAGAGGGTAAAATTCACAAAAATGTCATGTTATATTCCAGTTACGAAAGCTTTAGAAGAAGGTCTGTAAATCTGTAAAACAAACATATATAGTATATTGAATACTGAATCAAGTATTTACAATTTTAAAGGCCTAAGTCGCTGTCACGATGTCACAATCACCCGTTCCTGGATCAGCACAAACAGAACACACTCAGTCACCAGCACCTGTCACCCGATCACAATCACCTGACTATTAACACCTGTGCACAATCAGTCACCCACTATTTAAGATCGCTCTGCCATTCATTCTATGGCTGAGCTCAAGGTTGTATCGCTCTACTCACCTGGATCCTTCAGCAACCTGTCTGCCCGCTCGACTTCAGCCATCCTTTGAGTCAGAAACGATAAGCCTGAAAGACTGTAAGAGTGAACTTGAATGAACTGAGTATTCTTACCTATTGCTTACCTGTGGTGCAATCTACCTGTTGTCTTACAACCTGCAAAAGAGACTTACCTGAGAACTTACCTGCAGAGAACCTGTTTGAGTTACAAAGACTTTATATACTCAGCTGCACGCCTTGCTCTGCCAGCATTTGAACTGCTTATGTTATTTCACATAAATAAACTCGCTTACGATTTTACTTCCCGTTTCTGTCTTCACTGAGCATGACAGTCGCATGTAGTTAGATTTCTTTTGTTTCATCCCAATATTAGTTATCAAAAGGCATACATTTGTTTTTGGACTCCAGAAGAGCATGTTTTGATTAATAATTTAAAAATAATTATTAAAGAAACATGTTCAGGATACCATTTAACTGTATAGTAGCCAGATCACAGTGTTTCTCATTTTAAAACATAGGCTCAGCCCCTGATGTTGTTACACATCTAGTCTAGTCACACATCTGGAGTCAGCTTTGTGAATTAAAATACATGTTCAGCATTTAGTATGTGTGATGATACTTTATAATATTGTCTTGTTTTCTCTGGTGACCGTCAACCTGAAGCCTAAGACACACCCCCTCACACCTCTTAGTTCTTATTTTTATCTGTAAGTGCCTCATTGGAATGTATAATACGAGTTAAAACCAGATTTTCTGATTTGCATTCACCAAACATTCCTTTTCCTTGCAACCACGATGCGTGACAGAGTTCATTATATATTTTACTATGTGTGAAAGCACAGATTCATCGTTCTCAAGAGGCTGTTAAAAAAACTGTCTCTATTAAAACAATATATTACACTGACCTTTTCCATAACAGAACATTCACCATTAACTTATGAGATATTTCATATAGGTCAGAATGTAACAGTTTTTAAAAGTCATCTAAATATTTCAAACTCAAGATCATGGGGTCAGTATGAAACGTTGGATTTGTGTAAATGTCTGTACTTGTGGCATTTTTCAAAACACACACACACAGAGCAGTTGAGGCCAATGATTCTTGTAAATTAGGACAACAAAAAGAGAATGCCAAACCTCTTAGGGAACATTTGCACTCATAAACAAACCAATTTCATAGATTTTCATATACTCCGGAGACATTTCAGACTGTCATCAAACACAATTAGATAATTGCATTACCAGCTCACCAGATCAAATCAATCATGCTCAGAGACTGAGACAGAAAAACAATGGAGGAAAGACAAAGACAAGTGGTCTCTTCCCAAACACTAGTGAACTGCCTCACAGTCTGCTGTCCACACAGGCAGTTACCTTCTAAGGCACCATTCTAACCAAAATGGAACCTCATTAGTGACTGATTTGAAATACTAGCCAATAACTCTATTAATTATTAATTAATTAACATTAATGCTCACTTACCAAAACAACGCTCTTCTCAGACACTCTACAAACACAACTGATTCCAATAGTGTTGCTAAACTAACCACAACACACTCCAATTAGCACAAACACATGGAGCAAACAAATTGCTAGTTTTGTTCCAAAATAGTGTGCTAGTTTGTAAAATATCTTGTTCTGGTAAATCCCAGAAAAACTAAATGTTTAACATCACTGACAAAGATCAGAAAAATGTTATATGTACTATATCATATATGTTATTTCATAAATAGCACTCTGTGAAGATGGTCATAGGTTTCTATTTTTAGCTATGGCTCATTTGGAAGCTATGCCTACCAGAGGTTGTGTTTGTTGGCCACATACGTTACGTTGATGCTGCCTCATTCAGAAAAGTAACCATTACGTTCCAAAGAAAGAGATTACAGTAATTAACACCTCACAAGAAATTAGACACATCTTTTTTAAAGCATGTTTTTCTGGCATTAAGCATTTTAGCCAGACTTAAACATTTTGTTAGGCCTGTAAATGCAGTGGCCAATCCGGCGCTTTTAAGTCAAAATCTTTGAACAAAACATTCTTTTGAGCCAGTTCTCAGGAAGTAACCGGTCAAGCCGGTTCATAAAATAAACTGATTCAAACTTTAGTTTCAGGTTGAGGATGAACAGCCGAAGTAGCACATCCAAAAGAACCGAATGAGCCAGTTTAACCAAATGTCAAGGATTACCGAGGACTCAAAATGAGCCGTGGTGAAGTTTTCAGAGGATTACCAAAGATTCTGATGAGTGAGTTGGCAGTGCAAGCCTGAAGCATGTGCTGGAAATATTGTTACAGTATTTCTTTCAATTGCTAACAAGCACTGTTCACACATTCAGCAACACAGAAGTCAATGCAGACAAAACTATGAATCATTTTTCTAATTTACTACAACTTAAATAGCTTATTAGTAATAGCTTTAATAATTAACAAATGTATTAAATATTCTTATTCAAATAGTTAAACTAAGTGGAGTTAAACAGTGATAACAATGACCTCATCTATTGTGGATACATATTTATTTGTTTCTAGGTTACAACTCTCTGCCCACAAAGAGGTTATTGCTGAATACAATAAGATTGATGTTCACCAAAACATGATTCTAATGTGAATTTTGTCAAGAGAAAAAAAAGAAAAATCCTTTTCCTGGAACCCCATTAGTTTAAATATGCTAATTCCTATTTAAATGAATGCATTTTGTATGTGAACCGAACATGTTCACATAAACTTGTTTATGAGGCAGTATATTTTGGCTGACTGCTTTTTAAACAAAAGTAATCTGCATTTATGTTCTAAACTTGCCTATGGTGGCTAAAATGGTCTAGGTGGGCGGCTCAAGGGTTTGGAAGAGAGCAAAGATGTGTGAGGCTGGAAATGTCAGCCCCAGTGAGTCATAGAAGGAAACAGGAAATAGGGATAATGTGAACAGAGGAGAAATGGAGAGACAAACAGAGAGGTAATGAATATGTCAGAGATGAGGTCGAGTTGGAATCGATACAGAACATTTCATATTCTCACCATTTGGAGTGCACAGTGTGTATGCAGGTGGACGTCCCCTCTTGACCTTAAAGTAATGCTATTCTGTCCCACTAAATGTCATCTTACTGATGGGGGTCAGTTGGGTATTACGAGCAAAGGACAGAGTGTGTGTGCCTGTCTCTTTGCGGAGTGAACGATCCATTATGGTTGATTATTCAGAATGTATCTGCTGGCAAACAGGAAGTTGGAGTCCACCCATAACCCAGCAGCATTACACTCCTCCACACAGCTCAATCAAATACAGTCCCCAGGGAACATAATGTTTTTGTGGGTGCCAGCATTCACATTGTCTTGTTTTATGTTTGACGCCAGCAGTCATGAAACGTAAACTGGAAGTTCTTTTATTTATCGACTACCTCAGACTTACAGGAATAACAGCTCATTCAACATGTTCATTCATCAGATTATCATTAGATGCATATACTAGGTTAGGTCTAAAATCTAAAATGACATGAATAAAAAAAGAAGGCCAATTATTGGAAATCAATTGCTTTTTCTCTCTCCCTGGAGAAGAGCATGATGGGTAATGCATTAATGGATTATGATAGAATAGAAGCGATGACATCACCCAAGCTGTCATTCATTGAATCTGGCAAATGGGATTTCTCCAAACACAGATGTCAGTGCTGAATATCATCTGCTATTTTGAGTCTCTTCACCTCAGTGATCTGAAATGCCAGAACTGTCATTAATTATTGATTAACATGTAAAAATATATACAACGGCAAGAGTAATGATTGCTTACGGTAATTGTCTCTGTTATGTATTAATTAAGAGCTGTGCACAAGCTGCCCTATGAATGAATAAGAGTGAGATTAAGAAGCAGGAGACAAATTGTGACCATGTGCCCAGTTGTAGGCATACCTGAAAATTGATTACAAAATGTTGATTACAATGGGTAGTTCAAGTATATTTGCACTATATATTATATATGTACTTTATTGTGGCCGCTTTGCTGCAGGATTTTGGTGTTTTTGATTTAATGACTATAAAAAAAGTGGTGTTACCAGCAGGTAAAGACTAATCTATATTTTTTTTCAGTACATGTACATATCAATATTTAAAAAAAAGATTATAATAGGAGTTCCACGTTTTATGAAAAAATGAAGAAATAAATAAAAATGGTGGTCCTCCATATTGGTTATACCATATTGACTATGTTGGTTATACTGTACCACACTGACAATCAAAATCAATATGTCATTATAATCAATAAACCAGTCTATTATATTTAACTCATATTGTCACAGAAGAGAGGCATTTGAAATCCATGTTTGTTCCAAGTACTCTATAAGTGATTTTTTGTCTCAGTTGACCACCTGTGATCAGATCACCCAAGACAGATGTTAAAACCAGGTGTATACAATGTGGCCAATGTGGAACTCCAGCACAGACTCAGAAATATCAGTTCAGCTACCTGCTGTTGCTATCTTTAACAAAACACACTCACAAAAATGTTTCTGATTAAAATTTCAGAGCCCCTCCTTCTTTGTTCTTAAACTACTTATGATTCACAGAGAAAACCACAGAGAATTCACAGATACTAAAATATTCTTTAGGAGATCATACACAGAAATCTCTGATTCCTGTTTTTAGTTTTGTTCGCCCTGTGGAGGTTTTTTGTTGTTGTTGTTGTTTGTTGCTTAAGTGTCTTCAATTTATTCAAAGACTACAGCTTAATTTCCCATGGTCATCGATTTCAAAACCCTGCCATGGAAAGACCTATCGATTCACTGTGTTGCTTCATGGCTTCACCACTCTCCCTAGAGCCAATCTCTCAACTTCACTGTGTGAGAAAACCACTGTGTGAGTGTGTGTGAGAGCTCTTCCAGTTTATAGATACAAAATGCTAAATCCGCCTTCTGTAGAGAGGGAGGAATACTAATAGATCCAGAAATGGTGGAAAATTCATGTTAGCCAGGAGAGTGCACATGATCGGAGGAACCAGTACAATAACCCTAAAGCAAGATACAGTTCTGGGAATTTTTGATCCATTTTATTTTTGGAAAACTTTTGGAGATGAACTTTTAATGAAACATTTCTTCGGCGGCTTGCCCTTTTCACAGCGGATACCGGGGGCGGCTCTGGCGCCTCTCGCGGCTCTCTCTCCTCACAGCTTCCTGTATAGGACGGCTCGCTCCTCCCGCGTCTGCTCGGTGTCGCTCCGCTGCCTCCTTCCCGGACCCACGAGGACACCAGTGTGCATGCACAGGGGAAGACACCGGTCTCCCAAGGAGAGGCGCGCTTGATCCTTTAATTTCCACTTCTAATTTCCACAGTATAAGGAGAACATGCTGGCCCCTGATACCACTGTGCATGCAGTTCAACCTGACCACTAGGACCCCTGGACCCCTCTGTGCATATTTTAAGCTAACCACAAGGAATCTTGATCTCTTTTAGCACAAACAGAGACAACACACCATCAGGTTATTTGGTGCATATATTGCAGATTAGGCCCACTTGGGGCTCCAGGTGCGTATAGTTCAATGTGATCACTAGGGCCCCTGGATTCTTTGTTGCATATACTGTAGTTCAAGCTGACCATTGGGACTCTCAATCGCTGCAGCACACTTAGAGCACACCAAAAGATTCCTGAGTAAATCTAGTACATTAGGGGCCCCTTGGTACTTATACTATAGTTCAAGCTAACCACAGACTCCTGATCTCTACAGCACAAATAGAGGAGGGTTACCACATGCATACCAGTCCCTTCAGTGCATCAACTGTAAACTAAATACTTGGGTCCCTAGATTCCACTACTACTTCCACATGCAGTTCAAGGTATTGGCAGCACAAATAGAGCAATCTTACCACTAGGACCCTAGGCCCTACTGTGCATACTGTGCTGACCAAGACCCCAAGCCCCTTGAAACATACTGCAGGAGCAGACCCCTAGGTGAATAAATCATAAGGTCACAATAAGTTCTTAAGTTACTTTATGGTAGATGTTAAGTTTTAGTTGGATCCATCTTGACATGACAAGTTTGAATAGCCAGTTGATTTTGGGGTGAACTATTCCTTTAAGTGATATTACATTTGCATACTGCCAGTATAAGAGAGCCCTGCTGTCGGTGTTTAAGTGTGTGATCATTATCTAATTACCTTGCGCCAGCCTGACGAGCTCTCAGGTGAATTGTCTGTCTGGTGGAAAACTCCAGAAGCAGAAGGTTCAAGTCTGTGGGGATTCATGCATCCCTGGGGCAGGTATTTGTTTTGGGGGAGGTCAGTAATGCCAAAGTGTCAGTTTAAATTCAGAGACAAAGACTTGTCAGCTGTATAAGTCAAGTACTCGCTTTATCACACGTTTGATGTTCAGACATCTGACCTGCTTCTTGAAGAGCCCTATTAAACCCTCCTGTGATAACAAGCTCTTAGCTCTTTTTCTTTCTCTCCCTCGCTGTCTCACTGGTGTGGTACAGACTCTGACCTTCTTCTGCTGCTAATTACCCTCTCCAAACATAAAGCTCCCTGTGACAAGGAGGAGGAAACCAAAGCTGTCATTTAGCAACGAGTCCCATTAAACTCTCCAACTTCTCTATACTCTTTATGAAAGCCCTTTCTTTCTGTCTTTCTTTCTTTCCTTCTTAGCTAAGGTTCAAACTGCAGCATATTTTTCTCCAGTGAATTATTAAATCTATTTAAGCAAAAACTGTATTTCTACCATGACAACTTTGAAATATTTTAGCATTTTAATGGATATGACAATGTATTTGTTCTGTATAGATATGCAGTGTTGCTGATTTGCTGCTGCTGCATATTGTTTATTGTAGATTATTGCTTCTTCTGCAAAGCAAGTACAGGAAGTAAAGCAAGTACTGCCAAGTACAAAAAAACATGAATTTGTGTGTGCAAATGCCATGTTGACTCATACAACGTGAAATGCCCGAGAAGCAGACCCCAT